>JAHSPW020000007.1:19592824-20192824 GCA_019985065.2 Arctostaphylos glauca | reverse complement strand
TTTGTATATCCATTTAGTTCCGATTATGTTAGTGTGCTTAGGACGAGAAACTAGTTCCCATACATTGTTTCGCTCAAACTGATTAAGTTCTTCATGCATACCGTTCACCCAATGTTCATCGCATAAGGCCTCTTTAATATTTTTAGGTTCTAGTAAAGAGACATAACAAACATAAGATACCTCGTCGCGCAGTTGTTTCCTAGTTTTCATAGGTTCTGTTACCTTTCCAAGCGCTTGACTCGTGGGATGGTGGAGTTTAACACGTGATGATGGCTGCAGTATACCTTCTTCACTTTCTTTTTCTGACTCCTGGTCATTCTCTTCAATTTCTGTGTCATCCTTGGCGCTTTCCTCAAGATCATCGGGCATAGGTTTGTCTTGTAAGAGCCCTATATCTTATTCAAACACTTGATCCAACAGTTCATTAGTAGAACATGATTCTTCATTGACGATTTTTTCATCAACAATTACATTTATAGATTCCATAACAGTCCGAGTTCGTTTATTATATACGCGAAAAGCTCTACTATTCGTAGCATATCCAAGGAATATTCCTTCATCACTGCGAGTATCGAATTTGCCTAGATATTCTCGATCTCGCATGACATAACATTTACTACCAAAAATTTTGAAGTATTTGACGTTAGGTTTTCTTCCTTTCCATAGTTCATAGGGAGTGTGTTTTGTACCAGGACGAAGATACACACGATTAATAGTATAGCAAGCAGTAAAGATAGCTTCTGCCCAAAATTTTAGTGAAACATGTTTAGCGTGAAGCATAACTCGAGCCATTTCTTGGATGACTCTATTTTTCCTTTCAACAACCCCATTTTGTTGAGGTGTTTTAGGTGCTGAAAACTCATGGCCGATGCCAAGTTCATCACAGAACACAGCAAACTCTATATTTTCAAATTCCTTACCATGATCGGATCGGATCCAAACAACAAATCCTATTTTGGCATTTTTCTCGTTTTGTAATTGTTTGACAAGTGATTTAAAAATAGATAAGGTTTCAGATTTTTCTTTAAGAAATCTTACCCAAGTAAATCTAGTGAAGTCATCAACCATAACAAATATGTATCGTTTACCTCCTATACTTTCTATTTTGGAAGGTCCCATGAGGTCCATGTGTAGAAGTTCAAGAGGTTTTTTAGTCATATTACTGTTTATCTTCTTGTGTGGAGTTCTAGTTTGCTTCCCTAACTGGCAAGGTCCACATATTTGGTTCTCAAGATTTCCTAACTTAAGTACACCACGAACCAATTCTTGTCTAGTCAGGACAGATAGATCTTTATAGTTGACGTGTCCTAAACGTTGATGCCAAAGTTCAGCGTCAGAGAATAGACTGGATTTGTAGTTCAATTCATTATTAGGGATAATCTCATAGCAATTATCAGAAGTACGCTTCCCATGCATAATTTCCTTTCTCGTATCATCACAGATGTAACAGTCGTTTCTAGAAAATTTTACTTCATGATTAGAGTCACACATCTGACTTATGCTAATAAGATTAGCTTTAAGACCATCAACATATAAAACATCTTCTAATAGCAAAGACCCAAAAGTGCTGACAATACCTCGTCCTACGACGCGAGAAGTATTCCCATCTCCAAAAGTAACTATCCCTCCATCATATTTTTCGAGTTTATCAAAAACCAATTTATCACCGGACATGTGTTGAGAGCATCCACTATCAAGATACCACATATGAGTGTTTTTAGCCTTCAAAGCTGTGTGTGCAACATGGCAGGATAGTTCTTTTTTCTTAATCCATATGAATCGGGATTTTTTATGGCGTTTTACCTGATTAGAAACAGTACTCCATTTGTTTTTATGATATGTGGTAGTATTCTTTCGGTATTGAAACTCACGAGGGAAGCCATATAGGTTAAAGCAGTTTGGACGAATGTGACCAAATACGTGACAGTGATGACATACAGGAATAAATCTTTTAGTGTTGACTTGATTCCTTATATTTTTGTATTTCCCTTCATTTTTGTAATTACCGATGTAATTATTTTGATGATTTATTTGGTTTGTCACTTTCTTTTGCTTATTTTTAAACTGTTCATCAGAAGAACTGGTAGCAAAACCAAGACCAGCCCTATTGCTAGTAGATCTTTGCATCCCTAGAATATCATCTAAGCTCTTAGTTCCAGTATTCAATCGTTCAAAAACTGAATTAGCTTTGGCAAGATCAGTAGTTATGATTTCTAATTCATCTTTAGATTTTTTGTGTAGATTAGTGAGTTTTTCATTTTCGGCATGAAGTTTGATAACTTGAAGATTTAGACTTTCCCTTTCCTTAGTGACCTGATTAAGAGCGATATTCTTAACTTCAAGTTGTTTCATTAAGAGAGAATATTTTTCTTCACATTTCTTATATTTCTCAACAAGTTTGAGATTAGTCTTGTTTATTTTAGTACTTTCCTTGTAGATCAAGTTGTAAACTTCAAGCAGTTCTTCATAATTACAACTTTCATTTTCCTCTTCACTCTCACTTTCTTCATCCGAAGAATATTTAGTGATAGACTCAGCATTAAGAGAGGATATGAACGCAATAAAGTTCATATTATTCTCAGTATTTTCTTCCTGTTTGTCGGTGTCACTCTCATCATCCCAAGTAATTTTAGCTTTAAAAGTGGTTTTCTTTTTTAATTTGTTAGCACATTCATGTGCAAGATGACCGTACCCATGACATTCATAGCATTTGGGTCCAGCAGGGGGACCTTTTATGGCTTTCTTAGTCTTGACTCCAGACGAGTCTTCTTTAGGTTTATTAGATGAGTGGCTGTTTCCTCCTTCATTGAAATTTTTCTTCTTAAAATTTTTTTTAAATGTTTTAGTGAATAAGGCCATGGCTTCAACGTCGTATTCTCCTTCACTGTCAGATTCATTTGTGAAAGTCTGAGAACTAGTGAAAGCTATAGGTTTAGTGGTCATTTTAGATTTAGGTCTTTGAGGAGTAAGGAGAAGCATGTCTGCCTCATAGGTTTGAATAATGCCCACTACTTCTTCTATAGATTTTTCTTTCAGCTTACGTTTTCCTTCCAGCATAGTGACTTTAGTATTAAACCGTTCCGGGAGAGATCTAAGAATTTTCTTAATGACACGAAAAGGAGGAATAGGATCACCGAGGGTAGCACAATTGTTCACAATAGATATGAGTCTAGAGTAAAATTGGGTGAAAGTTTCATCTTCATGCATACGAATGATTTCGAATTCAATAGTTAATCTTTGCAGTTTGGATTCTTTGACGATGTCGGTTCCTTCGTGACAAGTTAGAAGAATATCCCACGCCTCTTTAGCTATTTCACAATTAGCTATTTTTCTGTGTTCAGTCATATCCACAGCACTGAAAAGAATGTCAAGGGCACTATTGTTAGCTTGAAGAGCAGATTTTTCAGCGATGGTGAAGCTAGATAAAGGTTTACGTTCTACGACTCCCTCAGTGATAATCGTAGGATAGATATATTTATGAATGCAGGCATTCCAAATTTCTTCGTCAGCCGATCTTAGGATAACTTTAATTTTGGATTTCCAATAATCAAAGTTGTCACTATCGAGAAGGGGCGTGCAGTTAGTAATATGATTCATGTTGATGTTAGTACTCATGATGACCTAGGAAACTATACTAGATGCAAGAAAGTATCCCGCTCTGATACCAATTGAAAAAGTGTACTAACTTATACTAGATATATCATATGCTATTTTAAATGAGAATAAAAGAGCATAACGCGCATATACGTGGAAAACCCCTAAAAGGGTAAAAATCACAGGAAGAAATCAATCACTAAAATAACCGTTGTGCGATTACAAAGAAACCTATACTTACAACTATGACTCCTCACAGTTGTTCCAAGGTTGGTTTGCCGAATCCACGTTCACCGCACCATGATTGATTTACTTCCGCCTTGAATCCTCAAGTCTTCCTTTGATCGAGAACAAGAACTCACCGTTTAGTTCTCCAGCCGTCGTATCCTTCAAAAACCCTAGATATTGCTTCTCGAAATGCGCACCGAACTCAGAACCCTAATCTAGGTTTTATAGACGAAACGGTACTGTCGCTTGAGCGACCTAAATGTCGCTGGAGCGACCTCACTGTCGCTAGAGCGACCAGTGTCGCTTGAGCGACCATACAGGAATAAGAACGAATACAAGTTAAATTGATTTCTTCCACTTACCTAACACAGACGCTTTCTAGAAAATTAAAACAACAACTAATGAATTAATAAGACGAGTAGAACAGTTGTTGTGGTAGATAGCCCGGAAGTTCCAATTTAACAGTGACTGAGTAGTGACGGTGGAGCTTACAAGCACGAAGGTAAAAAAAGGAGATGGATGCACTACTCGGTTCCAGGAAGGCAATGGTTGAACCTCTCAGGCAATACACACCTCGGTACTAGGAGATGTCCAATGAAATTGAGGGGTGCGATCCAAAGATAACAGTAATATCATTCAAGCTCTAAGCAAATCCAAAGAACTGAATGTCTGAAGATCTGTTGTTAATTAATTCCTCCAGCCAACGAGGACGAGCTCATGAACCGAATCGGGCTACATGCTCGAGTAGAGGAGGCTAAGGAAAAAAGAAAGAACACTGAATAGAACATTTCGGTCATTAATGGGGGAATAACTTAAACTGAAAAAAAAATCAATGTGGTTCAGACTGGGGAGAAGAGGGGGGAGCCTTGGCCATACAAATTTGTGACTGAAAAGACAGTTTCCAAACTACGAATGTGTCAATTCATCTGGAAAATAGAGCATGAACCGTATTTTCATTGGCTGAACAAGATGACGAGGAGCCCAAGAAACCAGAGACTGTGTTGTTCGTATCATGAAGATAGAGGTCATCTTACTACGAATTGCTGACAAACAAAATTATTTTGGTCATCTTGATGGAAATGAAATGGAATTTTGTTGCATACGGCCAACCAAAGAATAATAAAACCTCATTACCAGATTCTGATGTATAAAATAACCATGTTCTTGAATTCGAATTTATTGTAATGCCCGAATTATCAGAGATATTAATTCAAAGTAATTTACCAAAGTTCACTAAATTTTCATTTCTTAGTCAAAATAAAGTTTGATTACATTCATTCGAATGTAAAGAAATTACATTATATTTTAAAAAATAAGAGCTTGAAATAAATCTAAGTGAACCATGGGGTTATGATGTTCTCCTTGAAAGTATCGTTGTTGGTATTTGGGTAAGCGGACTCAGCAACATCATCTTCGACACCTGGCATGAAATACCAGTCGCAACAAAATTACACTATGAGCAACAGATGCCATAAAATAGAACATACTTTTAATCTCAAATTTATGCAGTAGATAATATGATGCATGATTATGGTAATAGTATGAGCAAATAATCTTGTGTTATAAACAGAACGATAAAATCCAAGTGCGACATAATTATACTAAATGGTAAGTGGAAACATTAAATAAGTAAGTGCGATAAATACATGAAATGCCTACAATATTTCCTTTTAGTCAACTCTTATGACTTGTTTCTAAATTTCTAACACACATGTCTGACCTATGTTCATAAGTATCTAAATTTATTTTAAAATTCAAAGTTCGAGTCGACACAAGTGTTGCCTGCCATCAAAATTTTTATTTGTAAAGTGGTGTCATAATATTCCCGACAGATATGGTCATGACCCCTACGCTAACCCCATATCTGACGCTAGTGTATCCAAATTACCCATGTTCCCAACCGTTATGCTTCTAGTGCTATGTCTCCTATATGTCGTGCGTTGACTTCAAAAATATTTATCTCCTCCCCTTTAACTATGTTTTGTTTTAGAAAAGACACAAGACGGCTTACAAACATAATTGGTTTACGATATAACTTAACTTAATACATGAGATGTGACTAACTCAACTTCAAGACACAACCAAGGGGGTTACAGACATAGTTTGACTCAAGTTATATCTCGACTAAAGACATCCTAATGCGTCTTCTCAAGGAGTAAGTCAAAACTCGAGTCACAATGCGTAAGAATTTTCTCAAAATCTCGATTTTCGTTACAAAACTCGTGACTTCCATGACTACAGTCAAAACTCCGGGTGTCATTTTTACGAACTTCAAAACATTCCATGTTTACTACATCTATGTTTTCATTCACGTCATCCAGTTCAACACTTTATTTTAGTAAGCTAATTAATTTCTAAGAATAGTTACTTTTTAAGATATCATATGTACGTTTTTTCTCCACAAAAATATAACCTAGTCCGGACCAATCTATATTCCAATACACAACGGCATTGAACTCTTCAAATATATTTTCACAAATACGACTGTGATTATTTTGATCTAATGATTAACATTCACTACAATAAAAAATACACAATGCAACATGTTAATAGGTTGAATAATAATAGCAAAATTAAAATCATAATATGTACTTAATACTGTTCACACTGTCATAGGCACAGATAATACAGTAGTAAGACTAATAAATAAGATCTCCTAAGAAACAAAAATAAAATAAAATATGTGTGTGTCTTGTTCAAAAAAAAAAAATTGTGAAAATATGTGGTGGGGCATTGGCATTTTTAAAAAGCTAGTATCATACACGTACTATTACGGGAGGGATTGGAGGAGTCTGTTATGTACTAGATATGTTGTATAGCAAAACGACATAGTTTTGACATAAATAAATATTGTCCGGACACTAACACAACTATCCGGATAGTGTTTTGTGTGTTAAAATAATATTATTTTGATGCACAATACATCGTGTTGTACATAATGCACAGTAGGATCCCAAGTCCAATTGAATTCTTAGAATTGAAGACAAAACAACATAAACAACGGATTTTATATAAATTAGCTAATTACTCTTCCCATTTCATCCTCATATACAATTTTTGTTGGTTTTCATTTCATTTAGTGCAGATTTCCACAGCACAACTCAACAAAATCTAAACCTTCTCCGGCTAATTTGTATTAGCAACTTTTTTCTTCTTGATTAAAAATAATGCAAGAAAAAGATTGACCCGTTATTATCCAACAATGTACGCAAATCTTGATGATTTCAAAAAAATAATCGTGAAAAGATACGACTGAATATTGAATATTTATTAAATATGGTAAACTCTATTTCGTGAAGTAAAAGATACATAAAAAGATTCGGTTGACTAGGCATTCAAATAATTAAAACTGTAACAAATATAAAAATAAAAAAATTAGCAAAATTTTCTTTTCACACGAGGTGCTATAGATGTACGTATAATCTTTTTTTTATAGTTTCATGGTCAAAAGAACTATTACCAAAAAAAGCCAAAACACTCTTACTGTTTTCATTTTTGTTAATCGGTAAAAGAAAAATTATTAGTAATCACTCAATAATGGATACATCGAGAAGGATAGAAAAAGGTATTATAACGAGAAATATACATTCCAACTATGTTGGCATCTGTATTCTCGGGTTCAACATGCCCCTAATTAGGACAAAAAATAAGAAGAAATGACATTAATCATGTGCAAACAAAACTATCCAAAAATAAATATAAATTGTCACACCCAAAATGGAAGATGTGACCGGCCGTAAACTACAAGGTTTCAACTTGCAGAACACGCAGCCTCAAAATAATAAAAATAATTAAGAATAATTAAATTATTAAAGAATGTCGATTGCCAAAAGATCAACTTTTCATTTCACAAAATTTCTACCAAATCTTCCAAACCAACCATGAGGCATATCTATCTCACGAATTATCCAATAAAAATGTACCTCCAAACAATAAATAGAATAACAAAATCTGGTCACCAAGAGTTCAAAAATAATATGCGGAAGCAAATAAATAAAAATCCTAACACTAAAATGTAACGTCCTATGGAGGTCAATAAAACAAATCCCACGATGCCGCCAGAGTCCTTCCCTAACGTCCTGACTCGCCTGAAAAATAATGTGGAATAAATCCGTCAGCTGAAAGCTCAGTGAATGGAAAAGCATGTATATTATAATAAGTTTCTAAAAGAGGGATTAAAATAATTTAGTTATCAGCATAAAATAAGGCATAAGAGTGTACCACAAGCAAATAAAATAAGCGCTGTTTCATTTAACCAACAATAAATCTAAATAGTGATCACAATTAGATATCCAACCAAACAACAAGGGGAACCACAAATACCAAATAGTACCAAAAGCCAGTGAAATAAATAACTCAAAAATTAGATCCAATATCGAACTTAGAGTCACCACGAGTAGGCAGCCCGTGGAACTTTTCCCTAAGACGACCCGGTTAAGGTCACCAAGACGCACCAAGAACTTTTCCTTCAACCATTGAGCATTAGGGTCACCCGACCTAACCTGAGAATCTTCTCTAATGGTCAGAGTCACCCGCACACAGATGATTAATTTCCCTGGACTTCCAAAAATATGTTCCCAATTAATTATATCCACAAAGTTTTCACCAAAAAGACCATTGAGGAATTAAACGATTCATCGAACATCAATCATATGCCTTTTGAACAACCAAACACCAAAGGCTATCAGTCTATTTATATACTAATAAGTACAAATTAATAGGAAACATTTATTTATATAAAAAAAATACTATTAGACCCAAAAATATATAATAAACTCAATATTATTATTTTACAAAAGTAAAACTTGTACTCCCAAATTATAATCATGTATCTAGCACTTCTAATATACACAAAATAATTATCAAATGTCCGGACCAAATAATTTTAAATTTTAAATTTTAAATTAAATATTAATCAAAAGTTGGGGTGTAACATAAATATATATCATCCAACAAAAAATTAAATATTAAATGACATTAATCACAGAGAGAATGTATTAACGAAATAAAACACAACTCCACAGTATAATTTTTTGAGCTTATATTTGCATTAATCAAAATACAAACTTCACTTAGTCTGCTATCTCATTGCATACAAGATTGATGCTTTTGTTACGTTAATCGCAATGTCACTCAATGTATCGAAGAGTAAATGAGCATAAAATATAGCTTAATTTGTAGACCATTAGTAAACTGTTCAGGCATCGTTAGGCATATGATTAGAACATAAAATTAAATAAAGATCCAGAAATTAAAATTATATTAAATATAACTTCCTATGAACACATCAAATTTTTCACTTGTGTAAAAAAATATCTGTACCATACAATTTTGCTACCTGTAAGAAAGCCCCCACGGAATCCCCACTGATGACGTGACGAGGTGGGCCCTCCCTTTTGTCTTACAAAATTTTCATCCCCACCTATTTTTCTCTCTCGAGATCAGGTTTGCAAGTGTTTTTTTTTTTAAGAATTTTTTTATCTTTGTTCATTTTTCTTAATTTTGTTAGCTTTGCATCAAATAGTTAAAATTATTGATTTGTCTCTTAAATTATTCAAAAATATTTACATTCATCACATGTCTGAATATGTCTAACTTTGGAGGGAGAAAAATTGACTGACACTGCTTATTTGAACCTCTTTCACTCGAGTTTTTCAAATTTTATTCTCGAAAAAATTCTAAAAGTTTATCCTTAGACTTACAAAATTATTTCGGGATTAACCGTGAGTTCAAAATATTTTGATAAATAGTTATTAAATTATGGTAATGTATTTAAAATATTTTGATAAAAGATTGTTAAATTATGGTAAAAATTTATTAATCCAAAGTATAATCAACAAATAACAACAAAATATAAATCAACCCTATATTAAAATATTTTGCATTTGTATTTTTTATCAAATACCCTACCATAATTCAACCCTATCACAAAATAATTTTTATAAATTAACCCAATACCAAAAATATTTTTTATTTAAATTTTATCAAATATCTTATTGTGAGTTCATAATATTTCAGAATTATGGTAAAGTATTTATATTTATCAAAATATTCTAAGCTCAGGGTTTATGTCAAAATAATTTTTTAAGTCAATGATAAATTTTTATTATTTTTTTGAGAATTAAATTCAGAAAGCACAACAGAAAGGATACGAATGAGAGGTGCCGATCACTTTTTTTTTCAAAATTGGATGCATTATAACATGTGAAAAATGTAAATATTTTTTGATGATTTAAGAGATTTTTAACTTTATTCAACAAATACCTTACCATAATTTAACGACCCCTTATCAAAATATTTCGAATTCAAAGTTAATTCCAAAATAATTTTTTAAGTGAAAGGTAAATTTTTAGTAGTTTTTTGAGAATAAGATTTGAAAAACACGACCAAAAGGGGTTCGAATGAACGATGTCAGTCAATTTTTTTAAGAGATTTTTAAATTTATTTTATAAATCAACAAATATATTACCATAATTCAACAACCATTTATCAAAATATTTCGAGTTCACAGTTAATCTTGAAATAATTTTTTACATCAACAGTAAATTTTTAATATTTTTCGATAATAAAATTCAAAAAATATGACCGAAAGTGGTTCGAATGGACTGTGTCAGTCAATGTTTTTAAAGTGATTTTTAACTTTATTTTATAAATAAAAATATATATTACCATAATTCAATAATTATTTATAAAAATATTTTGAGCTCACGGTTAATCCCGAATTAAATTTTTTATGTCAACTTTTAGTATTTTTTTGAGAATAAAATTCGAAAAGCACGACCGAAAGGGTTCGGATGAGCAGTGTCAATCAACTTTTTCTTTAAATTTAAACGCATTATGACATGTAATGAATATAAATATTTTTAAATAATTTAAGAGATGAATCAATAATTTTACGATTTTTAAAAAAATTTAAAAAAAAAACACTTGCTAAACCTTTTGAAAGGTCGATATAAAAGAATGGGTGGTACTGAAAATTTTGAAAGGCAAAAGGAGGCCCTACCTTGCCACGTGATGAGTTCGGGGTTCCGTGGGGACTTCCTAACTAATAGCAAAACTGGGCAACTTGGATTTCAATATTCCAAAAAACAAGTGTACAGTCATAAGTAATTTAAGAAAGGTGTCATAAACAACGTGGGTGGTACAGCTCATACCACTCCCCGCCACCCCCAAGGAAAAAAACAAATTTGACCTCATTTTCTGAAGTAACATATTCCAATGGAGATCGTGATTCTATCTGATTCTGTTCTGTTTAAAGAGCTTACTCCTTGTTTCTCTTGACAATAAGGCAGAGGCAGCAAGAGAGAAAGAGAGAGAGCGCAATGGATGTTAACAACAAAACACTAAGCCATGACCTCAGTAGCAATACCAAACAAGCTGAAGTTGTGGTAATAGTGGTGCCATTTCCATGCCAAAGCCATCTCAACCAGCTCCTCCACCTCTCTTGCCTCATCTCCTCCCACAACATCCCACTCCACTATGCCACCTCCGCCACCCACCTCCGCCAGGCCAAACTCCGGTTCAATAACACAACCCACCTCAAAAATTCCCAAATCAATTTCCACGAACTCCCCACCCCAGATTTCCTCTCTCCTCCCCCCACCCCAAATCCCTCCTGTAGATTTCCAACCCACCTCCAGCCCTCATTCCAATCTTCTATCCGCCTCCGCCAGCCCATCGCGGCACTGCTCCAAACAATATCTGCCACCGCGAGAAGAGTCGTCGTCATCCACGATGTCCTGATGGCTTGTGCGGTTCAGGACGTAGCTAACGTTCCTAACGCTGAATCATACGCTTTTAACCCAACTTGCGCCTTTTCTTCTTTCTTCGACGGGTGGCAAATGAAGGGAAAACCTTTCCTCGAAGAACCACCACCCGTAGGGCTACCATCTTTCGAAGGATGCTACAGCGTTGAAATTCTTAATTTCATAGCCCTTCAATCTGATTTCCTGAAATTTAAAACTGGATATATCCTTAACTCGTGCAGACCAATCGAAGGTTCATACATTGATTTGATATCAAAGGACCAGATTAATACGAACCCACTGAAATGGGTGATTGGCCCATTGAATCTGGGGACATTGTATGATAGAAGTAACTCAAATATCCAGCGACACAAATGCTTGGAGTGGCTTGACAAACAAGCACCACGATCCGTCTTGTATGTTTCGTTTGGAACGACTACTTCAATGACTGATGAAGAGATCAAAGAGCTCGCAATTGGGTTGGAACAGAGTGAGCAAAAGTTCATCTGGGTTTTTAGAGATGCTGATAAAGGAGACATATTTGGAGGGGAGGAGATGCAGAAACTGCCAGAAGGGTTTGAAGAGAGAGTGAAGGAAGTTGGAATGGTTGTGAGGGATTGGGCACCTCAAGTGGAGATTTTGGGGCACCCATCAACAGGCGGGTTCATGAGTCACTGCGGATGGAACTCATTCTTGGAGAGTATAACCATGGGAGTGCCCATAGCGGCCTGGCCGATGCACTCTGATCAACCCAAGAATGCTTTTCTGGCTACAGACATACTGAAGGCTGGTCTAGCAGTTAGCACATGGGAACGGAGAGAGGAAATAGTGACTTCATCAACCATTGCAAAAGCTATCAAGAAGCTGATTGCATCGAAAGAAGGAGAAGATATAAGGAAGAGGGCTGAGGAGCTGGGTGCTGCCACCAGGCTGGCGGTGGAGGAAGGTGGTGTTTCTCGAATGGAGTTGGATTCATTGATTTCTCACATAACTAGGTAGGTTTCATAGTACTGCCACGAGATGAACTCGCAACACTTGTGCCTCATCTTTTAGATAAAATTATGCTCAATTTTTATGTGGAAATACAATTTATCATGATTTTGAATCTAATATATTAAAATTAAAACAATAAACATACTTTTATTCACCACTGAAAAAAAGAAAAAAATTAAGACTTGTTATTAAGAACTTTGATCTCGGCACATCTTTTCCTCTATATCTCTAACTTTTATGAAATATTTGGCTCTATTTGGACTGTGGTATTTATTAAATTATTTTTTCATCTGGATGTGAAATTTTTTTGTTTCTTTTTAACTTTTTGTAGTTTATTAGTTCATCCCGACAAGAGTTTTTAAAAAAGTTATAAATAATGTGCTAAATTTGAAAAAAGTTTAGGAAAGACAAAAATAATCCAAAAACAGAGTTTTTTTAGTTTATTCATCGTCTGCAGTGACATGTTTTTAACTTTTGGACATAATTTTATATTTTTAGATTTTCTTTCATCAAAACGAACCAATAATCCACAAAATATTGAGGTTAAAACAACAAATGTAAAAAAAAATGAAAATAGAGAGAAAAATAAATCCAAATAAATAATTTAGGCCAAATTGGACAAAAATCTGTTATTGATGGAAATTCATCCAAAATAGCTTGGGTATTTTTCTTTTTATTGAGGAGAGAATAGCGCTTACAGATATGACATTACAAGACATTTAGTCTTTCAAGGTCTTTTTATTAATTATTCATAAATATATATATATATGTATAATATGTATTTCTCTTTCTGTATATAATAATTAATTATGATGAATCATATTTTATATTTGCTTTATCAAATAAGAAGAGTTCAAAATGCAACAAAAAATACTCAAAATGCAGGATAGGCTAATGGGTCACCTTAATATTGGGTCCAACATCATCCCCTCCTACCAGATCCCAATCCACTATGTTGCCTTGCAATCTACACCAACGGATGATTCATCGATAATTAGCGTGATTCTGCGAGACAAATTCTTCCAATTCACGTTTTAATTTCGCGTACATATATTTCACAAACAGCTCAGAAACCTCAAATTTATCAGAATCATAGCTCCCTCGATCTCATAACCCAAATAAATTTAGCCCAATCATTTTATCTTGTGGATAATTTTTCTGATTCAAATTGTAGGGCCATAGTAGAAGTGTTGGGAATCGGCATAGTCATACCCAGAAATAAGACTTACGTAATATGAATTCAAATACCTAACCGCCGAAGAAAACAATACTTTTGATATCACCAAAAATCATTGTAGGAATTTACAACAATTAAAACTCAACTCCCATTCTCTCTCAAACTCTCAGCTCTCACTTTACACTGATCTGTTCGTCCACATGTCTCATAACCCTAAACCCTTGCTGTTTACGACAGGAGGAGGTGGAAGAGAAAACACCGAAAAAGTCTGTAGTCCCCGAATTTAGATCAAGAAAATATTTTCAAATTCAAAATCAAGGTTATGATTCATTGGACTACATTTTCAAAGGCATCATAACCCTTGATTTTAAATTCAACAATATTTTCTTGGTCTAAATTTGAAAACTGTAGCATTGCTCGAAAACTCCAAAGCAATTAAGGCTTGTCACATTTGAAGTAAATCACAATCTGATTTGAGGGGGCTAATTAAAAACTCCGGAATAAAAAAATGCCGTCAAAGTAGGCTACAGATGCATATCTATTCAGTAATTAAAATCAAAATCTTTGATTTCACACGTGGGGAGGATCTTCAGTAAGAACTTCTCCCAAAAGTTATATGTATACAACGGAGAGAAAAAGCTGTCTCAATCCCTCTTAACAAGAGTCAAAGAAGTTAGCATTTGTTAACAGTTATCGAGCTTTCACCTCATTAGATAGGATTTCGTGTTGCATACTACATCGATATTGTGGACCCTACAGAAGAAGAAAAAAACCATTTTGCCACACATATAACACAATGCACAACATCATGCACAACACGACCAAAAAACGGCGTCGTTTCAGTTTTAAAAAATAAAAAACCAAAATCAAATCTTCTTCCCCCTTTCTGATTTCGGTTGACATTACAGTGGGAGGGAGAGACTCTCTAACAAACAGTGAGCAAGAGAGACTGCAAAAGATGGAAAGTTCTTCGGAGTCGGTGGGTGAAGAAGAGGGCAAATCAAGCAACCGATTCTTTGATTTTAATGGATTTCTCCAACCCTCCACGCGAGGTCATTCAAGATCCTACCTTTACCCAGATGACAACTTCCTCCTCCTTTACCACCAATCCATAGACTACATGAAATAGTACCGCTCTATCTCTAGTATCAAAGACGGAGGTAAAACCCTAATCTAGCAGGTGGAGGCTGAGGCGACGACGTTTGTGGTGGTCACTGGCAAGAGAGAGAGACCAGCGTGAGAGACCAGAGAGAGTGCTGGTGGTTGCAATTTGGTGGCCGTGGTGGCGATTTGGTGGAGGGGGAGGGTGGAGCGAAGGGTTGGTTTTGGGAGGAAGAAGAGCTATTGCTAAACTTTGGGAAAGAAGAAAATTGACAGTGAGCCCTAGATTTCCAATTTATAATTTTTTTAATTATTTGTTAATAAAACGACGTCGTTTTTGAGGTTTTGTGCACCTTATTGTGCAAATGTGTTGTACGTGTAGCATTTCTGAAAAAAATACTAAAAAGTGCAAATTAAGTGGCACGTCAAATGTTGTAAGTCAACCACGATTTTAAAAAACAAAAAACAATTTGAAATAAGTAGCTATCAATTTTGTTAAATAACCCTAAAGAATCTAATTCTGTAATTTTAGTCCTAACTTTATTTTGTTAGGAGTGAGAAGCCCCTCCCTCCCACTTTTTGCTTTTTCCATCCAGACGGGAGTGACATCTGTCTGGATGCCCAGCAACTGTTTCTTCCATTCGAACACCAGGAGCAATTTTTCCGAACGCCTGGCAATTGGAAAATTCGTCCGGACGGTGGTCAGGCCTGTCCGCTTGCCCCGACGCAGTTTCGGTCACTGAAATTTCCGTCCAAACGGTGATCAAGTCCGTTCAGACACTCGTTGCCTCGAGATGCGCATTTTTGTTGCCTAATTCAATTATGGTTATAATATAATTAGGGTATTGGTTTATAAATACCCTTTGGGAGATTTCTTAAGCTGATTGAGATTAATTAAGTTTTCACACACATAGAGAGCGGGTAAAAGAAAACACATCTTAGAGAGATTGTGAGAAGATTTATACTCCCTGATTCGATTCTATGAGGACTCGAGGTTCAACCTCTTATTTTTATTATTCTTATAACTAGTGGTTTTGTGTTTAATATTTTAATTGTGACTTAATCGTATTAGATTGGGACGATGGAACTCAATGCGAGAGTTATGATAGTTCGAGGGGGATTAATGTAATTAACCCAATTATGAGTATAAAAGAAGGGTACTTAATGTTCAATCCTATCTCTAAAACTAATCTAGTATTTCATCCTATACACTTTTTGAAATTATTTTTTCATCCTAAAATTTAAAATATACCCGGAATGCCCTTAAAATGGATTGAGTAAGAAATCAACATTTTGGTTCTTATTTTAAGGGACTTGTTTAATAACTTCCCTTTATTGTCCAAATACCATCCGACAGTTCATATTTTGTCACGTCCGTTCTTCTTCTCCGTCCTACAGTCCCGTTACAGAGGCAGCATCCTGAAGACTGGCGATGTAGGGTCCTGAGTTGCCGGTGACATCCGAACTTTGGTGCGATTGACGAGACTGGGTTGTAATCCACAGGGAACATCACTGGAAAAATATGATGTAATATATTATCACACATGTCGTGCAATGTTTTGACAATTTTTTCGCATCACATTTTGATGGTAAATTTCAGTACATGATGTTGATGTTAGACTCCTTTGTGTGCGGTGATAAATTTCATAGAAGGGTGGTAATTGTAGTTAGGTTGATGGTAAATTTCACCACATGATATTCATGGTCTCTGTGCATTTTTCGTGGACCGAATACTACTAATCATGTTGATGGTAAAATTCAATAGATGCGGTCAATTTCAGTGTAGGGTTCATGTTCAATTTTGGTCAGTTAATTTTGATGGTAAATTTCAGTACATGATGTTGATGTTAAATTCCTTTGTGTGTGGTGGTAAATTTCATAGAAGGGGTGATAATTGTAGTTAGGTTGATGGTAATTTCACCATATGATATGCATGGTCTCTGTGCATTTTTTGTGAACCGAATGCTACAAATCACGTTGATGGTAAAATTCAATGGAAGTGATCAATTTTAGTGTAGGGTTCATAAAAAATAATTAGGTTGATGGTAAATTTCAGTACCCAAATCTATTGAATTTAGAGAAAGACAATTATAGTTCAGCATTTGGAGGCTCCCATATTTGCACCCGAATCTATGAAACACAATTACGTTTATGGTAAATTTCAGCACATGACATTGATAATAAATTTTAGCCACACGGTCGTGTACGGTTTTTGCAATTGTATGGTGAATTTGAATACCAGATAAGTAAACTTGCGTGGTTATGTATACGAGGCAAATGAGGAATGTCATTACACAATTTAGTTTTTGAATAGTAAATCTTCCCAGATTTGTAATGGTATATTTGATTGTTATGATAAATTTGTATTCCATGGTTAATTTGAACATACAATACAGTTTACCAAAATTTAACTTACATAACATGGTAAATTACTAAAATCTGGAAAAAATTCGGCGACTTGATACTATGATAAAATTTGATAAATTTCGCCATGAATTTACCATAATCGAATGCATATCCATGAATAAAATCCAACAACAATCTGGTTATAATTAGACCACTCGTTACCTTATTTAAACCCCTAATTGTAGCCATATTTATGATTACAATTATAAATATACCAAATCAGAATATAAGATCCAAATTTAAAAAGGATAAGAAGGTAATCTAACACCCGAAAATAAGGGCAAACTTGGCGAACCATAAAAAATGATGATGAAAATATAAGTTAAAAAAGTGTATGAGATGAAACAGTACACTGTAAAGGTAAATAGGACTCTGATTTAATTTACCCAATAAAAAGGAATTAGAAAACTCTAAAATCAATTTATATTAAAAAATACGCAGCTTTTTTTAAGTAAATCTCTAAACACTAATAGCTTGAGAAGGGAGAACGAATGCCTAAACAGAGGATTCGTGCGACGAGATCAACTAGGAAATTGCAGATGACGTTGAGAGTTTCGCATAGAGCTCGAAATCAACCTAGTACATGAAGTATTCGAGGAATTTTCAATCATACAAGTATTTGTTGCATTTTATTGGAATAAGGTCAGATTTCATCTTGAATTATATTGAGATATTACGTAGATCATGTTTAATTTGATGGGGTGTGTCTGTGTGTCTGTGTGTGTGTGTGTATGTGTGTATTGTCTTATCTCTAAGTGTTTGTTATTTTTTCATCCTATGCACTTATAAACATTAAGTTTTGATCTTTTTTTTTTAAAAATACTAAACTTACCCTTATCTTGACATTAACCAAGGTTAGCAGTCAATCCCTAAAACCACGCCATTAACAATTATTGCCCAAATATCAAACTCGTCTCTCCCAAAATAGCGGGACTAAAAAAACGACTAATAATCCTCCATTTTAGGATGACACCGGAGATCTAGGGCTCCAGAATTCATCAACTCACCGGAATCGCATACAAATACCGCACTACATCTACGGAACATAGACCGCTAATGTCGGAATACGAAATACGAGTTTGATTTAACTGCTACTGGAGAATGACGACGAAAGTCGAATGATTTTCATCAGACTACGGGCTAGGGTAATGTATGAATCGTTGGAATACATGTTTGTTTTGGATGATACTGAGTCAGACATAGTATATTTGAAAATTATGGTACATTTTAAGATATCATGATAAATTTGAAGGTTATGGTAAATTAGTAGAAAATATGGTAAATTTGCTAAAAAGAAACTAATACCTACAAATCATGGTACGTTTTCAGATATCATGGTAAATTTGAAGGTCATGATAAATTTGTAAGTAAAGAACAACACTTGTCGTCCATGGAAATTTTGCATATATTATGCTAAATTTGAAAGTACGGCATGACATTTGGTAAATTAAAAGATTTCACAGTAAATTTGCAGGGTAAAACATTAAATCTACAGGTTATGGTAAATTTTTAGATATCATGGTAAATTTGCAGGTAAGAAACAACACATGCGGGTCATGGTACATTTTCATAAAATAGTGAAAATAATTACTAAAGATAATTATGAATCTCAAACTATTATTTTCGGTCAAATCTAATTTATCCGGGAATATGATTGGAACGAAATACCCACTGCCATTTCCGTGTACACATTACTAAAGATAAACGTAATCCCATAAATTAAGCCTAAAAAGGTTTTACAGATTTAACCTAAACAATTTAAATATTAACTAAACACGGGGTAAGATGATAAACTACCTCTCAAAAGTAATGGCAAAATCGTCTATCTATACTATTATAAGATGATAACATAATTTGAAAAAGTGGATGGGATGAAAAACTAAGTCGGAGGGGTAAAAAGGACCCTAATTTAATTTACCCTTATATTTACTTCTAATTACAAATTTGATTTGATATTAATACTTTTTTTTGTGGTGCCACATGTCGCACTTAGAGCGACTCTCACGAAAAGTCACCCTACAATAATATATAATATAGATGCCTTCCATCTCACTGCCAGCAAGTTTGATGCTTTTGAAAATCAATACATTGTGGTCCAACGAAGACTAAATGAGCATAAAATATAATTTACATCTAGAAGTTCAAATTAAATTAGGATACCTTCCCACGACAGCAGTATAGGATCTCATTTACCAAGAAAGTTCAAATTTAAAATATAATCAATTTTGTCACTCAATACAGAGATAGGGATGGTAATTTAGTCCCATTGGTCCTGTTTCTCACCTCGTTTGGAAACGGGACGGATGGTTTTAGAATTAAGAACTCCACACACAATGAGCATAACTGACAAATATGGAGTATAACCTTTAAGAATTCACATTTTACATCCACCGATCATGACCCAAGACAAAACGAAGGGGAAATTGGATAATCATATAGGCTGCACAGCCTGCATTCTGACGGGCAATTGCCAACCTCCCATTTATCTTTGACTAGTGAAGCTTGTTCAGCAATTGGGGTTCTTTGGTTCCACAGCGTAATCAACAGACAACAAGGCCACTAGATGAAGTATTGACCGCATGTGGTAAGAATAAGATTTTTGTACAATATATATTTTTAATAATAATAAGATTAACTCACTTTCTTTCAATCAATAAGAAAAAAATAAGAGAGAGAGAATAATATTCACCTAAAGGTGAACAAAATCAAGTTTCCCAAAGTCTAATTAAAGGACCAAGTGGCAGAGCAAGTGTGAAATTGGCTTAGAAAGGACTCCAAAGGGATAACCAACTTTTACCAGCCTCTCAAGTTGCTGATATGAGATATCTTTTGCTTAGGCAAAACCAGAACATCGCAAAAACAACCCTCAAAACATCATAGTCATTCTGGAAGACACTTTATTTCTTTGTTTGTTTTTTGTTTTTGTTTTTTCTTAACAGGAATCCATACTATTCCTCTGTAGCAGCCGCCTCAAAACAAATGTCATTGTCCATACCAGCATAAGTTCAAGGAATGTGTGGCCAACCAAACAACCACAGGATTCTCATCCAACCATTCACATATACGTCAAAACCATTTGGTATCTGTAATTTTCACTCGCGAGCCCAGAATAGCATCCCTTTTGAAAACTCCTCCAATTTCATGGCACGAGCTAGAATACTTTCTTTGACAAAACTTGGCTGGATGCGCATCTGACTACTCCCGCCTCAATCCCCGCCCCGTTTTTAAATAATTATTAAATACAGTATTTTATTTTATTTTATTTTTAGGTTTGTCTGTGTAATTAGTTTTTCCTTATTCTTGTTCTTAGCCGGCCCTCTCTGAGTTCTTCCTTATTTGTTTCATATAACTTGGTTAATAATTTCAATGCGTCCATATGAGCACTATTTAACGGGTAACTAATTTTTTTATTACAAAACAGGACAGGGCGGAGATGGAGTACTGAATTCATCCCTGTTCGGACAACCGGGCGAGGATAGAGACAAATTTTGACTTTAGGGATCCAAGACAGATATGGGCAAATCCGGCACTGATCTGTCCCATTGTTATTCCTATGCACAGAGATATCTGCAACTTGGACTTCAATGTTCCAAAAAAACATGACAACAAAGTAGGACCTCATTTTCTAAAATAACATAATCCAATGGACATCATGATTCTTCCATGTCCTTTTTAAAGAGCTTACCCGTTGTTGCTCTGAGAATAAGAAAACTGATACTACAACCAGTAGCAGTAGCAGCAGGAAGAGAGAGAGAGAGAGAGAGAGAGCCCCATGGACGTTAACAACAGAACATTAAGCCATGACCTCAGTAGTATCACCAAACAAGCTGAAGTGGTGGTAATAGTGGTTCCATTTCCATGCCAAAGCCATCTCAACCAGCTCCTCCACCTCTCCTGCCTCATCTCCTCCCACAACATCCCACTCTACTATGCCACCTCCGCCACCCACCTCCGTCAGGCCAAACTCCGGTTCAATAACACAACCCACCTCCAAAATTCACAAATCAATTTCCACGAATTCCCCACCCCAGCTTTCCTCTCTCCTCCTCCCACCCCAAATCCCTCCTCCAGATTTCCAACCCACCTCCAGCCCTCACTCGAATCTTCTATCCACCTCCGCCATCCCATTGGGGCACTGCTCCAAAGAATCTCTGCCACCGCGAGAAGAGTTGTCGTCATCCACGATGTCCTGATGGCTTATGCGGTACAGGACGTAACTAATGTTCCTAACGCTGAAACATACGCTTTTAGCCCAACTTGTGCCTTTTCTTCTTTCTTTGACGTGTGGCAATTGGAGGGAAAACCTTTCCTCAAAGAACCACCACCCGTAGGGCTACCATCTTTCGAAGGATGCTACAGCGACGAAATCTTGAATTTCATAGCCATTCAGTCTGATTTCTTGAAATTTACAACTGGATATATCTGTAACTCGTGCAGACCAATCGAAGGTAAATACATTGATTTGAAAGCAGAGGACCAGATTCATACGAACACACTAAAATGGGCGATTGGCCCATTGAATCCGGGGACAGTATATGATAGCAGTAACTCAAATATCCAACGACACAAATGCTTGGAGTGGCTTGACAAACAAGCACCACGATCCGTCTTATATGTTTCGTTTGGAACCACTACTTCAATGACTGATGAAGAGATCAAAGAGCTCGCAATTGGGTTAGAACAGAGCGAGCAAAAGTTCATCTGGGTTTTCAGAGATGCTGATAAAGGAGACATATTTGGAAAGCAAGTGGAGATACAGAAACTGCCAGAAGGGTTTGAAGAGATAGTGAAGGAAGTTGGAATGGTTGTGAGGGATTGGGCACCTCAAATGGAGATTTTGGGGCACCCATCAACAGGTGGGTTCATGAGTCACTGCGGATGGAATTCATGCTTGGAGAGTATAACCATGGGAGTTCCCATAGCGGCCTGGCCGATGCACTCTGACCAACCCAAGAATGCTTTTCTGGTGACAGACATATTGAAGGCTGGTCTAGCAGTTAGCACATGGAAACGGAGAGAGGAAATAGTGACTTCGTCAACCATTGCAAAAGCTATCAAGAAGCTAATGGCATCGAAAGAAGGAGAAGATATAAGGAAGAGGGCTGAGGAGCTGGGTGTTGCCACCAGGCAGGCGGTGGAGGAAGGTGGTGTTTCTCGAATGGAGTTGGATTCATTGATTTCTCACATAACTAGGTAGGTTCATATTACTTCCGCGAGATGAACTCGTAACACTCGTGCTTCATCTCCTCCTACCAGATCTCAATCCACCATGTTGCCTTGCAATCTACACCAGCGAACAATTCATCGATAATTAGTACGAGTCTGCGAGACATATTCTTCCAGCACAATCAAATTTCCCGTGTAATTTCACCTACGAATATTTCACAAACAGTTCATAACAACCACAAATTTACATGAATTATAGCTCCCTGTTAAGTTTCAAACAAGTGTTATTCATGATCTGTGCAGAGAGCTGCGACCGAGCCAAGCTTTTGAGTGTCCGAGCTTGGCTCGTACAACATTAATTGAACCTGAGCTTCAGTTCGAGCTCCAGTTGAGCTCAAATAATTAACTCCAATTTTGCTCGTACATGAGAAAGCTTATCATATAATAAGCAAAATTAAACTGCATTCTTCTTTCGCCTAAATTAATTAAGTAGTACTAATATTATCGTCTTTACTAATATTATCGTCTTTTTTATTCGTTTTTGTCATACTGATGAAGTTTGCGTTCCCCTTTCCCCTTCTGTGGTTGGATTCGTGCCAACAACTAAAAGCATAGCCTCCTCTATTGTACTAGTTCTTTCTCTAACAATACATTTCTTTGCCTTTCAAAAAAATGTTTGGTTATTTTTTATTTTTCACATGTATATTATATAGGAGCTCTACATGTAAACTAACTCATCGTACTGATATGTAACATATATGTTGTAAAAAAATTAAAATTATTATCCTTTTCTTTTAACATCTCACTTTTTTATTAAAATTTTTAAATGTTTGACTTTTGTCGACTTTGTATAATTTTTTTCTTTCCTTTTTTTTTTTATCATCAATTTCTTTCTTTCTTGTTGATAATCAGTTTAAATAAATTAAACATTGTGTACCATTAAGATATATGATTTTTTTGGTAAAAGGAGTTGTTTGTGAATGTCTGATTTTAAAATATCAAACTATTGTATAAGTTTGGTTCTTGTAAAGAGAGAATAATATTAATTTGAGCAATTTATAATATATGATAAGTTCAATGTATACTTGAAAGAACTTCATCGTAAACATCAAGCATCAACAGGAACAGATAGGTAAAGTAGAAATACAATTCCTATGTTACTAACTTGATTAACATAACCATGTCTTCACTATCGTATTTGAACTGCGCTAGCTAGGGTATACTCAAAGCTCGACAAAATTACTAAACAAGCCCAAATAAATTGGCTCAAAACTCATTCATTTTGATACATCTATTTGTTCATCAATCTGAAATAGTTGAAAGAGAGCTTTTGCTCTTATGGATCTAATTCTTCATAAGAAAGCAAGACGAGCACAAGCTGTTTATGAACAGCTCGGTTTGTTTGTAAGTTGTAACCTCATCGATCTGTGAGGGGACTAACATTTCATGTCAAGCTCTTGTTCATGGAGACTCTTGAGGGAAGACAAAACTGACGAGATACAATTTACCCAGATGGGAGTTGAGAAATAGAACCAATGGTGGTTTTTGAAGAGCCACATGAAGAAACATGTAATAAGGTAATCCCGGACAATCTTATGGATAGGCAACTGTGCTCCCTACTTTTCTGATACTAGTCTTCTTTTCCTACAGTAGCTTTCTGTTTGACTAGCGGGGGAAAAATAGGTAGTTACTAAATCATTGAGTGTAGTGATAAGGATAGGCAGCTACTAAAATATCTATTTACTTGTTTGCCCATGGTAGTTAAAGTGAGAGTAATTTGTTTTGAGACTTTTTTAAAGATAATAATAAAAATCACTTTTGTGACACGACTTCAATTTTTTGTTCATGACAAAAAAGATAGCCCCTTTCTAGTATTAGTATAGATTAGTATAGATAACACATCCAACTAAATCTCCTCCCCCTGGAATGTAAAGATAGCCGTCGGGCCAAGATGATTATATAACACCAAAAGTAAAAGTAATCAAATTACGAACTCCACAATTGAGGGCATACAGCAGTCATAGCTATCAATCTTACAGAAGCTAGGAGCTCCAAAGATGCTTCGCCGATGCATCTCTCCTCATAACAGTGATGTCAGGGAAGGAGAGGGAGCTCCACCTTTTCAAAAGAGAAGAAACTGACACGACCATGCTCGACATGGCCCAATTTCAAAGGAATTCCATTGCATTGCCTCTCAAGATCTTCAATCTGCGATCTGGGTGGCGGATGGCCCCTGAGAAGGCAAGTCACAACTACTTAGGATCTGATATGATTAAGTATAGATTGTTATCAAAGAAGAAAAAACAAAGAGACCAGGACCATTTCAAGTGTCAAAGAAGGATCCAACCACTGCACTGATTGCACCAAGTATAATATTTTTAAGGCCAAAAAGATTATACATAATAACTGCTTCTATAGTCTATAGCAATTAGCGAGTACAGAGCCAACCCAATTTTCTAACGGGATTGGCATCAGTTGCCATAGTTTAGGAGAAATTTCACTTTGGTCCCTACAATTTCACTTTTAACAATCTAAACCTTACATGCTTACACTTTGGGCGAGTTTCATTGTGGAGTCCTATCAGGATCCTTCAGGAATCCTGACGACAAATCATCACGTACACATCATGTGATGTTTTTAGGAGGACAAAGTAGTAATTTTACAGTTAGCAATTTTTTTACGGACTGCTGCTCCTCTATCTATATCCTCTTCCTCCCTCTAAATCTCCCTTGTCAACTCCACTACCTATCTAGTTTGTTGTTATTATTGTCCCAGCAAAAACCCAAGAACCCATGATTGAAGCCGAGCACAATCCATCAACTCCAGTGAGCCACTTTGCAACCACCATCTCCATCTCAACCCTTG
The DNA here is from genome assembly GCA_019985065.2 of Arctostaphylos glauca. Lineage (NCBI taxonomy): Eukaryota > Viridiplantae > Streptophyta > Magnoliopsida > Ericales > Ericaceae > Arctostaphylos > Arctostaphylos glauca. The sequence continues at coordinate 20,167,549 of JAHSPW020000007.1, read as the reverse complement.
GCAATTCTCATACGAAAAAGAAGCATATCATCATTCATCATTAACCAACCTGAAGAGGCTTGCCCGCGCCATCCCCATTCATTATTACCATGAACCCCGAACCCGCCCCCCTCTCTCTAGATATCATACAAACTCTCAATCTAGGCTGTATGGCCAAGCTCCAGATTGTTAGCACCTATCCCAACACCACACCCACCACATCACAAATTTTCCTTTCCCATGATTAAACTAACCTCCATCCAGAACAACATTTCTACCAAAGTGCACTCACATGAGAACCCAAAAAAAACAATTTTTCTACAAGATCGGACAATTCCCAGATCTGATTTCAAGGAGAAAATACTATACACACAAACATATATTTGTGTGTATTGCATAGGGCTGTATATCTCCTGCACATACTACTCATCAATTTTTTTCATACCATTTATGGAGACCAACTTGAACAAAATCATGTCCCGTGAATTATGTATGGGTGCAAATTTGTGTTCACAGCACAAAAAAGGACCAAACTGTCACCTGGTCACCAAAGGAGAAGAAGTCCCAGGCAAGAACCTCCCAGTTCTACATCTCTCATCATCAATTACATCCCCTCTATGTAGATAAAACTACAAACATACATATATATTGCCTAGGTTTCTTCTCTTTACAACAACACAAAACTCACTTTAACCACCCCATCACAGACCCCTATACCACTTTCCCATGCCATAACCACTGAGAGTAGAGTTCCCCACCTCATACAATAGGTATCCCTCAACCCGACCATCAATAAATCCTCTACTCTGCCTAATTTTCATCAAACCACATTCCAGCATATGTTTAATCTATGCGGGAAATGCCCCCATCAATTAGGTGGGAGATAGCATTGTTTTATGCGTAAAAGAATATGAAATGCACAAAAAGTGTATTGAAACAAGGTTACGGAATATGTGAAATGCGTACTAATAACAACTTTTAGGCATTACTTGGTTAATACCCAATTTTTATGAAGTATCTTATTATGTACCCCGTATAGATATTGCCATTTCATTTAGGAGTTAACAATATAGACTACCTGGTTACGCAAAGCAGAAAACTAGGACTGCCTGGAGACGACTTTCTGAATTTGCTGTTAGGAAGGTAAACATCAAATGCAGGTCTGACTTCTTCAATACTCATATTATTGAACATGTAACTGATGAGAGATGGGACTTCATAGTTCGGTTCTGTTATCACCTTGATCTGTGGCATTCCTGCAACTGAAGCGGACTCATTCTTAGCACTCTTCACTGTCCAAGGGTTACCATGCCGGCCAACAATGTACCCTAGAGACCTCAAGTGCCTATAGACTTCAAAGGACTCCCAACAGCATCCACTGTTTGCTTTTGCAACCTTCTTATATAAATTTTTCAAAGGAATTGACGAATCATCGGCGTCTAAGACACTTAATTCTCCTCTTTCAGCCAAAAACCTAAGACAAACCAAAATGTTCAACATATCATGAAAGGTGCAATGGAAAATCACTTTAAAACCTAAAACAAACTGAAAGGTCTGAGACACTCAGTTCCACTCTTTCAGCCGAAAACCTAAAACAAACCAAGAACAACAAATGTTCAACATATCTTGAAAGGCCCAATGCCAAATCACTTTAGAATGCTCTAGATATCATCTCTAAGGTTGAGTCCTTGTTCAGTTGCCATGCACAACAAACCAGTGAAGGGCCGCACTATTGTTCAAAGCCAAGTTTTAGTTCAAAATATCGTAAACATTCCAGCTGAAAAAGGGAAGAATACTTAAAGCCTACAAAATTCAAAAGCATTTATGCGTGGCTAGAAGCAATCAGAATCTTATTCCTATGGCGTGATCAATCTATTGCTGCCCGCTCTTTGCTTAGATTCTGCTTATATAGATCAGTAACAGAACATGCCAATCATATTCCCGTTCGTCAGCAAAATATTTGTATTTGCTGTATTGAATTTGTAAAAGAAAGCAGGAAGAAATAGAATGAATCATTACACTTGAACATAGGCATAACTCATACAAATTATAAGTTTGTCCTCTTTCTTCTTTGACCATGCAATCTGCAGTGACCTTGAAAAGGCATAGATGGTGGGATTGACGGCACAGCCAACAACACACAAGAGTACCATGACCCACATCATTTGTCAAGCATGTTCCAACTTCCAACTTACTTAAAAGTTCTGGACCTTAATTGTAAAACATGTTTTAAAGCCATGCACGCCTAATCTAGAGCAAACAATATCGTACATTGTGGGGTCCAGACAAAAACAGTGATATTAGGAGCTTCCACCGCGCGCAATAATTGATATCAGTCAAGATAGCAGGATCTGGCCAGGGTAGCCCGAGAAATATAGATGCGTGCCAAATCCGACTCTAGTTCACCTTACAAATGCTAGTTAGGACTAGGGGTGGCAAATTGGGTAGGTTAGGTGGAGTGATATAAACCTTCTTTGCTAATAGTAAATGTTACTTGACATTTCCAAACTTAAAACGTGTGCCAAATGTATCACTTAGCTTCTGATTCCAAATTGTAGGTTCAAATTGTGGCACGTGCATGGTTGCTTTTTTTTACAATGACCGAATCATGCCACTGATCCTATCCAACCCAACCACAATAAGCATAAGCCAATACCCTACTTAGGTGTATGAGCAAATTAATGGGTTCGGCTTGGATAATAATCAATAACTTCGAACCCGTTCCACAAATTTGTCTAATTTTTTAGACCTACAATTTCCTCCTAGCCCAGCCAAAAGGAAAAAGGGATTTGCTATGTTGCTAAGCAAAAAAAGGTAAAACAGTGTAATCAACCCAAGGAATACTCACTCCGTGAGCAGAAAGCCACTGAAGACCTGAAACTCAAAGGGATATCCTCCCCGACAAGGCGAGCCATAGCCTGACCCAACCTCAGAGAGAAATATCTGGGAGAGAGAAGGACAAGAAATGTTTTGTCCACTAGACTCGAACCCAAAGCTACTTGTTCACTAAACCCAGTGGGAGTAAGCTACAACCAAATAACCCAAACCAAAGTGAGCCTTAAGTCCCAATAAATTGGGGTCGGCTAACTGAATTCATTTTCTCCATTAAAAGAAACGGGGCATGTATGACCTCTAATGGACTCAAATGGAGGATTTGGTATTTTTAACATTAGCAAGTATGTCATATATTGCCATTTATATTCGTCTGTTAATTTTCAGCTATTTCTCTTTTGCAGGATATCAATACTCACAATCAATACAAAGCTAATGCTCATTCATTCTGAAAACAAGGATAGCATGTGTATTATACATGGCTACAATCCTTGTTCCATTGAGGTTCACTGTGTCAAACACCAATACTTTCACATCATTTTCCTAAGCTAAATATGCAACAGTAACAATTACAATTAGATAGGAAGAAACAAGCCAACAATGCAAAAGAAATAGGATTCTAAGTTCTACATAGATGTTTACAAACTTCTATCTCAGAGATCACTCTATAAACACAAACATTTACTGCTTATGCATTTTTTTCAAGTAAACTGACTCTGGAAATCAGGACAATAAGGATACGAGAGAACTAATCAAAGACTGTCGCTACATTACTTACAGAGTCTCTTCAATTAAGCAATACATCTTGCTGCCACGAACTATTCCTGTTGTTGCCCACATGCCACCCTTCTTCTCAACAACCTCAGCCATACACACCTCGTCATCCCAACGGGCCCTTGAAATATTTTTCCTAGCAGAAATAAACAAGAATTGTTAAAAAAAAGCCCGCTACAAACTTGTAAAGTCTTTTTCCTCAAAAAATTTACCTGAACTGCAATTTAGGTATGTCACCACATGCGCTGTAATGTTCTTCATCATTTGTGTCCTGAACACAAACCTCAGAATCACTACTTTCTCCTGAAGAATTCCTCCAACCCTCAACCTCCATTCCACTAATATTTGATTATTCAACTTACTTATCAACCACAAAATCGAGAGTCAAATCCCAGAACCTGAAATGGGAAATAGCAATAAAACACAAATACCATTGAAATTCTTTAAGGTTTATGCAGAAAAGGAGACTAAACCTAGTTCCAAATAAAACATCGTCAAATATCTTTGGCATAGTTTCATTTAAATCCCAGGAAATTGACATCTCTACAAGCCATATAACTGTAGCACCCACATTAAAAGGGACCAGAGAACAGTTCAGGCTGTACAGGTCGATTTGATAAAGTTATGGTGGGTTATAAAGGAGGAACAGGGTAACTAGTTATGGATTAGAACAATTCTTTTTGCTAAGTGAGAAATCCTTAAGTAAGGATAGCAACAGAATGATTCCATTATTGACCCTCCATTGATCTAGTAGTGCAAATAATGTGGGAAATCTATTCCCACTTTTATTTTCCTGTTGTGGGTAATCGACAAGTTAACCAGGGTCACTATTTCCTACACAGCTCGAGCTTTGTTCTCAAGGACATGGTACTACGCTATTAAGATTCAGGGCCGGCCCTGAATAGAAGTCAAGAAAGCCACTGCTTCAGGCCCTCAAAGAAACTGCAAGCAAGAACGGGCCCCTAAGTGTATGGTACTCCTGTATATCCGTTAAATTGATTCACTCCTGGGGCATGGGTGGAAGATCCCAATACTCCTCTTAGGCGTTTTTGTTTACTAGACCCAAACATATCACGTTAAGCATCTAAATTAACCATAAAAACAGCAAACAGCTAGAGAGAGTGAGAGAGGAGTCGAACAAAAACAGCAAACAGACCTGTTCGATTTAAGGTTGTGGGATGGTTCGGATTCTGGTCTCATAGAAATTGGATGTATTCCAACGATTGCACTTTCTTCTGCTAATTGCAATTTCTTCAATTCAAAAACCCTAACTTCCAGTTTAACACCTTTCTTTCTTTATAAAGGGTTCTGGTGGGCCCCACTGGGTGTGATTGGGTATGTGTAAAATGGGTGTGAGAGTAGCATTATTGTTTAGCAAATGGGCCTCCGCATCGTAATCGGACTTGTAGCTGGGCAATTAACTCCATAGTTTATAAGTAGAAATTTTACCAAGTGCACATCTAAAGCTCAACAAAAATTGCAATCACAGCAAACTCTAAAGCTCTATAAAATATACCAGGCCAGAGACAAGCAATCTTCTAACTTCCTAACCTCGAAATTAAGTCTTGTGGAACTCTTTGATACTCCGACCCAAAGGAGTCATATACGGACAGCGGAGTGATATACGGACAGCCATAGTCAACGAAAATTTATATGCTAATTTGATTCCATTATGTGGTTTCTTAACGATGATCATTCATCTACAAATTAACCAACCAATTCATAACAACCCAGTGTTCAGGAGGTGAAATCGCGGCAGAGACGAAACGTACCTGTGCGAAAATCCGATGATGGCCGATGAGTGAGCAGAGAGACACGAATGCCGCTAGGTGGTGGTGGTGGTCTCGATTTGGGGGGGTGGGGGCAGGGGTTGTCGTGATTTGGTGGACGGAGGAAGACGATACAAAATAAGCGGGAGAGAGAGACCTCTAAACCTGTAGGGTTTGGGGTTGTCATTTTATTTTTTCAAACTTTGGACTGTGTTGTGCCTCTTGTTGTGCTTCGTTGTTGTACCGTTCCTGTATCCAAGTTCTTTAACTGGCCCACAATATTAAACATTTCTGGTCCGAGAATTCACACAGTAAAGCAATTGAAAACTCCCTTTTCAGCTCAGATTTGGAGCTCCAACACTTCACTCTCTGGCATGATTAGGGCTACAACCAGGCGTAAGTTTCAACTGAAATCCAACCAAACCGGTAATGCTACATATACACCCTCTTGTTTACATCCACTCATACTCTACATACATGGCACATGAGCTCCCACCCATTTAACTCTTAAAATAAAATTAAAAAATCAAAATCTCAAACATATAGACAAGGTATGAGCGGATGTAAATCAAAAGATGTGTACGTAGACTTATTGATTAAACTAACATTTTAGTTCAATTTTTTAGCTCGATCAGTATAGTTTGATTCGGTTCTTGACCAAAATAAAAAATATCAATTTTATATTTTTTTAAGTTAGTATTTGTTTCGTATTTTTTTATTATTCTTTATTTTTTCAATCTGTATTCTTTTAATTATTTTTATATTGAGTTTAACTCTTTAATAGTTTAAATAATTTTTTTAATTAATTTTTTTTAATATTTAGCTTGATACAATCAAATCAAAAATCAGATCGAATCGGATTGAAATTGAAAAAACAAAACCGAAATAATTTAGTTTGATTTTAATTTGAAAAATTTTAAACTGAAATTTTCGATTTTGTCTGAATTTCTCTTCCAAACCGAACCGGTTATGCACCTAGCTTCAACTTTGCTATCATCTCTTGGCCCTGGAATTCCGAAAACAACCCCTTCCTCCCCGATAACTTCAAATGTTCTATACAGGCCAAATCCACAAAAATCAAATTTGACTCGTACAGGATAAAATTAGACAACCCGTTTTTTTTCTCCATCGCTTCTTCAATCCTGCTCTTCTGCTTGTTCTCGGCTCAATTAATTATCAGCTCCGCAAGTTTCGACAGATTTGGCTCGATTATAAAAAATGCAGTCTTAACAATGCTTATAACTTGTCCATTGCCGAAAATGCCCTCTTTGCGTTGACCGTGAGAATCGTTCTTGCACATTGTCACTGCATTGGGCTCAGGCCCATTTCTAATTTTGGCAACAGTTTTCCAAATAAGGGCACATATGGACTCAAAGACTCCGATTTGATTAGTTCCAATTTAGCCACTTACCTTGGACTGCAAGTGATTTATTTATTTGGTAGGAGTACAATTTTATTCATCCTCTTTTATAGAGGGTGGATGTTACCTTCACATTTATTGGTTGAGAGCATATAGGTCTCACTTATATAATATACTTTGGGTTAAGGATGAAATTGACTAATGTTCTCTCAATCAATAAGAGTAAAGGTAATATTTGTATGAGGATGAACAAAATCAAATTCGACTAGTGGTTAGATGCAAGGGAAATGCTTCAATTTGCAGTTATTGGGACTCTTCCAGTGGTCTTCAACTGGGCTGACTCATTTGACAGAAACTGGATCTTTGAAAGGTGTCGCCGGGCTGGGCAAAGTTTGGGCTTGGTTGGTCCTTGGGCTTATTTGAGTGGTTGGGCTAGCTTTTGAGCTACCATGGCTTCGCCCGACACATGCATGAAATCAACGGCTGAAAATACATCTCCCAGGAAATGGACCAAGCATAGGCCCATTGAAACTCCACCACTTCTGAACTTTGTTAAATAAGTACCCCAAAAACATAATAATCATGGTTAATTGTTTGAGGAGAGCCTAGTCAACACTTTTGGAGCACCATCATATCTGCCTCAGATCTTTCTAACATTTCACATTAACATGACGTTAATATAATTACTCTTAAGCTCTATACCAAATTGTGATGCCCAATATTAATGTATGTTCCTAGCAAAGCACGGGTGCCTAAAGGCAGTTACCAATATAATTTTATATTAATCTATACCAATCATGACTCCTGGAATATTTTTAAACTGTTGTAGGCCATGGCCAAAATATTTAGGCCCACGAAACTTGGGCCGCAAGGTCTAGAAAGCTATCTTACCAGAGTCCGGTTAGTTGACCTAACCTAAGCACTGTGTAAAATGAGGAGAAACTCCTTTCTTTTGAAACAAAAAATAAATACGCGAATCGAGACAAGGCCACAAGGGCCGAGCACCGCAGGGGTAGGTCAATTGCTGAAGGGAGGTCCTTAGGGAAAGTTCCCTGAGGCGGGTCCCACGAGGCTATGAGACCATGTCCCCGCAAGGTTGGATATGCAATCCAATTGTGGCCGAAATCCAAGTACTGCAAGTCCAAGGCCAAAGCGACGCGATGAGTTAACGACCGGAAGCCTAGGGCTGCAAAAGGGAACACTTCTGTGACAACCATGTCATCTACATGAGCAAAGGCTCAAGGAGGAGACTAAGAGGGGAACACCCCAGCGATGGCCATAGTCCCTCTATTTGGCCCCAAAAATAAGGAAAATGTGTGATTTAAGTGCCACTATAATACAAGGTAATGCACCGAGGGACTGACATAGAATAGGTGCAACATAGTCAGAGAATAAAGTAAGGAAAGATTAGAGACGATATCTAGATAAAATTTCAGAGCCAAAGCTTCAAAAGAGGGGGCGTGATTTAATAAGGGCTACTGGAGTCCAATATGATGCATCAAGGGACTATCACCGATCAGGTACAACATAGTCAGAGGACATATAAAAGGAGATCAGAGACAAGAGCGAGATAAAACCCCAGATTCAAATTTTGATCCTAGCGCATGCCTGTCTAGTTGTAATGGTAGGGCTCGAGTGAGGGAGTCGTGATGGCTAGATGACAACCACTAGGAAGAGGTCAAGTACATGGCTCTCAAATCTCTACTCACGAAAAAGAAAGAGAATTAATGGATCAGTGGCTACAAAAAAGAATGGGTCACCACAAGACCTACCGCGAGGCATAGCAGGAGCGAAGCCACCACAATTAGATATTTCGAGAAAGTGACACGTGTCAAGAGGGTATTGAGGCACTTAACACCGGAGTACATACCTGGTGTGCCTAGAAATACCATACACTTTTGTCATGTCAATAGAGATTTTCAAATAGATATTTAATAAAGAGAAAGTTTCTCTGTAGAGATTTACAACTTCTAGAGAAACTGATTTTTGACATCCAAAATTTCTAGTGGGAGCCAAAATACTAGCTAGAAAAAGAGTTTCTCAAAGCTTGTCCGCTACCTACCTTCTAGGCTCATCTCGAATTTTGATATTTCTGTCATTCTATTTTCTATAGTGTCTGTCTTCTCCTTCACCCTTTTCACTTTTCCTTCTTTTCTTGGCTAATAAGAATTTATTGTTTTTTTACCTCCAGCAATATTCTCTCGGATAATCTCTCTACAGAATCCATCACCTGCAACCGTTAGATGTATAAAATGAAGGGTTGAAACTTGTAAATATTCTTTATAGATATACTCTAGTTTATTGTATGTTTGGCATAAAAAAATGCTTACTATTTATGAAAATGATATTCAAACAAGTTAGTTGTGTGATAGTGAGATTTTTAGATTGCTAGATGAGGATAATGAAGGGTTTGAGATTGTGAGAAAAAAAATAGTATTCATTTGAAAAAAAAACTAAAAGTTAGCTTGTGAGAGTAATTTTTTAGATTGTTAGATAAGTAGAATAAAAGACTTAGAGCTATAAAAATCTAACAAATATTTATTAAAATTTCATTCAAAGGTTATTATATGATAAAACATTTTTTTAGACCACGATGTGTAGAATGAAATGTTGAGATTCATAAAATAAAGAATATTTTTTGAAAATATTTTCTAATATTATTATGTAGATTCTTGCCATGAAAATATAAAGTATTTACTAAAACTTTAAAAGACTATTCGTTTGAAATGATGAGAATTGCACTATTCTAGAAACCACATTGGCCAAGGTTCGGGAGAATCAAGGCAACCACACTGGCCAAGGTTCAGGAGAATCAACGCAATCCCAATATCTAGTTGATTTGGTTTCCCAAAAGATTGTCTGTAAGCTTCTAATTTCAAAAAAGAATAAAAAAACGTGCATGCATTTCTAGGTAGTCACATGGGTGCTACCAAGTAGAGTGTAACCGGTCCAGTTTGGTCCTGTTTAGCCAACAAATTCGAACCAAATCAGTGTTCCGGTTTGGACAAAATAGAAACCGAAAACTGGACCAAAGTCGTTCGGTTTGGTCCGGTTTGGCTCGACCGGTTTAGGTCCAGTTTGGTCCGGTTTTCGGTTTGGATGGCCATAGAGCATATTTTTTTTTTAAAATGTAAAAAATGAAGGCAAACCATAAAAATACAAAATTGTTAGGTGTTTACTATATAGAGCCGCAAGACCATTGGCACTAATGATCTACCGGCTAGAAAAATAATAGAGAAATGATCATCTAATTTCAAATAAATTTTCAATACCAATACTAAGTTATTAAGTAAAAGAAACAAAAATACTCCCAATAAAAGTCAAAGATTTATAAATTAGTATAAAACTTAAACGATAAATAAAAGTGTAAAACGATAAGTAAAAGTATAAAACTTTTAGGGTTAACTTCCAAATCGGTCCGGTCCGGTTTGGTCCGGCTATTCAAGTTTCAAAACCGAAAACCGAACCGAATAAATTTTAAAAACTCCAAACCAGACCGAACTAAACCGATTTGAGTCAAAAATCGGACCGAACCGTCGGTTTAGTTCGGTTTACCGGTCCGGTCCGATTTTTCAGTTTATGTTTACACCCCTACCGAGTTGTTTTGTTCTACTATCAGTTCAAGAATCATTGGGCCCGAGAAAGAATCAATGCCCGCTTGGACCAGATCTGGAAGAAAACTAATCAGACCGGTATTGCCTTTTGTGACTTCTGTACCACTCTCCCCAATGGCCACGCAAACTAAATTTGAAGCGACAAAGCAGAAGGCTACAAAATAGAAACGGGAACGAGTGGCAAGCGCCACTTGGAAATTCGTGAACACATCGCCAACCAGTACTTTGCCAAATCCTTCCGATGATCCAAACCAGAATACTGCCCCTGAAGGTGGGACAGGAGCTAAGGAGTTTCATCCTCACCTCCTCCGTGAAGAAGTGCACCCGGGAGAACCAAACACTAGGGCATACCTGAGAAGCATGAAGGTCAAAATGGAGAAGCCGAAAGAACACGCTTGTAGGTTATGTTAGAAAGTTGATCCCAATGGACGTTGAGTCTAAGGCAATCGCTTGATTATTTCATCGAACGTTGGCTGGGACAATTTTTTAGTAATTTTTGACGCTGGACATGTAAAAGAAGAAGACTTTGAATGCTATTAGGACAACTTTTGTAGCCCAATATTGTTACAATGTACAACTTCGTATGACCACTCTAGAGTTGGAGTCAACAAGGATAGACTCGATGAAAACTTTCACAGATTTTATACAAAGATGGAGGGCCAATGTGGCAAAGATGATTGACCACCCACTCGATAAGGATTAAATTCGAATGGTGGTAAAAATGAAATTTTCACCCTTCCTACTCCCGACATTTGTACGAGAGGTTATTAATCCTCTTCCCTCTATAAGAGAGCAGCAGGTCTTTGCCGCTTCCCTTCTTCTCTCCCCCTCCCCCGACAGCTTATCCCCTCCTCTCCCTCCTCCGACTCCCTCCATGATTATGAAATGGTTGAGACTCTATCCGTAGGAGAGAAGATCTCCCAGTCTCTTCATTGTTTTTTTACCTCTGAAAGCTCAGATCTAAATTTAGTTTTTATAGGCTCTTAGGTTCGATCAGTTACCGTGATAAACTCTTTGGACTTTTTTTACAGCAACAGTGACAGGCATCTTGCATCGACAACTACAGCAAAAACATGCCTGAGTTTAATGCAAATGGTAATCTCTCCACCCACTTCCATGAGCAAATCGATGAGTTTCAACACCATAACTAGCTTGCAACTTTTATCTTCGTAATTTGGTTAGGATTATGTATTTGCTTGGATTTTAAGTCCTTTTATAAATGTTGTTTTATCAATATAACTGTTGTTTCCTCAAAAAAAAAACCTAACCACAAAAAGTGAACCACCTTTAAAATTTTGCTTAAAATCCCATGGAACAAATATGCCAAGTTATGTATTAGTCAACCGCTTTTCTCATTTTCACGTAATAGACCAAAATACAACAAAAGGCAAAATGAGAATTGCAAAAACAAGTCCCTCAGTAAGGGTTGAAAAAAAAGAATAGTTTCCCCATATTAACAGAAGTTGCCCCTATATAGGGGGGAGAGGGAGAGAGAGAGAGAGAGAGAGAACAAAAACAAAATCTCGCAGGAGCCTTCATCCTCGATAAAACTGTTTTGTACAAAAGCCATACAAGTGCAATTAACCTAGTCGTCGCCTGAATACCCCCACAGCTGCAGTTTTATTCATAAGCTTCGAGCAACCTTTTCAAAAAGATCTTGAGGCCAATTCCTATTCAAATTGTTGGCAAGAAAATTTGCAATCTGCAAAAGTGCACAAATACTCTTCCATCACGAGAAAGCAAATGACATCTACAATTAAAGCAGATGCAGAGAAACATCTGAATATTCTGGGTTACAAATCTTTTGACAATTTTTAGAATTAGCCAAGAGCTTCAGAATAACCTTCTTTGCTCCCAAGTAACCCAATCTAAGAACCTAAGTCAAGTATTCTTATGATTATTAGCTATCTATAGGTGTAGTAGCTACATTTGATGCACGCTGAATAGGTATCATGCAGAACCCAAGGACTTGTGGTTAAACATTTAAAACACATTCTCTATCTATAATTTTGTTTACTAGTAAGTATTCTGAATTTGCAACCCATTTGCATAGAGTGGTGGGCCATACATATTAAATTTTAGAAAATCTGCTCATAGTTTGAAATCTGTTTCAGACTGCGTTGAGATGATGACAGGATCTCTCATGAGTGACAAATGCTAACTCCAACAAAAAAGGATCTACTTGAAGATTCACATTTCAACAGTTATGAATTCAAGATACAATTATAATCAGCTTGCACAAGTGTAATTTATTTATGAACATACATCAATCATCAACAAATGTAAGCCCATGACTAGCTAGAATGCACAATTATGGTTAGAGGGAAACCATATCAGATAATAGAAAGACAAAGAAAGATCTACTCTTAATGTTGCTAAACATACCTTGGTCCTCAAGGCACGAAGTGATCCATCAGAATCCGTGAGATTGTCCAAGCAACGAAGAGCAACCTTCAGAAGGTCTGGCACACAAGCTTGCACATGTGGGGATAAACTCTGGAATGCATCATTCGTAATATCTGGCGCTCGCGGATCTAGAGGAAGAAATGGAAGCTTGGCAACCTCCCTTAGAGCATCTAAATGACGACCCAATCTTCCCAACTTATGGATAGACAATATGGCGTCAAGCTGCATTAACACAGTTTGTTGTTCCAAAACATGGTCTCTCTCTTGAAGACTGCATTAATGTCAACCAAATTTTCAGTCAGAAGAACAATTAAAGAGAAGTCACTCAGAAGCATGAGTTCATGAGTGGGACAGCCAAAATCAAGGGTATGCAAAGCAAAACGTAACAACATGAATTCAATGTCAAGGAACATTGTTGCAAGCCCATGGAGGAAAAATACTATCAGGAACTTCTGAGCAAAGATGCCGGAGATTTTTTGGCAATCAGCATGAAAAGCATTGACCTAACTTCCCAACCTAGTTTTAAAATGCTTTTCCAGTGATGCACTGAGCTTTCCAGAATGCTACAGTGCCAAGAATGTGTTTGTAGTTCATTTTGTTCTTCTTGCTCCGTCAGGAAGTGGGTTACAGTTTACTCAGAAGGGTAAAAAGACAAGTCTCTACTGAAGGCATTCATCATAAATCAGGCATTGACAATCAAAGCAAATAACAATAACAAAAAAGGCCCAACGAAAAAGTCAAGTTTGAAAGGACCTGACTTCAGGATGGTACTTGAATGTCTCCAAAATCTCGTTCCCAGAATGAATGAGCCCAGCAGTACGGCTCTCGCCGTCCAGTCTACCACGTGAGAGCGCAGAAATTGCTTCTGAAAGGCACTTATTTATTGTGTCCAATGCCATCGCAAATGCACCAACTCTCTTCTGGATTTCTATACACTGAGTATTGATGATTACACACAATGAAGGAAGAAAATGGTACATTAGTAAACAGTTTACCAGTGAAAAACACAATTATAAAGTAAAGTAAATGCAAAAAAAGGCTACTAAGATAAGTATTGAGTCTATTGACACATGGGAGAGCAGGGGATCACAAGAATTATGAAGACAAGACATCTAAATTATTAAGCAGCTAAAGAAAAATATGCCGAGGGTTATCCAATTATTAAAATTGTACATCTGAAATATGCAAAAGGGAAAAAAGAAACCGGAAGAAATAGTCAACTTAATTAACAGTAGGTTCAGAGTAGAATGAAGTCACAATGCACGACTATCCATGTTTTCCCTTTAGCATTTCCATATTTATATACTTCCACCAAATGGAAGTGCTTTAGTGATGACGGAAACATTAATTTTCCTTGGAATTAGCATTTGCTGGTGACTCCTCTAGAATATGGAAGAAAAATTCATTTACCAGGTGTTAAAACTTGAGCTGATATAGATTCTCTCGAGAACGAACACGTTAGGTGAATCAAGAGCTAATTCATTTACCAGGTGTTAAAACTTGAGCTGACATAGATTTCTCGAGAACGAACACATTAGGTAAATCAAGAGCTATGTAAAATTATCTTGCTGACTCAAAAACCAAGGTATAGTTGGAGTCAATCCTCCATAGTGGTTCTACAAAAACTGGGATCGAAACCAATTTAGACAAAAACATATCCAAATTCATGAGAGGAATCGACAGATGAAACAGGTTCTGATAGAGGGATCTAGATGATGGATTAGATGCTAGAAAGACAGATTATAAGAATAAATTGGTCTCTCATAAATACATCAATCCCTCCCTCGCTACGTTTATTTTACATAAAGAAAAAGAAAAAGGAAAAGGGAAGGACTGAACAGACTAAGATGTGTTTTCCATTTTGTGATAATATATATGAAGTTTTAACATAAGCAAAGAAGAACAGGCAGAGTAGTCTAGACTACAAAAGTACAACAGAAAGCTTCACTTACAACAGAAAGCTTCACTAAAATCGCAAAGCAAGCCTGTCCATCAAAAGTTACTCGTAAACAAGATCATTAGGAATGTATCTTTTTACCTCTAACAAAGCACAAGGTGAGGTTAAAAATACAAGACCCACCCTAACTGACAAAAATCATTAGCTCTTGAATTTTAGGAGGAACTCGTGAAGGCCAAGTAGTATAGTACCGCAACCCGAACAGTGAATCTACTCTACCAGTTGAACGCATGTTACATAGCAAAGTTGCGTGCAGGGACCAGATGTGAATAGTATCAAGAATTCAACACTATCCTACAGTTAGGCCATAAGGCAAGGAAAAAAATTTACTTTGTCATAGAGACCAGCTTCCTGACACTGGCGAGCAGCTTCAAGAAGAAACTGTTGTCTGGTTTTCACATCAGTCAAAAACCTTTCTAGTTCACCTTCTTCTCCTGCACCCCTTGGACCAAGTAAAAGACTAATTCCGCCATCCCTTAACAACAGCTCCATAAGGAGTTGCTTCAGCACCAAGCTCCTCTGCCTTTGCTGATCTAAATTACCTCTCCCACTCCATGACAATTCCCCACCACCCACTGCAGCAGCAGCTTGCACATAATATTCCAATGCCAACGAAAGATTACCATGACGTAGATAGACTGATCCATACTGTCTAATTATGCTAGATGCCTCTGCAAAAGCATCCATCACCCTCACTTTTTGCCCTGACCCACCACTGATAGTAAGGAAACCAGAGTCAGCCAGCACAATAGATATATGCACAGCATCTACGCTATAACCTTCATCTCCCATATCTTTGGACAAATGTAGGACTGCTGGTAGCAATTGAATGCTCAAAAGCAGAACATATGGATACACCAAAGGGTCCTTTCCATTCTTTGTATAATATGATGGCTCAAATTTATTAAGGTAAACCTGCAAATCATCCAAAGTGTAGGGTGAATACCCCTCTTTCGGGACAACAGAATAGGATCCCCCAGGATAGTCTCGAATAGCAGACAATTTGAACCACAAGAAGTCCTCTATGGTGTTGAAAAGCGTTGGAAACTCTCTAAGTAGGCCGTCAATATGCCTACGGGAACCAGACACAATAGCGTACAGTAGCAATTTTTTCTTGTCATATGCAGCTCGACCAACTCTATCACCCATCCTTAACAACTTCTCACATTCTTCTGAAGCAGCAGCTGCAGTCTCTGGTGATACCATTCCACCAGTAGTTATCCATTCTGAAAGCTGTTAAAGCCGGATAAAAACGATTACAACCTCATGAAAACTCCTATGTCCGGGTAATACAGCGTCATTACCTGATGAAAAAACTGGTGCGAAACACGAGAAGATGAGGCAACCTTCCTTGCTTCTTCATAATACCCCGTTCTCAAGCAAAAGTAAATCTGTTATTATCCAAAAAACAGGAGTTGGTAAGAATCGCATATTCCCCTTTGTATTGCTATTGCTAGCATAGAAAATACGCTTACCAGATGGAAAAAGACTGCTTTGATATACATACAAAGTAGCAAGAGTAAAATGCAAAATATTCCTCCTCGTTTTGATAATATAACAAAAATTAGCAAGTGCAACTTGAAAAGCATTTGAATATTTTTCCAAATCACTATCATAAGCAATAGCACTATTCAATGGCAAGATGAAAACAAAGCCAAACAGCCTTCCTAAAAAAAATATCTTAATTAAACTCAGCAAGCAATAAGAAAGGAAAAAGCATTTAAAACTAGCAGTCACTCCTGACAGCCCCGACCCCATTGCTAAAAAAATTAACAATCACTTTTACAAGCTCCTGCATACCTGTGGTTTTTTTCTTCTTTTTTAACTTTTAGAGAGGGCATAAAAACAGAAAAAGAGAACAAAACTTCTTGGATACCTAACCAACTTTTCTGCAACGCAAAATGGAATGCACAAGAATAGAATAACTTCTAAGCAAATACAACCAGTATGATCTCTACTAAAAAGTTATTAACCTTTCAATTTTTTGAAACAATACATGAAAAAAGAAAACAAAAGCCATTTAATGCATATCACATGTTATCTTTTGCAAGAACTCAGTAACTGAAACACAATACAAATCTCATTTCTCCCTTGTTTGAGGAGGTGGAAGTAAGGGGTTGATAACCCGAAACTCAGAACAAATGTTACATGGACTGGGCTCTGTACAAGCATAGAATATGGACCATACGGCCATTGGACAATACATGGACATGACACGAACAGGAAAACATATTATATGTTGTATATTATAGAAACCTTGTATCTTATTATATGAGGCACAGATACACCGAAACTAGTCACGTATGATGAGTATTGTATACGTATCGGATACCTATACACACCCCATATGCCCTGATACGTATCGAATAATTAAAATTAATTTTTTAAGTTTCGGATACATTTTGAATATGCAAGGAATACTCCGGGGTATGACGGGTGAAAATAATTTTTTTGACAAATTAAGCAATAACTATGAGGGAAAAGTGTAAATATCATGTGCATATGTACACACACAGAGAGAGAGTATCATATCTAGATACAGTACATAAACTGATCGATAGACAGATAGCTGATAGAGAAATAATTGTAAAAATAATCGGCTGATAGACAGATAGCTAAATATCACATCTTTTAGTTTTATTGATTACTTTGGCCTTACTGCATTACTTCCTCATCTTATATAATTTCTTACTCAACCTTTGGTTAGGGGGAAATAATTGTAAAAATAATAGAAAATCCGAATAATCTCTAGTCTCCGACTAGTTGGTCTAGGCGCTAGGTGCCCTTCTTCCGCCCAACCAGTGCCTAGCGACTTTTAGAACATTGATTATATCTTGTTTTTAAGGTTTTGTCATATCACCTTGTTCGTATAGTGTCATATGATCATATCCATATCATGCATCCGTGTCTGTGCTCCGCAGCTTGTTAGTAAGCAGAAATATAGTGAATTAAAAGGGATAGGAAAGAAAAGATTTCTATATCTTAGCCATCTTGAGAGACTAAACAATTTAGAAGAGTCAACGAATAACTATGAAACACTGCTGAGAGATTATAGAATGAATATATCCTCCAAGCTCCTGAAAAGATATGGATCAGACCAACAACCGTATGATCTGGAAATAGTAAAGGCTTTCTGATCCTTTTTGGGATAAACTTTAAGCCTTACAAATTAATCTGATGGGTATGCACGAAACAATTCCATAAGGTAATAAAGTTAAACCCAAAAAAGGGGCCAAAAAAAGGAACCAAGCATTTTGTTTTTCTGTGGCATCGCCGTAAGCATGTCAAGTAAAGGTCACTCATATACTATTAGGGTGGTCGTTTAAGAATTCTGCAAAAATACCCTAAAAACAGCTGAAGGAAAATCGAATTGGTGCAGAGAAAATGAAAGATAACTTAAAAAAAACAAAAAAGGAAAGACCTGTTGCCATGTGGTATCAACGGGGGGCTGCCGACGAGCATCCCCTGCATCAAAATCTAGAAGCCCATAATCCCTTAAACGAACCTGCAGATAAAGAACCAATTAGCAGAAGACTAAGAACCACCGAAAGAAATATCATTGCCTCCCAAGTCACACAAGCAAGTTCCTAAAGTTCTTATAAAAAAAAGATGACAAACCCGAAGAAATGCATGTATTCTTTGAAGATTGCCAACAGCCCCACCAAGAGCAGCCTACAGTGAGATAGCACGCACCACCACCAAAAATTACTTCAGAAGGCATTAGAGGCAAGGTAGTTCATACAGATAATTCAAACAACTAGTTTGAAAGCACCAGAATCATATACTAAGGAACAAATTTGCACAGCCGAATTATATATGCAAACATTACAAGGTATTATTACCTGTGCAGGATGACTTTGTATTGTATCTATGATATACTTCTCGTGACCCCATTCGAGGTGTTGCCTTGCACCACTTACTAAAGACATTTTCTTGGAAACATCCCGTTGAACACTCGAGCCCTCACCCATCAGTGTCTACCAAATAAGTAAATTCACCCACATATTTCCATTATGAGCTTTACAAAAAGAACAATCACTAGTGCAGTTGCGAGTTCCCAGACTAGCAATAAGCACATTATAAAGGAGGATAGGAAATTAAAGACATACCTGAATTAGGTGCCATATCTTCTGCATGCTAACTGATTTCCCACCAGAAGCATCAAGTCCCAAACTCTCATAAGCACACTTGAAAGCTGTAGCAGGCTAATGAGAAAAGAAAAATAAGAAATGGATTGCATATCCAGGAAAATTTAAGCTCGAAGAATCACAACCAAAATGAAGTACACTACTTTAACAGAAAAACTTCCACCAAAACTTCAACAGGTCAAGGAAAAGTGAGGGTACAATTAACATCGGCATGCATGTAAATCACATGTTTAAAAAATACCAGTAGGACTCCGACAATTCACCAACTGACACCATTAACTAGTTGACACCATACATCTCGAACCAATAACCATATCATTGAAGCAAACTCAAATAGCAATCAAATCTCTCACAAGTTTCATCAGAAAAACCAATAGACAGCAATCAATCCTCAAACAAGCTTCATCCGGAGAACCAAGGAAATAAGGAACATGTTCATATGATGAAGGAAGAACTTCAAAGTGACAAATAAGGACGTCTTACTTTAAATGGTAAAGCACACTCTCTTGCATTATTGAGATTCTTAACAACTTCAGCATAGACTGCGGCTTTTTTTTCGAGGACAGTCTTATTGGGTAGAGCTGCAATCTCCATGCTTGACTGTCTAGATGAAACGTGAGGGCCTGAAGTCAAAGACAAAATTTGACCAGGTCGAGTACCCCCAGTGGCTGAATCACCCAAATTGGTCTTAGGTAACATGGAAATTCGGCTCACACTTTGAAGGAAGTCCCGTTTTTCCTTTTGCCAATCCTCCTGCCACAATGAGTCCGACAAAGCTATCAGGACACAAGCAACAATGAAATACTCAGTTTTCACCGGTTTACTAACATAAATGTCAAAATCTCAAAATTAATGACATTTTGGTTACACAGCTCACATGAGCAATATGTTACCACTCTCCAAAGAGCTTAAGCTCGTTCTCTCCATATGTACCCCGATGAATTTGAAATCCAATACTCGAACAAAGGATGTGTGGAGGCTAAGAAACTTTAATATGTGCATGAGTACTTAAATTTACCTCCTGTGCATAAGTACTCAAATTTACCTCCTAAACTACTTTGAGATATTCACCCTTTTAAGGATGCATTATCTCATAAAACAAAAGTGCAGATATGACGCATATTCATCACATTCAAAATATTCTGTTCACGGCATTCAATCCGGTTGTATAACAGAAAGAAACACTTGTAAGGCATATGAGTAAACTGAAAATCCATAAACTAAAAATTAAATTAAATTAAATTAACTCCTCAAGCCATTGACTCACTTCTTCCTTGATCTAGACAAAAAAGTAAAGGATAAGAAATTTAAGACAAATTGCATTTTCTCAAATGAACTTCAGTTGATTTATATAAACAAAGCACCTCAGTATTTACAAAATCTCAATGATCAGAAAGTATTTGTTCACATCCTACTCCAGGCAATCTGAACATAATAATCAAAATTAAGATAACTAAAACAACAACATCTAAAGCATTATAAAAATGGAAGACAGAGAGAAAAATACACGGGATGTTATGGAGCAGTTTCTAGCACACTAACCTCCAACACTGTCATCATATAATCATTAAAACTTCTATGGTTATCCTTTTGAGCTTCCTGAATAGCTGAAACCATTGCCATCTCATGTACCTGGGGTACATATGTTGCAATTCATTATGACCACACAACTTTGTACTAACCATTTCGAGTAAGAAGCAATAGTATGTGAATGTATGGTGAACAAAGTGAATGAATTGAGCTAAGAAGCATGGATTTGGACAAGCAAATATAAAAAACATAATACAAACATGCTAATAAGACTATGTAAAGGGAAGAAAATCAGGAGAAGACACAGTGAGAGATGACATTAAATAGATATATACTCCTCTATATACCACGAAAACTTAAAGTCAGGCAGACCAACACAAGAAACAAGAGCTAGAGTGCCGATAAAAGGGTTATCCAATGCACAAGGCTCCCTCCTTTAAAGGTCTGGAGAAAGGTTGGGATGAATGCAACCTTACAACTACAAGCGGAGAGGTTGTTTCTGGGACTCGAACCCGTGACTACCAGGTCACATTGGGGCAACATTACCGTCGCACCCAGGCTGCCCTTCAAGAGCTAGAGCGTCAATAATTCAAAATATTATCGCTAGAACAAAATGACTGTCAGTTACCTGCTGCAGATACTCTTCCACACTTGTTGCCTCAGCAGGGAATACATCCTCAAAAGTTGTCTAAAGAAAGAAAAGTTAAATCACATCTGAGGACAAAAATATAAAGAAACACAGCTAAATGAAAACTTGGAAGAGAAGGCAACAAGTAACCAAGAAAACAAGTAAAAAACACACTTGCTCACAAAATTTTTGGCCAAACGAAAAAAAGAAAATGCCTAAACAGCACTTAGAGCATCAGAGCACCGAGCATAGCTGTGTTGTCCACATTTCCACCTGAGAATACAACTGACTGACTATGATGCTTTTATTGCGACAAATTTTTTTATTAAAGCAAACTCATGCATGTGTCTATGAAGTATGAATGCATGCATGTGGCTTCCATGAAGCCTCTGTCAGCTAAAAGTCGTTATTGTAAATTCTGAATTGACAAAATTGTGCAATCCCATTGTAAAACTACATGCTACGGAGGTTTCAAATTGAGGCAATTCTTGAACTCCCTTGACAAAAATAACAATATTACCAGTCAATGAGAAGTGAAAACAAAGAATCAAGTTCACGATATAAAAGCAAAACCTTTAATTCAAAAGATTTAAGATCCCGAGCAAGCTGCTCTGCGTTGATCCCTTCACGGGCTAATAACCTGCATAGAAATTATGAAAACCTTCAAAAGTAAGGACATTAAACTATTGGCAATCGATATGGACACTCTCAGACTAATTTTTGGTTGTTGCAAAATCATTAGGAAAGAGGTCAAAGTCAAATGGGGAGAGAAGTAGGACAAGTTGCCCTGTATGCTCTCTATCATATCGAAAGTAAAAGATAATTACAACAAGGAATCCCAAGACAGCTAGTGGAATATACAACCTTCTAACTTTAACTTTCTCCCCAGCGTAATCTCATCATCCAAATTGAGAAGTTAAAAAGTATTTTCTGAATTCTTAGGAAACTTTGAAGTGCTTGTAAGCCCGCTCACCCTCTGAAGCAATCAATGGTATTTCGTAACTAGTCTCATCCCTCTATTCCAGGAACAGAACAAACTTCGGAGGGTAAAAGAGCCATTAAGTAGGGGATGTGAATGTACAACATGTTGTAGTGCAACCATAGTAGCAGGGAGCTAAAGTGGTGTCACTCCCATCTCACGAGCCCACTCCTACGCCCACACTAAGGAGCTTGATGGGAGCACCTTCCTAAGATGGGTGTTTTTGGACGATCCTTGTATAGAAAAACAGGGATCTATCTAGCCCATTTCTTACGCTTACGGTTGATTTGGCTCATATTTTTACTCCCTACAAAAATTGTACTTTCATAGTATATATTCAATGGTATATTAACTTTTACAATATACGTGCACGTTCCTTTTGCCCTTCCAACCTTGGGAGCTTCTATGTTCCTCCGCTCCCACTTTTGCTTCTGCTCCCTCTCCCGCTTCGTGCAACAAAGGGTGCAAACTCTAGACTAAATCCATGAGGGGAAAAAAACAACCATAGTGTTGGTGCAATGCTTGACCTAGTCCATTAAAAACAAAGACACATGAAGTAATCAAAGGATGTTACCGAGATTGATGATAATTTTGAAAACATAATTGCGAACAAGAATACGATCTACTCCATACCTATGGCGGGGGAAAAACTTAAATGGCATGGACCTTTATCTTATGGTAACAGAAGGCACTATGCATTTTACATCACTAGTCAGATAGCAATACTTTTGTGAGCGGGGGACCCCATAGTCTTCGCCAAGTTCCATCCCTACCTCTATATATGAGAACGAATATTTACATATGCCTAATTAAGTACACATCGGTAATTTTATAATGCACAGAAGTGGGACAACTGGACAAGAATTGTGTCTAGAATTTCTATTTATAGATAGGCCTCGTCTGATTCACCTGTGAGTTGGATTTTTTATATTATGATCGAAACGATCATTTATCATAAAATGTAAACATGTTTGGTGGCTTGGTGCAGCTTTTTACAAGCTTGAATGCAAATTCAAAGTGTGGTGAAATATGTTAAGGAATAACCTACAACTAAACGAGTGTCTAGATTACCTGTAATAATTCAATAAAGGTACTCCGGGAATTAAGTGCGTTTCATCCCTCACAGTTTTTACAGCTTTAAATACCGACAAAAAAATACAATTGGAGCTTAAAATAATCCTAATTTTTGGGGTCAAGGTGGAAAAAGGTAAATAAGTAGTTAATCATGATGGCTACAAAACACCATGCTTTTTTAAGCAAATAAAAAAATAAATTAGTTTACAGCAGCATCTATTCTAATATATAAAGGAGAAGCCTAATTTGTATGAACCAAATTTTGAAGTTCCGTCACAAAAGTGAATTGTGACCTTGCCCTTACTAAACATAAACTTTTTCAACTATAACTACTCTTAACTTGAAATAACTAACAAGGGTCAAGTCGTAAAACTACTCAAATCAACTATCCACCCTTACACTCTCACTCCCACATCCCACATCTCACTCACATACTCCACATATTCAAGTATATACATGCACGAGCATAATGTGCCACCTCTAGTATATATAGTGGTAGAAAGAGAGAGGGGTACCTCGTGGCAGCAATAGATTGAGTGGGAGCTTCAGTTCTTAGGGTTTTGGCCTTTAGCTTTTTCGACAGCGCCTCCAATTGATCTAAGTTCCTCTGAAGAATAATAAAAAGACGGGAATTTATGATTTCATACCAAAACAATGTAAACTATTGAATGCCTCACATGGCAAGGGAACCAAGAGAAGTGGGAAATTTGAGAGTGTAGTATAAACCTGAAGAGGAGGGAACTGAGCTGACGGAGCGGCTTGTTCCAGGAGCTTTGAGGATGAGTGAAGAAGATCGGTCCAGCTACCCATTTCTGCATCGTTCGTCATTGTCCACTCTCTCTCTATCCCTCTCACTGCAACGGTGCAACCACAACGAGCACTCTTTCGGAGCTTACTGTCTCCGGTTGAGAACGAATATCGTTTTTTGGAGCTTAAAACCCTAGTTTCGAGCGGTAAAGTATAAATTGGGTATCGTGGTAGCCGCGTAATACATTAATTTTAAAGTTTTCTTTTTTTCTTTTTGAAATCTTTAC
The DNA here is from genome assembly GCA_019985065.2 of Arctostaphylos glauca. NCBI lineage: Eukaryota > Viridiplantae > Streptophyta > Magnoliopsida > Ericales > Ericaceae > Arctostaphylos > Arctostaphylos glauca. Next base: position 20,143,465 of record JAHSPW020000007.1, on the reverse strand, counting down.
TTCCGCACTTATACTATGGGTCCATTTGGCCTGGCTGAATCATTGGATTATTGAATTATATTGACTTCCGTAGGGAATAATCTACCTCAAAGTGTTTGGACTAAATTATTTGTGAATTATGTTAACCACAATTAATGTAATTGTATTTATTTTGACTTTGATGTTAAAAAGACCAAGTTGCCCATCCACGCTTGGTTGGATGAACCCGGTTGATGAATTTATTTTTCCCGAATGTCGTCGCAAGCTGGCATCGATTTTTTTTTGTGAAACATATATCTCCCAATTTTTTTGTATATGTTGGTAACTGAGTTTGGAAAAAAAATGTTTGCATTTGTGCACCTGAATATGTGATTGAACTTGTTAGTCGCGTAGAATGGAAAACAAATTATTGCGCAATAGTAAATTAACAAAATTATACTACCACTGCAGGAGAAAAATAACATTAATTTCATACAGCATACAACAATAGCAAAACGAATGGATGTCTTCGCAAGATTAAGGAATAACCAATTTTCTAACGATGACGCTGGCCCCCACCTCGACGGCGCCAGGCACGGTGCATGGCTGCCCTTATACTATCACGCAGATCGATCATATTATCATCTGTGAAACCATCTTGCGGTTCCACCGTATCGTCTTCGTTATCAGCCTGCGTTTCATCTGAATCACGCAGATCCTCAAACACGTAATTTGGGTTGTTAATAGCTTCCTGAAATAACTTTTCGTCCGGTGTGTTGCGTCGTATGTAGTTGTGCAAAGCCATAGATGCAAGTACAAGGTCGATTTGCGTATTTAGCTTACACCGTGGCATATCGTACAACATGTGGAACCTTCGTTTCCAAACACCGAATGTTCGTTCCACGCAACTTCTGAGAGACTGAGCCTTGTCGAAAAGCTCCTTGTCATCACGTGGGGTTCGTGTGCCTTGTCGAAAAGTTGTTTGGTGGTACCGATAACCTTTGTACGGAGACATATACCCGGTCCTGTTTGGGTAACCAGCATCAACGAGATAGTATTTTCCTGTAATTGTGAATCCGTTGTTTTAGAAGAAATATATTTGTCTTCCATAAAATCCGAGACATGAATAAACGTATTTGAAACAAATGATACCATCGACGGATACTCGTACCCGGTTGTGGGTGGGGGAAATTGAAGGCATCATCGTACACAACTCGTTTGAATATGTTGTAGTCATGCATGGACCCCTCGAACCCCGCTGCACCAAATGTGAAGCATAGGTCAAAGTCACACACAACGATTACATTTTGCGTGGGTTCTCCCTTTCGACTCCAGAAATTGGAGCGCTGAATTTTGTTCTCTAGTTTGCAAGGGACATGAGTTCCGTCTATGGCACCGATGCAATCCTACGTATAGAAACAATAAAAAGAAAACAAATTTAATATCTTCCCACGTCATTGGGTATCCAACAATAATAATACATGTGAATCTCACCTTAAAGTAAGCATATTGTTCTTGCACTTCTAAGTACGGATGTCGCTCTTCCTGTGGCTAAGTTGGCCGAATGTACTCCTCTCTAAATTGACGCATGCATGCTAGCATCTTAGCCCGGTGTCGGAACACAGTTTCCGCTGAATGTTGGTACCTCTCTTGTATTTGCCCATCGTCCCATCCTCGAAGGCAACATATGAACATGGCTACGCTCTCATGGACCCTCAGTGCGTCCTCTCGTTTGGCGGACCAGCCGAACCGTTGCTCCATCTCGGCACACTAACGTAGGAACAGAGGTTGTGACATACGCAACTCTCGGTAGCACCTCTTTGGGTGCCCGTTCATAACGTCGTTCACATACGCCCATCCTGTAAGTGAGGACGTGTGGAAAGGAATTCTACTCGGTCCGTTGTTAATGTTGAACTCCTGCAGTTGGGTTAGTATGAGTAGGTTGTCAATTTGATCGTACTCGAATGTGCGTGCTTCCTCATCACGCAATATGTCTGCTGTACACTCGAACGAATCGTCATCATCGTTCGTTTCATCGGCCGCAAATGTGGGCTCCATTCTCTGTCCCGGTAACTCATTTGAAGCCACATTCCAATGTTGAGTAATAGAAGTACTGGCATTGTCGTATTCTGACAAGTTGTTCGCATTGACATATGAAAAATTTGTGTTTGCCTCCATATATTGGTTGTTGTACGTAGCCTGGAATGAATGTCCAATGTAATTATTGTGTAGTCCATCCTTATCTTCGTCGGGTAAAATCCCGCGATTTAAAAGGTCTGTGAAAGAAAATGGAATGTTGTTTTGCGGGATGTCATCCAAGTGGGGCTGGCCATCCGCATGGGCATCGCCCCATGCAGTGAAATCATCCATGTGGTTCCTGTGATGAATGGATGTCAAATATTTATGCGATAAACAAAGGAAAAAAATATAATTGGAGTTCAACAACAAACTAAGTGAAACGGTAATAAATAAATAAAAAACAAATGGGCCAGGCCCATCATAAGCGTTCAGATCCATGCATCACGTACGATATTACCCACCAACATAAATATAAGTGCAGGGAAAAAAAATAGTCTGACAATAATCCCAGAAACAAAGCGGTAAACATGCATGACAAAATATGTAATCAGAGGAGGAAAGATGGAAGGATCGCGCGGTAAGCTGCCGTCCTGGGCTCAGTGGTTTGTGCTGCCATTTCACGCTGCCCTTCAATCCAAAACAAACGACTCTCCACAGACGGTAGCTCAACAAATATGTCCAGCATCATCGGACTCAAGCCAAGGAAGTTCACAACCCATTGGTAAGTTGGGGATGTGGTGTCTGCGAAAACGGACATGTCGGACAACAAACGTATTGTCTCCCCAATGTGATGGAGACTCTTACGGGAGGAATGGATGGAATGGGCAGGCGCCGCACAGCTTTGTACTAGTGCTTGGATGGTTGCCGAGAGGTCTACGCTGGGACACGAACTGCTCTTCCTTTTTTGGCTTCCCGAACCGGTACTTGTGCGAGGATTTTTGGGCGTTTCCTGTGGCGGTGAGTTCAAGTCTCCCGTACGTTGGGTCATACGGTCAGGCAGCTGTGTGTCGTCTGTGTCGTCCGAGCTCTCTAGCAATTGCACATTCACTTCTCCCAACGGATCATAACCTGCGGCTGCAGCATACCTCTCACCCGATGTGACATCCCCAAACACTTGTTCCATGAGTTCCTTGTTATCCAAACCCTTTGTTTTGAACTTCCCCACTAATTCATTGTGCTGCACGAAAAGAAGCACATACAACAAAATACACATAAGAAACAGATCATATTTAACATAAGAAACGGAGATAGTGGACCCATCATCCCTGAGATAGTGGAGATCAAAATGACGGAAGGGGAACGAGGATGGGAGTTCATTTTTTTATGATATCTACAGACTTCAACACATCAGCTTGTGTTCATTAACTTAAGGGTAATTTCTACTTAAACCACCTGTATTTTGGCTGTTTTTTTTCTTATACTATACTTCATTGTTAGATGCTTACATCTCTTGAATTTTGAACTGAAGTGAAACCTTAACCTTGTTAACAGAATAGCTAAAATTAGAAGAAAAAACCATTTTAAAACCCTCACGAACCAACTGGTCCTCTATCCCCATCGCCACCTCTGAAGAACTTTCCATAATTATTCTCTGACTAAACAATAGCTTCCTTTTTTGAGACTTAGACACCCTCAATGATCAAGAACGTGAAAAGTCCAGTCCTTTTAATGGATTTATCAGACGAAAAGTCAGGCATATGTTTACCGGTAGTCACGACAAAACCGACATATGAGATTTTTTCCGTACATGTTAGTTCCAGTTGATTTGGGTTCAGCATATATATGAGTACTTACATTGTAAGCATAATCACATGCAGAATTAGGTCGAAAAATGTTTGGCACATTGAATAATTGCTATCTCTGGTACTCAAAATAACCAATTGGTAAACTTTGATGCAATTTATTAATGCTTTTCAGTTGGGAAATTGGGTGTCTCTTCCATATGATAGTTTCTGGTTTCTTTAGTTCTTACAATAGTTGTAATTTACTCTTTTCCACTGACTTCTTCATAAGTCTGTTTGTATCACTGGTTTCCTAATGTCGACAACATGTCATTGAGGAAATGTAGCACTAGGAATGGTGGTATTAGAGAACAGGGGAAATTAGAGAGAGAGAGAGACATAAGTTTTTCCGGTTACAAAGATTTTACAATTGATTATTAACCAAGAAATTAACAAAATTAGGTCCAACAAATAAATACTAGTAACTAAGGATGCACAAACCAAATTCAAGATGCACAAACCAACATTCAGAATAGAAAACAAAAAAGACATTTATACATGAATGAAAAGCCTGAGCAGTCAACAGATCTGGGTTTGAGTAGATAGTAAGCATATTCGTTTAATATCGCATTGTCAAACAGTGGAAATGCAAGATGGGAGACTTACAGGGCGTTGCCGGAGGTACGCTGTCGCAGATCTGGTGCGGATCGGGCTCCGAGTCGCTGTTATGTTCTCCCTTCGTACGCTGAGCGCCCTGGGACACGGACGGACATACACGGCGAAGCGGGAAGGGACGACAACCCCGCGTTACTACTCCGGCTGTCGATCGGCGCCGGACAACCGCGCAAAGTGGGACGGCAGGAATAGGTTCTGGGTTGCTTGGTGGAGCGGCGAAATACAAGGAGGTCGACTTCTAGGTTCTCCACAGAGATAACCCTAACTTACCCAAAGTAAGGGTAGTTTCTTAAATTCCCTAACTGCTGGACAAGCCCCCACGTGGTCCTTTCCATCCCTGGTTTGGCTGAAGAATTTAGCCCAAATGGGCAAAATTATTTTGTAAATAAGCCAAATAATCCAAACAATCTAACCAAGCCAAATACACCCTATATATTCTTTGTAGTCTACTATCAACAAATTAAATTTATATTAAGATTTTTAATTTAATTATTATTTAAATTAGGGTAAATTTCACCTATACCCCCTGAGGTTATTAACAAGTTCACTGCTCTCCCATGTATCTTTCCTTATTTTACAAAATAATTTTTCTAGACACCCTTGCTGTGAAATTCAAAATGTTGACTGTCAAAAATAGGTGATGTCATGGTTCTTTTATTTTTAAATGTCCAGATTATTCCTCCTCACTTTCTATCTCACCTATATAACTAATTTTCACTCTCAAGTTCTCCTCATTTCGTTTTTCCCTCTCAAGCCTCCATTTTCAGTTCATACCTGCCTTACAAGTGCATCCGAAAAATTTAGGTATTTTTTCTACAAGTTTAATTAATACCTAATATTTTTTTCCTACAATTTATTTTATTAATTTTAATGATACAATGTGAAATAATTCTTTATTTTAAAGAATTTATGTTTCCTCAATATTTTTGATATATATAACAATTGTTTTCCTATTTCTACATATGTAAGGCATAGATCCAATAATTTATTAGTATTGAGAAATATAATTTAATTCTGTATTATATTAATCTCTTATTATATATTACGTTTGTATTGAACTAATATTTTTCTTAATTATTCTTTTTAAATAATATTTTTACTTTTTTACATTAAATTATCCTTGATTTCTCCATCATTACCACCTCCTTAAGAAATTACTAAAGACCAAATAAATAATTAACTTTAACTTAGCATTTTGATTTTTTTGATTTTATGTGAATATTTTTTTTCCTTTTAGTGAGTACGTTAGAATATTTATGTGTGCTTTTAATTGAAAGAATTATACAACATATACCAAAAAAGTAGAAAAACAAATCTTGTAAAAATGAAAAAACATGTATAAATATGCTAAAAATCACTTTTTAAGGAATATCTTATCCTCTGTCATACACCACCATATCAATCCCTCTTCACAAACCCTCTGGATTGCAAAATTAGATATTTGGTCTGGATGAATTTGGGAATCAGGGAGTGATTCTCATTAAGGTTCTTGGCGACCAATGATTATGAATCATTGAGTTCGACTACAGAGGCCGATTACGAATTATTAGTCATCTTAAAAAATATTCGTCTACTTATTTTTTTGTCCTTATTTAAAAAATTATAATTTTTTTATTTTGTGTCTATTTTTGTATGGTTATTGGTTCGTCTAGACAAGAGTTTCAAAAAAAATACAAAATTATATCCACAAACTAAAAAAAAATCAAAAAACACAAAAAATAAATCCAAAATAGCGTTTGTGCTGACTTATTTTCATCGTTAGTGAACTTTTTTGAGCTTTTGGACGTAATTTTTATACTTTTTAGATTCCTTTCGTTAAGAGAAAACATTAATCAATAAGAAATAATAAATACAAAAAATTTTGAATAAAGACAAAAAATAATTAATATAAATAAGTTAAGCCAAACGGACCGGCCAACTTGATTCAAAAGAGAGGAAGAGGAAAAAACAGTTTGCTATGGAACTTATATTTCAAAAGGCAAAATGCCTATACAATTTGAAGGCGAAATAGAGAGTATCATTAATATTTAATACCAAAATTCTAATTTTTCTAGTTCCTTGATGTTCACATTCTAATTTAGTTTCAACAGCAAATGAAACTATGGAAAGACAGAGACAGAGAGAGAGAATGAGGGAGGAGAGAGAAAGTTGGAGCACGGTGACATGAGAAGATGAGCTAAGTGTAAAAATAGTATTTTATTTTAAATTTAACACTTTTAATGAAAAACTAATGGTAGGGGGTGTTAGAAATATTATTTTATAAAGTAAGGGAGGTCAGTGCAATTATCAGAACTACAGGGGAGGGCAATAAACTTGTCAATACCTCAGGGGGTGTAGGTGAAATTTATCCTTTAAATTATTAGTATGTTATATTATTAAAACGGTGTTCAATTATTATTCAAACAAATACCACACTACTTTGAGGATGATCCAATAGATGTTCAATCATAACATAAAAATACTTGATAACATAATAAAATTTATACACAAATGTAATAATATGAAGTGTATCTGCATTGCAAAAGGATAAAAAAATATATAGTATTCTATTTTCAAATAATATTTGTCGTCGTCGTCTTTATTTATCTTTAATTTTTTTCTTCATCACCCTTCAATAAAAATTATACAAATATATATATGTATTTCATCCAAGTAGCAGAATTAAGAGCATAACAACTACCTAAAAATATTTATAAAAATTATTAATCGAGTAGAAATCTACTCTGTTTTTTTTCAAAATAGAGCAATTAAAACTACATTGTTATGACATCTCATTGAAGTATCCTATTTGTATTAATCATATTGCTCACTTTTTCATCTCAATCCTACAAAAATTCAAGTACACCAAAATAAAAAATTATTCAATCAAGATATTTAAATTTGCACACAAGTAAAAAATGTATCTTTCACTATAATAAAACCTCAGGACATACAATGTTTGTCCTACAATTTGATATATCACTAGAGAGTATGCTACTTGTGCAATTACCAGATGTGTATCTATATAATGCTTCATATCGTTGCCCATGACTAAATACTGGTAAACGTAAGTTAATGTTCACAAATTGTATAGGTTGTCCTTGAGATTCATTAATTGTCATTGCATATGTCAATCTGATTGGAAATTGACGTGTAATAACCCGAATTAGATTCACAACAATTAGATCTAGGTCAGACATGCCATGCTCGTGGGTGCTAAAAATACAGATCTACCGCAATCATTAAAAGTCCTTCAATTGATCGTGCAATTAAAATAAAAATAACAAATTATCACATAAAATCACAATCCAGTACACCTAATGTTCAAATCCAAATTAAATCAACACTTAAAAATAACCAGATCCATATGTCAAATAGGTTCACACAATTGAATATATCCTAATATCCAAACAATTAAATAACAAGGTTTCATTTCAGATCCCCTACTCAACTTCAAGGTTTAATACCAGATCTACACGTAAATCATGTATATTTGTAAGGTTCGATTTTGAAATTCTTACATATCGATAAACATATGCAGCTAAATCTACACATAAATCACGTTTAATATATTTATATCGGAGATCGAGTTAATTTAGTATTTCTACTCTATTTTTTAGGCAAGAAATCAATAATGCAAATTTCCAATACTCAAACGTCCCCATTGCTCTGAGATTCGATTATGTAAAAACTATCGAATAAATAACTAAAAACCATTATTAAAATAAAACTACAAAATAATAAATAAAGTAAAGAGGAAACAAAGAAACAGGAAGGGGGTGTCACGGCCAGAGAGAGGGGAGAGGGAGAAAGAATGAGAGAAGAGGGAGAGAGAGAATTGGCATTTAAAGAGAGAGAGAAAAGAGAGGGTACGACAGAGAGAGAGGGAGGGGGGGGGGAGAGAAATAAATAAATAAAAGAAAAAGAAAGACAGAGTTGGACCAGAAGACCAATTTTTTTTAAAATAAAACGAATTGGGGATCACCTAACGAAACTCCCGAGACACAAATAAAATTTTTGGTGGAAAGTAAAAATTGGGTGGAGCAAGAAAAGTCATCCCACATTCTGCTGAAGGAGGTTATCTATGCCCACTCCGTTTGGAGACTGCAAAAAAACTCCATCTCACTTGTTAGCTGTGTGAATTATATGGACTAAAATTACGCATTGGCGAAATTTGGATTGGTTTCTTGGTGGTATTCTTTTAAATTTAAGAAACTAGCTAGAGCAGAGGTGTCCACATTGTGGTATATCTAGAAGGCCAAAAATAATCTCATCTTCAATAACAAATATGTAGTGATTGATATAAGAAGCTTGAGCTTTGAAGGGAGTTACATAAATGGAGATCGCATGTTTTGAGCTGCCAATAGGCTTTTATAATTTATTCCTTTTCGTATAACCTATTTGCTTCTTACTGGTTATCTTCGATTGTTATTTTCTGGTGTTGGTGTTCAACATATACATGGGTATTAGCTCAAGTTAGTTAGGAGTTAGCTCAAGTTTGTTAGGAATATGTATATATTGGTAAATGCATGTGCACTTTTTTATAGGCCTTGAGGTGTACTTATTTTTGCCAGTTATTAAAACTAGAAAATGGCTACCAATGCTGATGAAATTATGAGGAATGAAGATGATGTTGTCGAAGTTGTTGAAAAATATAGGCATTGGCTTGCTAATAATGAGGTCATCTTTGTTGATATCGTGAATGAAGAGACGGATAAAGAAAAAATTTATCGCTAAAATCTCATACTCGTACATTGAAAATCAAATTAGATTAATGGCTTAAGATAGGATAATTAGATTTTTAAATAAACTATATCATGTAATCATCATGATGTACTGGTTTCTAGGTGGTCATTATTTTGTAGGTAAGTATTATGTGGTTGATTCTGGCTATTCAAATATGTTGGGGTTTTTGACATCATACAAGGGTGAGTTGTATCACTTAGCTACATACTGTGATCATACTAGATTGCTTAAAAAAGAAGAGGGGTATCACTATCGTCATTCTTCACTTCGCAACATGATAGAGCCTTATTTTTCTGCATTGAAAACATGCTTCCCCATCTTGGTAACGATGCCTAAGAGATTTAGTGTGAAGACCCAAAAATATATTTCAACTGCATGTTGCACAGTTCAAAACTTTATAAAAATGCATGACCCAAATGACAAGGTGTTTATTGAATATAACAATAATGACATGATTGTTAAAAGTGAGCAGGGTAATAATGGTATTGGAAGTTATATGGTAGCCTCACAATAATTAAATGCAACATCAAGCCAATTGCGAAAAATAGATAGACTTTGCGATACCGTTGCTCATCAAATATTTCAAACTCAAAGGCATAAATGTGTATTTTATGTTGTATAAACTTACTTAACTGTCTAGTATTATGTTATTCTATATTTGCATTTTTTTCCAACACTTGGTTTGTAATATTTAACGAATATGACATTGACTTATCTATATGTCATGTTTTGTCGAACTTTTTACTCGGTCTTTCTGTGCATTTTATCGTTTTCTGATAATATTGATGTAGTTGTGAATCTAATGAGATACATTGATAATTATAATTGTTAATTCTATTTTTGGTATGGCAAAATACGAAGAGTTTGGTCCTCTATGTAAATGTCATTTTGGTAGAATAATATCACGAACAACAAAGATAGACAAAAAGTATGGAAGACCATTTTATCAGTGCCCCCGTAATTTGAACCATCGTCGCAGGTTTATATGGTGAGAGGAGTTGCATCTTCATGATGATTTGCCATTAGATGACCTGTCCCAACAAGTCAATAATGGTACCATTCGAAGTGAACAACAGAGCACGCTCAACAGACTAGATCAAGTATTTTGTGTGTGCTTTTTTGCATGTAATATATCTTTATGTTTCATTTAATTATTAGTTATCATTTTAAAGATGGTCGTGTAATATTTGGTTATACACTATTTTAATTTACTTATGTACAAATATTCTGGATTGTCTTGACATAAGAACAAAATTAGTCTTAGCTTATGCAATATATTTTGTTCCTTGTGTGTTTAGTAAAAATCGTTAATTATTAGCAATATTGAATGTAAAAAAAGAAGTTGATTTTTTGTGTGCAAATTGAACATGTTTTTAATTTTAATAATACAAAAAACAAACAAAAATAAATTAACGCAAACAATTTTTTTTAATTTTGTTTTAAAAAAAACTAAAAAACAGAAAACAATTAAACAACAGAAAGCCTTATTATTTCAAATAAAATCTCACTGAGTTCAGTGAAATTTATCCAACAAATTATTGAATTGGGTTTGACAAGTAGAAGAAAAAACAAGAACTCCAACCAGTCCCTCCTTAGAAAGACGCCCGGTGGAGATCCCCTCAGAGGATGCAATTCGGAGATGGAGATCCGCAGTCTCCATGGTCCGGAACCGTCAGAGACAGTTCCGCATGGTGGCCGATCTCGCCAAGAGATCTCAAGTTACGAACCAGACCCTCAAAACCCAGGTCTGCATTTCGTTTTTTGCTCAAATCTGTTTCTTATTATTTTTTAGTCCACTCTTTTGTTTTTCTGAGCTAATTGAGAATTTCTTTTCCCCATTTATTCTCCATTATTTTGTTTTCTGAGCTAATAGAGATCGAAATTTTGCTTTTTTAGTTGGATATTTAGCTGAGGCATTGCTGAATTATTTTTGTTAGTACAAACTTTACTTTAACCTCGCAGTATGGTCATATGGTGATAACTGTTGGGAATCCATTCCCATCGAAACTTATAAGCTTACTCAAGGGGTTATCATCATTCCCTACTGGGATGTGGATTCCATTAATAATTAATATCGATACATGTCTTGCATATAATATCGTGACCCAATTCATCAAGAATATTGACCCCAAAGAGGATCTCACTTTTAAATGAGTCAAAGTCAACAACATTATATGTATATATCTATTAATTATCTTTGGATTAAGAGCACAAGTATTCATAATAACCATGAGGTTTTAATCATCTTATAAAGTCAGTATAAAGATAATTACCTCAAAAATGGTCCCGTTCAATACACACAAAGTGTACTAGCACAATGAGTTGGAAGTAGTATTAAAATTAATACCATTCCTCGTGATCAAGATAGACCCACTAAAACATTATGCTACAGTCCTACCAATGGTGTGTCAAATTCCATTTAAAACTGTGAACCATAACTTATATTTTACAAGAACCGATGATCCAATCTTCTGTGTGTAAGTTGCACTCTACACACTGGATTATCTACTATGTAGAATAAAAGACACACATGCACAACATAAAATAATATCATGCAACTATTGCCCATAAAAGATTCTCATCAAAATGGATAAAACTGATTAATAATATTAATCCATTACATAAACATAAAACCATAACGTTTCACATAGTTCTCTAACAAACTCCCACTGAGACTCACATCCATGTGGCCACACATCTGACTCCCATTCCTTCTACGTGATTATCAAAAATCTTGGCTTGTAAGCTCTTCGTAAATGGATCTGCCAGGTTGTTTGCCGATGCAATCTTAGTCACAGTAACATCACCTCTCTGTACGATCTCTCGAATCAAATGATACTTACGCTCAATGTGTTTACCCTTCTTATGAGCCCTTGGCTCCTTTGAATTAGCAACTGCACCACTATTGTCACAATAGAGTGTAATGGCTGATTGCACTGAAGGAATCACTTCTAGATCCATCAAGAAGTTCCTGAGCCAAACGGCCTCCTTGGCTGCTTCAGACGCTGCCACATACTCTGCCTCCATGGTGGAATCAGCAATGCATGATTGCTTGACACTCCTCCAACTAATGGCTCCTCCTCCTAGGGTAAACACATATCCTGAGGTAGACTTTCTGGAATCCTTATCTGACATAAAGTCTGAGTTTGTGTACCCACACGGTACAAGACTAACTGACTGGTACACCAACATATAATCTCTAGTTCTTTTCAGATACTTGATTATATGTTTCACCGCAGTCCAATGCTCCTGTCCAGGATTAGACTGATATCTGCTGACCATGCCAACCGCAAAACAAATATCAGGTCTAGTACATAGCATAGCATACATGAGGCTTCCTACTACTGAAGCATAAGGAACTGCCTTCATCTTTTTCATCTCATCAGTTGTCTTGGGACACTGATCCTTAGACAGACTGATTCCATGTCTAAAAGTGTGAGACCCCGATCCAAAATAAAGAAAAAAAAAAAAGGGAAAGTAAAAATAAAAATAATAATAGTAATAATAATAATTGATAAATTTGAAAGTTCGGTCAAATTAATTCCGATGATATTTTAGAACGTGTTTTAATTCCGGAACTTGATTGGGCGTAGTTAAAATAGCGGGTGATTTTAAAATAAGAGGATTATATGCTTTTGTAGAATTGGTATGAGTTCATACACCAGATATTTTTCCAATCCAAAGGGGGCTGGATATTTTAACGTGGATAGAGACTAGCTTAAGCTTAGTCATCAGTTGTGTTGTTTGGTTAGTTGACAGAGAGAAGCTTAAGCCACCACCACCTTGCCTCTTCAAAGTATATACAAGTCATAAGCACTTTTCACAATACAGCTTCAGCCGTGAGAAATAGAGAAAGAGAGAGAGAGAAGAGGACAAGGAGAAAAAGAGAAAAGGAAGCACAAGAAAGGAGTCAGGCGTGAGATTAGAGAGAGAGAGAGAGAGAGAGAGAGAGAAGAAGAAGAAGAAGAAGAAGAAGAAGAAGAAGAAGAAGAAGAAGAAGAGGAGGAAGCCATTGAAGAAGTACCTCAGTTTTGGGTATACTTTCTTGCTTCTTTTAGTTTAATGGTTTATATAGTAATATAAACATGAAATAAATTAGTCTAGACTTTAGATAGTGATTATAGAAGTGTATAATGAAAAAGAGCAGAGGTGTTAGTTGAGGTATTAGAGAGAAGCCATGGCTGGATTTGGGGTTCTGTCATTTCAGATTGATTTGTGCACTACTGGACCAGTGCCTTCTATTACCGGTAGTTCGGGGTTTATTACCAGTAGTTTGGGGCACTGACTTTTCTTCAGGTGGACCTTTGCCTTTTATTACCGGTAGTTCGGGGCTTATTACCAGTAGTTTGGGGCACTGACTTTTCTTCAGGTGGATCTTTGCCTTTTATTACCGGTAGTTCGGGGCTTATTACCAGTAGTTTGGGGCACTGCCTTTTCTTCAGGTGGACCAGTGCCTTCTATTACCGGTAGTTCGGGGCTTATTACCAGTAGTTTGGGGCAGTCATTACCGGTAGTTTGGGTATTCATTACCGTTAGTCTGGCATTTATTACCGATAAAATATTAGGATTTTGATTAATATCATTGACCATTAAACATCGGTATTAAATAAAGTATCATTGATTTATTGTAGGAGATCGACAAAATAATTAATTACTCAGACAAGACAGAAGGTGAGTTCAAATATGACTTGTTACGTGTATAATTTTAAAAGCATGAAAGCATGAGATATTCCAATGTTATATGTTGTTTTAAGCATGAAAATGCCATGCTAGATCATATTGAATTGTTCATACTGAGACCATGCGTTAATTAAGAAAACATTGATTGATACGTTGAAAAGTAGTTCAAACGGTACCCCGACCGCTAGGGGATTAGAATATAGCGAGAGGTGTGAAACAAGGTTGTTAACCACGGCCAATGTGGTTTATGGATGGCGTCATTCCACGTATGCGATGATGCATAAGGGGGTAGCTCCCACCTACAAATTATTGGCAGCCGTTGAATTGAACGTAAATGAGACAATCTTGAATATTTGTCCTCGGCTTGGGCCATGGACCATAATGAGACAATCTTGAATATTTGTCCTCGGCTTTGGCCATGGATCATAATGAGACAATCTTGAATGATTTTTCTCGGGCTTTGACCTTTGGACTATGCCATGAATTTCGTTTAAAAAGATCATTATGTTACATGCATTGTGCATATAGATAACATGGCAAACTCGTAGAATTTCATATTTGAATTCACTCTAGCTTTATGCTTAAGAATGTTGTAATACAACATTACAGGTGATGATAGATGACAAGAAGGCTGTTATGTCACGCCTAGCTGCCTATACATAGAAGGTGTTGAGTTGATTACATTTGAGCCGGTTCTGATGACCGTAGTAGTAAGTTAATGAGTAAAGTAGTTAGGTATTATTTGTGCTTATAACTGTCTGCATGCACAACTCTGGTTTATTTTGTTTATGCAACCGTACTCTGATAACCTTTAACTTTTATGTAGATTTGATTGATGAAAATCCTCAAACTCATTGTGTTAGAGGCCTTAGTGAGTTGGACTCACTGGCCGGTCACTAATCCTTCCTATATAGGGATGGGTCGTGACAAAAAGGGAGAAATCCTTTCTTGGAATCTTGCATGAAAAAACGAGCAAGGATCGTATCGATGTAAGAAGCTTGTGATAAACCCAACATCCTACGCTTGCGATCTCGCATAAGCTTAATCCCAAGGATGTGACTAGCTTCTCCCAAGTCCTTCATTTCGAATTGGCTGGACAACCACACTTTCACTGCAGACAACTCTTCCACATCGTTTCCGATGAGCAGAATGTCATCAACATATAGCACTAGAAACACCACCACTTTGCCGCTGCGCCTCTTATACACGCAAGACTCATCCGGACATTGATCAAAACCAAAAGACTTGATTGCTTGATCAAAACAGATGTTCCAAGACCTAGATGCCTGCTTAAGCCCATATAAGGACCTCTTAAGCTTGCACAACATGTGCTCTTGACCTTTTGATATGAAACCATCTGGTTGCACCATATAGATACACTCTTCCAGATTTCCATTAAGGAACGCAGTCTTGACATCCATTTGCCAAATCTCATAATCAAGATGAGCTGCAATGGATAAGAGAATCCGAATGGATTTAAGCATGGCTACTGGCGAAAAAGTCTCCTCATAATCGATCCCTTCTTTTTGAGTATACCCTTTCGCTACAAGCCTAGCTTTGAAGGTATGCACCTTCCCGTCCACTCCTCTCTTCTTTTTGTAGATCCACTTGCATCCGATGGGTTTAATCCCATCGAGTGGTTCTACAAGATCCCAAACTTGATTTGAGTACATGGACTCCATCTCTGACTGCATAGCCTTTTGCCAAAGTTCTGCATCTTTACCTTGTAATGCCTCATTGTAGTTACAGGGTTCAGCATTTTGCTCGTCAGGGATCATATCATAATATTCTCCCAATAACGTATACCGAGCGAGTCGTACAATAACCCTCCCACTATGACGAGGTTCAGGTGTGTCAATAGGTGCATCAATAAATGTCTCTTGAGGTGTTTCTTCACGTACTACTGGTGGTATAAAAGATTGTGTCTGTCCCTCTCCTCTCAATTCCTCTAGAACAATCTTACTTTTGGGTTTGTGATCTATTACATAGTCCTCCTCTAAGAATCGAGCATTTGTACTAACAAAAACCTTCTGATCTTTAGGACTATAAAATAAACCACATTTCGTTCCTCTAGGGTACCCCAGAAACAAGCAAACTTCTGTCCTTGATTCCAATTTATCTGCGTTCCCCTTCAACATGTCACGCCCCAAATTTCATATAATAAAACCACAAAACAATACTCATAAATCCTTAAAATCTCCATGATAAAGTCAAGAGGCACTATCGGCCCAAGTTACATAATTCATAAATTCCAAAAGTCAGAAGTCCCACTTGGGTAACAAAGTACATATGAAGTTCTAGTGCATCTACCCCAAAAGATTTTCATGCAGATGCTAAGTAACTTTTTCATCATTCCTTTCAAAAACATGTCACGCCAAGCAATCCATGCTACTCCTCCGCAACGGTACCTGAAATGGAGGGGTTGAGCTACTAGCCCAGTAGGAAAGTCTATGCCAAGATTATGCATATGTGAAATGCATGATGTGCACTATAACATGGAATAACTATGCAACACTTTCATAACAACAAATACTCACGCACACTACTCTCCATCCATCAATAACTACCATTTGTCCTCCTAGCACATTCCCATCCGGGTACTAGTCTCATTATCCGCCTAGCACATTCCCATTCCGGGTACTAGTCTCGTTGTTCGCCTAGCACATTCCCATTCCGGGTACTAGTATCATTATCCGCCTAGCACATTCCCATTCCGGGTACTAGTCTCGTTGTCCGCCTAGCACATTCCCATCCCGGGTACTAGTCTCATTGTCCTTTCATTCCCAACAACATATGACAAGTCAAAAATCCATATCACGTTCAATCATTTCATTCATACACAACCAATTCCAAATAACCAATTTTCGTATCAAAACACCAAATAACGGCATTCCACAGTATAATACGTAACAAAAATGAACTCAGCACACAAAACAACCGGCCGCCCGGTCACCGTCCGGTCCCGTCCGGACGCCGGGCCGGCCCCGTCCGGACGCCGGTCGATCCCGTCCGGATGCCAAATTCTCCAACTCTCTGCATATTTTTTGGATCAGCCGTCCGGACGCCCATGGTCCCCGTCCGGACGCCCCGACGCGATCTGCAGAAAACTGCGCGATCGCAGATTTCTCCAACGAACCAAACCACACCAAAACAGCAATCTAACCATGAAATAGGTACCAAAACACTTCACAAACACATAATACAAGGTAGAAATCCCTACCTCAAGCCTTGAAATGGAAGATTTGATTTCAAAAGCGAAGCCCTAGGTTGTTGGAGCTCCAAAGCTCAATATCGCCTCCTCCGAGCTTCAACCCACGATCCAACTCCAATATCTTGTTACCCACGACCCAAGGTTCCTATATCTCCGAGGGATTTGGCAATGGCGAAGAAAAATGGTTGGATTTGGTAGAGAGAAGGGAGAGAGCAAAGGGGAGTTGAGAGAAGGCTTTGGGAAAGTATGAGGGCTTTTCTCTCTCTCCCTCCTAAAATCTGATCTTAATATCCCCAAAGGGCCCCCAATAGCTTAGCCAAATAAGAGTACGCGTACGAGATAACACAAAAGACTCCGGGTCCGGTTCCTAAAATCATAATCCGATAATTACCACATTAAATTCATTTTATTTATTCAAAATACACCTTAAAATAAATGTTTTAAAAACTCAAATTTTCCGGGTCCTTACATCCTCCCCTCCTTAAGAAATTTCATCGTCGAAATTTAAAAACAACATGTCGATACCGATACCTCTACACACCATCCATGAGTCAGACACAGATACTTCCAGATACGGACACACCGTTATTTTTTCAATCTTTATCATAAGCCAATCCGGACTTTCACAAAGCTTAACGGATGTCAACTATCAAGTTTTCATGTTCAGGTAACACCAACCAAGCATATATAGCAAGCATGCACGCACCGTGCTCATCGAGTACATAACAACTAACGCATAGTTAAATTTTTCAATTTCCATAGCCCATATCATAAACCAGCACATAACTCATGTTTAAATCACATTCAATAAACACAAAACATGGTGGCAAACACGCCCCAACCCAAGAGTCAAATAATAAGTGCATAGAAGTCACGGGTTAAACAAATGCGGGTATTTCTCCCGAACCTCATCCTCACGCTCCCACGTGGACTCCTCCTTACCTTGGTTACCCCATAGTACCCGAACCAAAGGTATCGTCTTACCTCTCAACACTTGTTCTCGGGCATCTAGAATACGAATTGGTTGCTCTCCATAAGATGCGTCAGCCTCTAGCTCCAACTCGGACCACTCCAAAACATGAGAAGGATCCGGCTCGTATTTCCTCAACATCGAAACATGAAACACGTCATGCACACCCGATAACTTTGGGGGCAAAGCCAAACGGTAAGCAACTTCTCCAATTCTCTCAATGATATCAAACGGCCCGATATATCTCGGTGATAGCTTTCCTCTCCGCCCAAAACGTGACAAACCCCGTCGTGGCGATACTTTCAAGAACACATGGTCTCCCACCTCAAATGATAATGGACGACGGCGTCGATCGGCATAACTTTTCTGTCTACTTTGAGCGGTAAGTAATCGTTGGCGGATTGTCTTGACTAACTCCGTAGTCCTCTCTTGCGCCCTCGCAAGTTGCTTGCGAATCAAACTCATACTCTCGGAAGTCTCCCCAATCAAATCCGGTCCCACCAGCGTTGCCTCACCCAACTCGGTCCAACACACGGGTGATCTACATGGCCTACCATACAAAGCCTCAAACGGTGCCATCTCAATACTCGATTGATAGCTATTGTTGTAGGCAAACTCGACAAGAGGCATGTGATCCTCCCAATTTCCCCGAAAGTCCAAAACGCATGCCCGAAGCATATCCTCCAGAATCTGAATTGTACGCTCGGATTGCCCATCGGTCTGGGGATGGTAAGCAGTGCTAAACAATAGGGTCGTGCCAAGCGCAGCTTGCAAACTCTGCCAAAACCGTGCCGTAAATCTAGGGTCTCGGTCGGACACAATAGAAACAGGAATCCCATGCAAACGGATAATCTCACGAACGTACAATCTACTGAGCTTCCCCACTGAATCAGTAACCCGAATTGGTAAAAAGTGAGCGGTCTTGGTCAAACGGTCCACCACTACCCATATCGCGTCATGCCCTCTCGGCGATCTTGGTAGACCCGTAACAAAGTCCATCGTCACATGTTCCCACTTCCATTCCGCTACTGGCAAGGGTTGCAACTCCCCCGCGGGTCGTTGGTGTTCGGCCTTTACTTGTTGGCATGTCAAACATCTTGCCACAAAACTCGCCACATCTCGTTTCATTCCAGACCACCAAAATTGCCGACGCAAATCCTGGTACATCTTTGTTCCACCTGGATGAATCGCCAAGGGAGAATGATGAAACTCCCGCAAAATTTCCTCCCGACAAGAGATGGGTACAAACAACTTCCCTTGAAAACGAAGACTCCGGTCCGCATAGATCATCCATCCATCACGGGCATTACCGCTTAAGAATTTCCGGCGCAACTCTTCCGTCTCCTCATCGTGTTGTTGGACATCCACTACTCGGGTGGATAAGGTGGACTGAATAGTCATATTGCACAACGTTACTCCATCACCGGCTTCCTCAAAACATGTTGCATAACTTCCCAATTCCTCCACCATCTTCCATTCACGAAGGGCCAAACTTGCCAATTGCATAGGTTTTCTACTCAAGGCATCCGCTACTACATTTGCCTTTCCCGGGTGATATTGCAATTCAAAGTCATAATCCTCGATGTGCTCCATCCACCGGCGTTGCCTTAAATTTAACTCCTTCTGGGAGAACAAGTATTTCAAACTCTTGTGGTCGGAGAAGACTTCAAACTTCTCACCATAGAGGTAATGTCGCCAAATCTTCAAAGCAAACACCACTGCGGCCAGCTCCAAGTCATGAGTTGGATAGTTCCGTTCGTGTATCTTCAATTGCCTTGATCCATAGGCCACAACTCGTCCCTTCTGCATTAATACACACCCAAGTCCCTCTCTCAATGCATCACAATACACCGAGTACCCAACTCCCCTCTCGGGTACTATCAAGATTGGTGCGCTAGTCAAACGCCGCTTCAACTCTCCAAACGCAGTCTCGCATGCGTCATCCCAAACAAAACGCGTCCCTTTTCGAGTTAATCGGGTCATAGGTGCCGCCAAGCGAGAGAAGTCAAGTACGAAACGACGGTAATATCCGGCCAAACCCAAAAAGCTCCGAATCTCAAAAACGTTCTTCGGTCGTTGCCAACTCATTACCGATTCTATCTTCCCCGGATCAACAGACACCCCTCCTTGCGAAACAACATGCCCCAAAAACTTGACTTCGGAAAGCCAAAACTCACATTTACTCAACTTAGCATACAACCGGGGTTCCCTCAAAAGCCCAAGAACTATAGCCAAGTGCGAGTTATGATCTTCTTCCGTTCTCGAGTATATCAAAATATCATCGACAAACACCACCACAAATTGGTCAAGATACATACGGAAGATACGGTTCATAAGATCCATAAACGTGGCCGGAGCATTAGTCAACCCAAATGGCATCACCACAAACTCATAGTGCCCGTAACGCGTCCGAAAGGCAGTCTTTGGGATGTCCTCACTCCGGACTCTCAACTGATGATACCCCGACCTCAAGTCAATCTTTGAGAAACACCTAGCTCCTCGGAGTTGATCAAATAAGTCGTCAATTCTTGGCATTGGGTATTTGTTCTTCACGGTTACACGGTTTAGCTTCCGATAGTCGATACATAACCGTAGTGACCCATCCTTTTTCCGCGCAAACAAAGCCGGAGCTCCCCACGGTGATGTACTCGGACGTATGAAACCCAAACCTTGCAACTCCTGCAATTGAATCTTCAACTCCTTCAATTCGGCCGGAGCAAACCGATACGGAGGCATGGAAATTGGTGTCGTACCCAGAATTAAGTCTATTGTAAACTCAATTTCCCTCTTGGGAGGTAAACCGGGTAACTCCTCCGGAAACACATCCGGAAATTCTCGAACCACTAATGGCAACTCACCCCGTTCAAGCACATTCTCATCAAGAGTCAAACTAGCCAACAAAGCATAAATGGAGTCTCGCTCTTGGGGTTCATAAAGATAAGGTTCTAGTGGTTCTCGGCGTTCTCCAAAGAACTCAAAACAACCATCAACCGGCGAACAAATGCGAACTCTGCGCTTAAAACAATCTATCATAGCACGGTGGGTAGACAACCAGTCCATACCCAAAATGACATCAAACCCAGTCATGCCCAATACAATAAAGTCATACGTAAAACGACGGTCGAGGATTATAAGTTCGCAGTCTCTACACATCCGGTCAAGTAAAGATTTTCCCCCAATAGGCGTCTCTACACACAACGGTGGGTCTAACAATGTAGTCTCCAAACCCAAATCACAAGCAAAGGATGCAGCAATAAACGAATGTGATGCTCCAGAATCAAATAAAACCCTTGCAAAAGAGTTGAATACGAGAAATGTACCCCTTACGACCGACGGGTCTGGATTCTGAGAAGTCGAAGGTGTCACTGCAGTATTGATGTTGTAGGCCCTAGCAGGAACCTGATGCCCTTGCATATACCCGCCTCCCCGTCGAACAAAATTCGTTGGTGCCGATGAACTAGCCCCTTTCTCAGCCTGTGAACCCTGCACCGAAGTGGTTTGGCGAAAGTGGGGTTGTTGCTGTCGTTGTGGAGCCCCATGGGATTGCTGCCCCTGTCCTTGCCTCGGTTGCTGCACCGAGCCAACCTCACTACGGGTCCCTCCCCCTTGAGGACAAAACTTCGAGATGTGATCCTCCTTTCCACAAGTATAACAAACTTTAGGAGGTACCGGGCACTGACTACGGATATGACCAGGTTGATTACATCGAAAACATACACTCGGAGGCCTCGAAGTAGTGCTCCGCGAGCCCGATGAAACAGCAGGCCTAAGGTTTGAATGGCTTCGTTGGGACTGAAACTGCTCCCTCTGGCGCTTACGCCCTTGACTTCCTGAACTCCCCGAAGATGAAGAGTAATTTGGCACCGTACTCGGCTGCCTTGGTTCCCACACTCTGGAACCCCGTTGTGCCTCTCTGGGCAACTCAACACTTCTAGCACACTCCACCACGTCCACAAAATTCATCTTCCGTTGGCTCACCACGAGCCTCTTAACTGAGGAGTGAAGACCCCTCTCAAAACGCCTGCATTTACGACTCTCCGAAGCCACGAGCTCCGGTGCAAAGCGGGACAAGGTTTGGAACCTTGCAGCATACTCGGACACAGTCATATTTCCCTGCTCCAACGTCTCAAACTGTTCACGCAACTGGTCATGATAAGATTCCGGGAAGTACTGGTTCTCAAAGAGAACCTCAAAATCCGCCCAAGTCAAAGTCTCCCTGTCCGGCTCATTAGTCCCAGCTGCTCGCCTTGCAGCCCTCCTTGCATCTTTCCGTGATTCTAAAACCGACTTCCACCACTCATTAGCTTCCCCCGTCAATTGGCACGCCACAATCTTGACCCTAATGTTATCCTCCACAATATCCAACGCATCAAACAATTTGTTGATCTCGGACAACCAATAATCAGCAGCTAGAAAATCACCACATTCCCCGCCAAACAGTGGTGGGTTCAAACGTCGAAACTCCCTCATGGCATCCATTGCCCTAGTTCCAGCTTCGGCCCTCGCATTGGTCCTCAACATGTTGGCCTCGGCGAGAGCCGCCACAAACTCCCGAGCAAACATCCCCGGAGCGGCCGGTGGTTCCTCGTTTTGCTCAACTTCTTCATTTGCCCTCTCCATACGAGGAGCCTCCCTTTGTTGACTTACGACATCCTCCAATGGAATCTCACGATAACGACCACCGCTTTGGCTTCGGCCTCGCGGTCCACCCAATCTTGCACCACGCCTAGGAGGCATATCTCTACAATGTGTAAACACTAACAAGATCAATAACCACCCAATACGAGGCCAATGCCCAACACGGAAATCCAACTTACTTTATCAATTCTATGCTTACTCATAAGAAACAAATTGTATGATGCATATGAATGTCATGCACACAAGCACACACATGTCCTTTCAAAATGCAAGTTTGAACCCATGAGACTCTAAATCTCCCCACGGTCTCAAGGTGTTCCAACTCTCGCTCTGATACCAAGTTGTCACGCCCCAAATTTCATATAATAAAACCACAAAACAATACTCATAAATCCTTAAAATCTCCATGATAAAGTCAAGAGGCACTATCGGCCCAAGTTACATAATTCATAAATTCCAAAAGTCAGAAGTCCCACTTGGGTAACAAAGTACATATGAAGTTCTAGTGCATCTACCCCAAAAGATTTTCATGCAGATGCTAAGTAACTTTTTCATCATTCCTTTCAAAAACATGTCACGCCAAGCAATCCATGCTACTCCTCCGCAACGGTACCTGAAATGGAGGGGTTGAGCTACTAGCCCAGTAGGAAAGTCTATGCCAAGATTATGCATATGTGAAATGCATGATGTGCACTATAACATGGAATAACTATGCAACACTTTCATAACAACAAATACTCACGCACACTACTCTCCATCCATCAATAACTACCATTTGTCCTCCTAGCACATTCCCATCCGGGTACTAGTCTCATTATCCGCCTAGCACATTCCCATTCCGGGTACTAGTCTCGTTGTTCGCCTAGCACATTCCCATTCCGGGTACTAGTATCATTATCCGCCTAGCACATTCCCATTCCGGGTACTAGTCTCGTTGTCCGCCTAGCACATTCCCATCCCGGGTACTAGTCTCATTGTCCTTTCATTCCCAACAACATATGACAAGTCAAAAATCCATATCACGTTCAATCATTTCATTCATACACAACCAATTCCAAATAACCAATTTTCGTATCAAAACACCAAATAACGGCATTCCACAGTATAATACGTAACAAAAATGAACTCAGCACACAAAACAACCGGCCGCCCGGTCACCGTCCGGTCCCGTCCGGACGCCGGGCCGGCCCCGTCCGGACGCCGGTCGATCCCGTCCGGATGCCAAATTCTCCAACTCTCTGCATATTTTTTGGATCAGCCGTCCGGACGCCCATGGTCCCCGTCCGGACGCCCCGACGCGATCTGCAGAAAACTGCGCGATCGCAGATTTCTCCAACGAACCAAACCACACCAAAACAGCAATCTAACCATGAAATAGGTACCAAAACACTTCACAAACACATAATACAAGGTAGAAATCCCTACCTCAAGCCTTGAAATGGAAGATTTGATTTCAAAAGCGAAGCCCTAGGTTGTTGGAGCTCCAAAGCTCAATATCGCCTCCTCCGAGCTTCAACCCACGATCCAACTCCAATATCTTGTTACCCACGACCCAAGGTTCCTATATCTCCGAGGGATTTGGCAATGGCGAAGAAAAATGGTTGGATTTGGTAGAGAGAAGGGAGAGAGCAAAGGGGAGTTGAGAGAAGGCTTTGGGAAAGTATGAGGGCTTTTCTCTCTCTCCCTCCTAAAATCTGATCTTAATATCCCCAAAGGGCCCCCAATAGCTTAGCCAAATAAGAGTACGCGTACGAGATAACACAAAAGACTCCGGGTCCGGTTCCTAAAATCATAATCCGATAATTACCACATTAAATTCATTTTATTTATTCAAAATACACCTTAAAATAAATGTTTTAAAAACTCAAATTTTCCGGGTCCTTACACAACACATGTGCTGGACTATCCCAAATCCGAACATGCCGTAGACTGGGTTGACGCCCAGTCCACAATTCTGTGGGTGTAGACGGTATTGACTTAGATGGCACCAAGTTAAGAATATATGCAGCCGTTTCTAGTGCATGTCCCCAAAACGAAATTGGTAAATCAGAATAACTCATCATTGACCTCACCATATCCATAAGAGTCCTATTCCTTCTTTCTGCTACACCATTTTGTTGTGGCATACCTGGTGCTGACAACTGGGATACAATCCCTTCAGCCGATAAGTAATCCTTAAATTCTCCCAAGAGGTATTCGCCACCACGATCAGATCGTAGTGTCTTGAGACATTTACCTAGACGCTTCTCCGTTTCTGCCTTATACTCCTTGAATTTCTCAAAGCATTCAGACTTACGGCGCATCAAATAAATGTATCCATACCTTGAGTAATCATCAATAAAAGTAATGAAATACTCAAAACCACCTCTAGCTTGGACATTCATAGGACCACACACATCAGAATGAACCAATTCCAACGATTCTTTGGCTCTATATCCCTTAGCTGAAAATGGCCTCTTGGTCATCTTACCTTCTAAACATGATTCACAGACTGGAAGTTCCTCTACTTGCAATGAACCTAAAGGTCCATCTCTAACCAGTCTAGAAATCCTATTCAGATTAATATGGCCAAGACGTAAGTGCCAAAGATACGTTTGGTTCAACTTAGAAGGCTCCTTTCTCTTACAAGGCAAATTATTAGTGTTATTCAATTCATTCAGTTGCACTGTAGGAAACATAGGATTAATAATATAGAGATCATCCACCAATGAACCAGAACAGACAAAATGTTTATTTAACTTAATAACTACAGAGTTACTAAAATAAACTGAATATCCATCCTTAAACAATTTAGAAACTGAAACCAAGTTTCTTCTAATACTGGGAACATAAAGACAATCTCTTAAAATTAAACTCCTATTATTACTAAAATTAAGAAAAACGTTTCCTACTGCAACTGCTGCTACTGTGGTAGCATTTCCCATATGTAAGCAAATCTCCCTATCACTTAGTTTTCTGGTTTCCTGGAACCCCTGCAATGAATTGCAAACATGATTAGTGGCACCTGTATCTACACACCAGGTACTGGTAGATAACACCGCTAAACATGATTCAACTATTAGCGAAAAAGATTTACCTCCTTTGTTCACTTTATTGAGAAAAAACCGGACAATCCTTCTTCCAGTGCCCTTTCTGGTTGCATTGAAAACACTTGCCCTTAGGCTTTTTCACTCCATCGCGAGGCGCTAAAACTGCCCCCACAACCTTCTTATGAGACTTGTTCTGCTTCTTCTTGCCTTTCGGCTTAGAACTAGAAGCCTTCTCAGTCACTAACACAGATGATTTCTTCACACCCAAAAGACCCTCAGTAGCATGGAGTTCCTTAAGCAATTCCGACAAAGATAAATGCATTTTGTTTATAGAATAATTTACGCGGAATTGCTTAAAACTCTCAGATTTCAGTGAGTTAAGAACAAAATCGACCTGGGTTTCCCCATCAATTTCAGCTCCTAACATCTCTAGTTCATTCAAAAGAGCCATCATCTTTAGAACATGATCTCTTATTGGGGTCCCTTCAACATGGGTGAAATTCATCAATTCATTAAAAGCAACTAGCCTTGCTGCACGATTCTGTTCCCCAAACATTTCTCTGAGGTTCAGTATCATATCGTACGCAGTTTCCATAGACTGATGCTGATGTTGCAATGTATTCGACATAGATGCCAGAATATAAAACCGCGCCATCTCATCAGCCTTCTTCCACTGCTTAAAAGGCTTTGCTTCCTTTTCAGTGGCATTTTCAGAGAGTTGCGGAGGGCACTCTTGACTTAGCACAAACTTGTGCCCCTCAGCAGTTAAGACAATGTCCAAGTTTCTTTTCCAGTCAATATAATTTTCGCCAGTAAGTTTGTTTTCTTTGAGAATAACAGCAAGTGGATTGAAAGATGCCATTTTTGAATCTGAGAATCACATAATAACAAGAATTATGATGGGCAATAAAAAATTTGAATTTCAATTCAATATTGGTTCCCTCAACCACATTTTGAAAAGAAAAATATTGGCAACCCTACACACCGCGAAGAGCATGCCTCGATGGAAGGTCCTCTACTCTCCATCATTCGTGTAGATAGGCACAACCTTTCAATTTCTACCATCTAGACACCAAACCATGCCAGGTAAAATTAAATAGCCAATATAGCTTTGGTTCTATAAATAATAGCAGTGACCCAGATAGAGGGGATACTTTTATTTATAGCTAAGTGTACACCATTTCCTAGCTTTTAGACCCATTGTTCTGTTATGAACCACCTCAGATGGAGAAGTGGCCCACACAACAATTATCTTAAAACTATCACTCAAGGAAGTTTGTACCGATGATGCCATAATCAATTTTGTCCGATAGGGAGGAAAGTTCTAAAACCATCACACAAAATTAATTATATCACCTACAAACTAGTAATGGAAACCGTAGGATTTATTCAAAAATAAACTCCTTCTCCCACTTAGTTGTTTAAAATTTTGTGAGGGTTATCAAAATATATGTGTTTACAAAAAATAGTGATCTAGGTCAAAAGCCTATTATTACCATGTTGTCCTAAAATGGTAAACTATCACATATGCAAACACTTATGGAAACAAATATAAACATAAATAAAGAAACATGATAAACATGAATCCCAACTATTATGGTCAGATTCATGATAAACATGAATCCCAACTATTATGGTCAGATTCATGATAAACATGAATCCCAACTATTATGGTCAGATTCTGATAAACATGAATCCCAACTATTATGGTCAGATTCTGTTTCCAAAAAAAACAGCCAAGTTCGCAGCTACGTCTTGCCCACCAAGTAAAAGTTTGTCCGCCAGACGCCATTTCTTCATCAAAAGATGCATCCACGCCTTCAAAAACTGTGTTTCTCCCATGCAGAAACTGTGATTTTATACAAAATCCTATGCCTCCCACATACCGGAGTTCACAAACTACTCTTATATTACAACCACGAAAAATACTCGTGGTACCCAAGATAAAAGCAGTAACCACGTTAAAATTAAATGTGGGATCCAATCACACAAACATTCATACGTGACCATAATAGTGGGATAAGATTTCCTGCAAAATAAGGGTTAGCATATTCTAGAACTCTGCAAAACAAAAGTTAGCACAGTTCATACGATCGACCCTCTACAGACTCCGGACAACATGGTCTGTTTAATCTATACGCATGATTACAGCCTGCTCTGATACCACTGTTGGGAATCCATTCCCAGAACCCAGCAATATGCGTACAGATTAAACGTTAACAAATCGAAAAACCCTACAAGGCGGAATAAGGGTTTTACCTCGACTCCTACAAAACAACGATCGCTGGTAGAACTTGTTACAGCCGTCTGCTGTAAGCCTAAAGATCTTCTGCCGTATTCCCTTATACCTCGATTCTCGTGCCGATTGTGGGATCAAACGAGATCGTCTTGTTCTCTCTCAGACCCACGTATTCGAGTCTCTCAAACGTATTCAAGTCTCTCAATTACGTAATCCATTCTGACCTAGAGAACGAAGCGGTATATTTATAGGGCTAGGGCAGGGACCTCAGGAGAAATAATTCTGGGCTCCTTGTGTAAAATAAGAAACCCTAATCCTACCAAGACTATATTTCTTATTTCACAAATTATAATTCACACCACTAAAGAATTATAATTGCACTCCCGTCCTTATCTCAATTTATATTTCGAGCTCCAAGTTATTAAATACTTACTAATCTCCCCACGTTAAGATTACAGATACCCGTTGATTATAATAGATTACTAACAATAACTTCCCTGACATTTAGTTTGATCCTTAGCTCCATTTTTATTTCCTTAGGCTTTGCTTGGAACTTGTGGAAAGGAAGTGTAAAGAAGAGAAAGTATCTAAGAGGGAAATTGTGAAGAAAATTTACTATATTTTTCATTATTTGACTTTTCTTTGTTTGGTTTCAAAAGTGAACGGAGAAGAAAAAAATAAAGTTAACTAAATGCCTATGTATTTTCAATCAAAAGTCAATTTCTTTTATTATTCAAAAAATCATCAATTCATCTATATTGTAGCTTGATTACTTAAAAAAACTACAATTTATTATCCAATACAAAACAATCGTAAGGGCTTTTTATTGAAAAATTCACGCCTATTTTTCTATCCAACTTTCTTTTTCCATTTCTAGAGGATTCCTTTAGTTTTTCCCCTATATTTTTCCTTCTCCTTTTATAGTAAAAACAAACAAGTAGAAGAGAAATTTTTTAATTTTCCTTTCTTTCCCCAAGTTCCAAAAAGATTGGTACTCTTTTCTTTGTCGTTGTTTGTGTGAATATGCTTGATTTGTTGTTTTGTTCCCATACGAAGGCACTCCTGTAAGTTCACTGGAACAAAATAAGTAAAAGAGTTTCTTTGGCTATGGTAAAAAGCGTAGTAAAAAGTCCAAAATAAGTAAAAGAGTTTCTTTGGCTATGGTAAAAAGCGTAGTAAAAAGTCCCTTAAGTTCAATAATTTGCTAATGCAACTAAAGTGTAGGGAGCTTCTAAATGCACTTTGGAAGCTCACTACAACCTCACCAGTGGAATTTGGATGTCAGTTATTACAATAATGAAAGTTAATTGTATCTGTTTTGGATGGTTACAGACAATATTGTCGCAACGTGTGTTGGGTCGCAATAGCCGGCCACTGAAAGTGGTTAAGAGAATGGTAGCAATGATGATGTGGCGTGAGGGAATAGCAAGTAGTTAAGAGTATACTGGGAGGGGAGGGTGTAGTGAGAAGTAAGGACAACGTTGTGCCCAAAATTGCTTCATTAGCAAATTAGAGGACCTTAGCTCATGAAACTTGTAAGTTCATATGCTTATGGACTTAAAATTAGTTGACAGGGAGTTTAGAAGTTAGCACCTCTAGCCTACACAACCATTTTTTTAGGCAAGTTCTATTCGCAATGTGCCAACCCCACCCAAACCCCCCCCCCCCCCCCCCCCCCCAAAAAAAAAAAAAAAAAAAAAAAACCAACCAACAATTCCCTTCCCTTCTCTTTTTCTAGTACCCATACCAAACTCCACTTTTAGAGTGTGTTCGGTTGAGTGTTTCTGAGATGGTTTTTGAGGAAAAAAACTCTGAGATGTTATTTGGTATAAGTGTTTCAGAAAAATTTGGGAGTTAAATTTTTTCGGCATTTTCTAGGTCTCTCTCTCTCTTCTTTTATAGAGAGATCGATGAAGTTGTTTGGTAAAAAAGTAAAAATGTTTGGGAAATTTTTTCCAGAAACGTTTTTGGGAAAAAATTTCCCAAACAAGCAAACGAACACAGCCTTAGTCCTAAATTTTGAAGCTACCTCCTAATTTCTAAGTACCCTCTTTCCCCTTCCTCTTCCGCTAGCGCCACCAGTATTACACAAATACTTGGCTCCATGAAATCTTTATTGGTTCCGTTTTGCACTGTGAGTGACAGATTCAGTCCAAGATAAGGGTTAGAGAATAGGCGCCTAAGAATTTGTATAGGTAGCTTGTGGTATTATGTTATGCTGGTTTTCAACATAAAGTTGTGCTCACAGTAGATCCCATTTAAGCTAAGAAGCACGGATACAAACACGGACATGACACGACAAGGACATGTAGGACACTGAAACGACATGGTACGTACACGTAGACACATCATTTCTTAAAAAAACTAGGACAGGTTGTGGACACTATGAATAAAATGATATTGTCGTGTCCATGGGTGACATGTGTTGGACACGGATACATGAAGGCCGACTTGTCCGTGCTTCTTACCATGTTCGAGTTTGGATTTATATGGTGAACTTAAAACAAATAAGTTTTCTCCTAACGTGGTTTGTCTAGAAAAGATTCACATGGAATGGTGATAATCCGAGTTCTTAACCTTATTTTCATCCCCTAATAACACTATTGGATTGTGAACTAAGATTTTGCTCAGATGTCATAGTCCAGATGCAATGAACATTCTTCCACTGCTGTCTGATCTGAACAGCCGTTAGATTGAGAACTTCAAGTAATTTCTTTTGAATTTACATGAAAATAGATACACGTGTTTATTACTCTCTCTCTCTCTCTCTCTCTCTCTCTCTCTCTCCAGCCATTACATGTGTTCATTATTAGTTTCGTCTTCTTTTCTGTCTCATTGTAGTCTCCTTTATTCTTACAATATTCATATTTTGCCAGGAGGTTAAATGGGCAGTTCAACAAGCAACATTGGAGCTTATTGATGGTACAATCTGTCTTTTATGAGTCCTGCTCAGCACTTTAGGTCCTTTTTCCCTGCAAATATTTATTGTGACGGTTAATTTTGTACATTTTCATACAGCCCGTAAGAGATACAAACCCAGTGAGGTGGTCAAGAAAGCCGGTTTTGAAATCGATCCCGATAGGCTTTCATCATTGGTCTTGTTAGAATAGTTTATGTTTTAAGTAAACGTGTTTAGTCCCACATCGCCTATGTTAGGCTTGTGGCTTTGTTCCCAGTAATATAAATAAAGTGATTATGTGTATGGGTGAAATTACCTAATACACTTTATCCTTCCTCTCTCTCTCTTTCCATCTCGCTAACATGGTATCAGAGCGGGATCGTATTCCACCCTAGATAAACCCTAACCCTAGAAATTAAACCCTAACCCTACGTCTAAACCCTAAACCAAACCCTAACCCTACGTCTAAATCCTAAACCAAACCCTAACCCTACGTCTAAACCCTAAACCTAACCCAAAACCAAACCTTAACCCTAACTCCACAGCTGCCGCACCCCTCCAGCAGCAGCCGCCACCCCTCCAGCTGCTCCTGCCGCATCCCCATGCCCCAGACCAGTTCTGCCTCTTGGCTGTTCTGCCATTAGCCCACTCCAGACGCCCTCTTTGCTGTAGACCAGACCCACCAGGCCCAGATCCGCCTGCTGCTTCTTTGCTGATCCGCCATATCGCCGCCTGTTGCTTCTTTGCTGATCCACCAGGCCCAGATCAGTCTGCCTCTTGTGTTACGGCACTGATTTTTTTGGCTTCCGCTGTGCCTATATCAGTCTGCCTCTGTTTGCTGCACCTCTGACCTCTGTTTGCTGTTCCTGTTTGCTGTTGATTAGCCTCTGTTTAGCCAGGCTCGAAATTGTTATTAGTTGCTTAACAGCGTGGTATGGCTGGTTACTGTTTGGTTGCTGTGGTAAGCTACATCTGCATCGTTGGGTACTACTGTTGAGTTGCTAGTTGGTGTTGGTTTCTTCCACTAGATAATATGCTTTCTAGTGGATAATAGACAAAGTTGATCAGATTGTTAGTCGATTTCGTGTTGGTATTTGGGTTTGTTGGTGTTGGTTTCGTGTTGGTGTTGGTGTTGCTTCTCATTATTTAGCAAAATGTCTGAATCTGGTTCTGGTTCTAGTTCTGGGTCTATTGTTGTTGGTAGTTCTCGGTCTCGAGAAAGGCAGCCCATTACATCCACACGTTTGAAGGGTACTAATTATGCTATTTGGGCTAAGGCAGTTGAGGTTTACTATGAGGGAGATTCTGAGTCTCATTTCTTGACTGATGATCCTCCTTCAGATACTACTGCGCTTGCTGCATGGAAACCTAGGGATGCTCAAATTCGTAGTGAACTGTGGAATAGTATGGAAGAAGATATTGCTAGCTCATTGATGTTCCTCAAGACAGCCAAACAGGTTTGGACACAGGCTCAGGCGATGTATTCTGGTGTGAACAATCTCCGTCGCACATATGATCTTCATCAGTCTTTCTTTTCTATATGCTAGGGTGATTTATCTTTGGAGGCGTATTATGCTAAGTTTCGTCGTATTTGTGATGAGCTTCATGTTTGTGAGCCACTATCTACTGATATCCAGGTGGTGCGACATCAGCGTGAGCGTATGGAGGTTGCTCGATTTCTATCTGGTGCCTCCTCAGACTTTGGCCCAGTTAGTAATCAAATTCTGGGTTCTAGTGATCTTCCTTCTCTCACCGAGGTCTTTAGTCGTCTTCGTCAGTCTTGTGTTTCTACGCCACCTCCTGTGCCATCTTCTGACCGTTCAGCTTTGGCTTCTACTTTCTCCGGTGGTTCTGGTTCTTCTTATAGTCGCGGTCGTGGTCGCGGCCGGGATTCAGTGGGGGGCAGTCGTGGCCGGGGCTCTGGTGGTCGTGATTTCAGTTCTGGCAGTCGTGGAGGTCGACTGTCAGGGGGAGGTAGTTCTGGCCGTGGTGGCCGTGGTCGTGGATCTCGATTTTGCACTCATTGCCAGGGAACCAATCATACAGTGGATTTTTGTTATGATCTTCATGGCTTTCCTCAGGCTCATCAGGCTGCTATTTCTGAGGATACAGCACAGGTTCCTCAGTCCTCTGACAATCGGGTAACTATCTCCGCAGAAGAGTTCCAGCAGTACCAGCGCCTTATGTCGACTCAGCCTTTTTCCACTGCTACGCTTGCTCAGACAAGTCCTTCAGTTGCTTGTGTTGCCTCTTCTTTGTCTTCTACTCCCTGGGTTATTGATTCTGGTGCTAATAATCATATGACTGGTACTTCTAAATTCTTTTCTACTTGTCAGTCTATTAGTCAACCATCTCATATTACTTTGGCAGATGGTTCCACCACTAAGGTTACTGGTTTAGGTTCTGTTCCTGTTTCTCCATCTCTTCTTTTAAAATCTGTGTTACATGTTCCTCGTTTACCTTTTAATCTTGTGTCTGTTCATCAACTTACAAAATCCTTAAACTGTTCTGTCACATTTCTTCCTCATGGTTGTGTGTTTCAGGATATCAAGACGGGGAGGAAGATTGGTGGCGGTGTTGAACGTGGTGGCCTGTATTACCTAACTAATGATAATTCTGTTCAGTCAGTTGCTCTTCACTCCTCAGAATCCTCATATCAGCAACATTGTAGGCTTGGTCATCCATCTCTCCAGAATTTGAAGCATTTAGTGCCCTCCTGTGGGTCTCTTAAAGAGTTATCTTGTGAAGTCTGTGAGTTTAGTAAACATCACCGTGTCACCTTTTATCCTAGAATAGTGCGTCGTGTGTCGAGTCCTTTTGAGTTAGTTCATTCAGATATTTGGGGGCCTATTCATGTGCCCAATGTTTTTGATTTTCAGTACTATGTTATTTTTGTTGATGACTTCTCCCGTCTTACATATCTTTATCTTATGAAAGAAAGGTCTGACTTGAAGTCTGTTTTTCACTCATTTTATATGGAAATAAAGACTCAATTTAATACCTGCATTCGTATGTTTCGTTCTGATAATGCGCGTGAATATTATCATAGTATTCTATCTCAGTTTTTTGATGATCATGGGATTATTCATCAATCATCATGTGCTCGAACTCCACAACAAAATGGAGTTGCCGAACGCAAGATTCGCCATTTATCAGAAGTTATGCGTGCCATGTTATTTCAAATGCAGGTCCCTAAGTCTTATTGGAGTGATGCGGTTCTTACCGCTTATTATTTAATTAACCGAATGCCTTCTACTGTTCTTGGGGGTCAAATTCCACATATGGTCCTTTTTCCCGGTCGGCCTCTCCACTCATTATCCCCACGGGTGTTTGGGTGCACGTGTTATGTTCATGCTCTTGACCCTGGCCGGAGTAAACTAGACCCTCGCTCCTTTCGGTGTATTTTTCTTGGTTATTCGCGCGCTCAAAATGGATACAAATGTTATTCTCCCACCTTACGTCGTCATTTTGTGTGTGCTGATGTTACGTTTAATGAGTCGCTCCCTTTCTATTCACAGTCTGTTCTTACAACTGAACAACCTATGTCTGAGTCTGTCTTCCCTATGGCCGTCCCTTCTGGTACTGCACCTCCAAACCCTTTCTATTCGCAGGTGTATGTTCGTCGTCCGAAAAACCCACAAGTGCCACCTCAGCCAGAGCCTTCTCAGCCAGCAGGTTCACCACCGCTCACTGCTCCATCGTCCCCTCCGTTGCGAGATCCTGACAATCTTGATCTTCCTGTTGCCACGCGTAAAGGTACTCGATCGTGCACTATTCATCCCATTGCTAAATTTGTTTCTTCTACTCATCTGTCTCCCTCCCTTCGTGCTTTTACTACTTCCATATCTTCCGTTTTTGTTCCTAACACTGTTCAGGAGGCCTTCTCTTTGTCTGAGTGGCGGATAGCTATGGAAGAAGAGATGTCTGCTCTTCATCATAATGGCACTTGGGAGTTGGTTCCTCTTCCTGCTGGTAAATCTACTGTTGGCTGCCGCTGGGTATTCACTGTCAAGTATCTCCCTGATGGTACTGTTGAGCGTTATAAAGCTTGCCTGGTTGCCAAAGGCTACACCCAGACTTTTGGTATTGATTACTCGGAGACGTTCTCCCCCGTTGCCAAACTTGGTTCTGTTCGCATTCTCATTTCTCTTGCCGCCAATCTTGGTTGGCCATTGTTTTAGTTGGATGTTAAAAATGCCTTCCTCCATGGGGATCTCCAAGAGGAAGTTTACATGGAGCAACCACCTGGGTTTGTTGCTCAGAGGGAGCGTACTCAGGTATGTCGGCTTCGCAAAGCTCTATATGGACTTAAGCAGTCCCCTTGAGCGTGGTTTGGCAAGTTTAGTTATGCAGTCTTACAGTTTGGCATGCATCGTAGTCAGTCTGATCATTCTGTGTTCTCTCTCACTTCTGACCGGGGGAAAGTATTGTTGATTGTCTATGTGGATGACATTATCATTACTGGTGATGACCAGCGAGGTATTGATGAGCTAAAAACCTTCTTACATCAGCAGTTTCATACTAAGGATTTGGGAAAACTTAGATACTTCTTGGGTATTGAAGTGGCCCGATCCAAAGAAGGTATTAGCTTGTCACAGAGAAAGTATGCGCTGGATATTCTTGAGGATACAGGTTTATTGGGAGCTAGGCCTGTTGAGACTCCTATGGATCCTAACATCAAATTATGTGTGGACCAGGGGGAGTTGCTCCATAGTCCTGATCAGTACCGCCGGTTGGTTGGTAAGCTAAATTATCTTACGATTACACGTCCTGATATCTCATTTGCAGTGAGTCTGGTAAGTCAGTTTATGTCTGCTCCTCGTCATCCACATTGGGAGGCGGTTCTTAGAATTGTGAAGTATCTTAAGTTACATCCAGGACGAGGTTTGTTTTACCGAGCTAGTGGACATCTACACATTGAGGCGTTCACTGACTCTGATTGGGCAGGGGGGCCATCCGATAGGAGATCTACTACTGGCTATTGTGTATTCCTTGGTGGCAATCTGGTCAATTGGAAGAGTAAGAAGCAGACAGTGGTCGCACGGTCCAGTGCAGAGGCAGAGTATAGAGCAATGACACATACCACGTGTGAGATTGTATGGCTGCGATCATTTCTAGAGGAGATAGGGTTCCGTGTGCAGTTGCCTATTCCTCTATATTGTGATAATCAAGCGGCTATTCACATTGCTTCTAATCCAGTATTTCATGAAAGAACTAAGCATATTGAAGTTGATTGTCATCTAGTGCACGAGAAATTGTCTAGTGGTGTGATAGCTACCCCGTATGTGTCTACGGGTGCTCAGTTGGCTGATATGTTTACTAAGTCATTATTTAAACCACGCTTAGAATTGCTATGTAACAAGCTGGGACTTTACGATATCTACTCTCCAGCTTGAGGGGGAGTGTTAGAATAGTTTATGTTTTAAGTAAACGTGTTTAGTCCCACATCGCCTATGTTAGGCTTGTGGCTTTGTTCCCAGTAATATAAATAAAGTGATTATGTGTATGGGTGAAATTACCTAATACACTTTTATCCTTCCTCTCTCTCTCTTTCCATCTCGCTAACAGGTCTTATCCAATAATAAGTATGACTTGGATTCATTCTTCGGTGTTGAAGGGATTGCACGATTCCTTAATGTCTCACTAGACAAGGGAATTAGTACGATTGAACGACCACCTCTTTACATCAGGCAAGAAGTCTTTGGTTCCAGTATATATGATCGTCGGCCACACAAGAGTTTCTGGACATTCACATGGGACACATTGCACGACATCACACTTATCATCCTCGTGGTTTGCGCTGTAGTTTGTATATTACTTGGAGTTGCGATAGATGGTTGGACTGAGGGTGTGTACGACGGGCTTGGGATCATTCTTTGCATTCTCTTAGTGGTTATGATTACGGCAGTTACTGATTTTAATCAGAATTTACAATTCCAGGATATGAATGAGCAGAAGAGGAAAACTTTTATACTTGTCAACAGAGATGGATCGAAACAAAGGCTTTCTGTCTACGATCTGGTAGTTGGAGATGTTGTTCATCTAATCACTGGCGATATAGTTCCAGCTGATGGGATTTATATCTCAGGTTTCAACTCGGTGGTTGATCAGTCGAGTTCGACAGGAGAAAGTGAAACAGTGAATGTAAACAAGGATAGTCCCTTTCTTTTGTCAGGGACTAAAGTTTGCAAGATGGGTCGGGGGAAATGCTAGTGGCAGTAGTGGGCTTGAGGACTCACTGGGGAAGGGTGATGGCGACTCTGAGTCAGAGTGGAGAAAATGAGACACCACTCCAGGTGAAGCTGAATGGTATTGCCACGATTATGGGGAAAATTGCTCTGACCTTTTCTTTGTTGACTTTTCTGGTGCTGGCAGCTAGGCTTGTGGTGGGGAAAGCACTTCAGAATGGGTTTCTGGAGTGGTCAAGAAGTGACGTCTTGAATCTGCTGAACTACATTGCCATTGCGGTGACTGTACTTGTCATTGGGATACCAGAAGGTGTGCCGATGGCAGTAACCATGAGCCTAGCTGTTGCTGCTAGGAAATTAATGACCCAGAGGGCACTTTTGAAGAATCTTTCTTCATGTGAAACCATGGCTCATGTTAACTGTATATGCACAGACAAAACAGGGACATTGAAGACCAACCGTATGGTGGTACACGCGTTGTTTATATGCAACGAAGTACTTAACGCTGAAGATTTTCAGAAGTCTGCCACGTATGTGGGTGTGTTGGAAATTCTTCTACAATCCATATTTCTTAATCGCGATTGTGACATAGTACTGGGAAAAGATGGAATGGAAACAATTTTCGGTAGTCCAACAGAGTCGGCACTGCTTGAGTTTGCCTTCCTTTTCTTTGGTTGTTACTTCAATAGATGCCAGCAATTTACGGTTTTGGAGGCGAGGCCTTTCAGTTCACTTAGTAAAAGAAGGTATGTGCTTGTTGCGTGTCCTGAAGGCAGACTCCGTGCATTTTGCACAGGTGCAGCAGAAATTGTTTTGGATGAGTGCAATAAGATTCTTTATAGTAATGGAGAATCTGTGCATTTGTCCGGGGAACAGAAAGAAAAGGTATTGGATATCATAAATTGCTTTTGCAGTGGAGCTCTGCGAACTTTGTGCTTGGCTTTCAAAGATGTTGATGATTCTAGTGATTGCAAAATACCTGATGACGACTATACATTGATAGCTGTAGTTGGAATTAGTGATCCATTGCAGCCGGAGGTTAAAAATGCTGTTCAGACATGCTTAGCGGCTGGGATTACTGTACGCATGGTCACTGGTGACAATATCAATACCGCTAAAGCGATAGCTAAAGAATGCGGCATATTAACTGATGATGGTTTGGCCATTGAAGGGTCAGATTTCCGTTATAATAGTCGTAAAGAGTTGAAGGAGTTAATTCCAAAAATTCAGGTCACTATCTCTGGCATTAACTGGTTCCTTAAAGCTGATGATTTATTATTGTTGGAATTTGATATCAAAATCTGTGCTCATATGTACAGGTGCTGGCTAGATCCTCACCTGACGATAAGCTCATGTTGGTGACCCAGCTGAAGAGTGCATTTGGGGAAGTTGTCGCTGTGACTGGTGATGGAACAAATGATGCCCCTGCTCTTCGTGAGGCAGATGTTGGACTTGCAATGGGAATAGCCGGGACAGAGGTCTGTTTCTTACTTGATTCGTTCATGAAACTATAGAAGTTCTCACCAGGTGTCACAATATTCATCTCATTTTTCTATATCTTCTTGCTTTTTAATTTTTGATCTCTCTGTTTTGAATTGGTAATTTCCATGACTCATTTTCTGGGAAAATGAAGGTGCCTCCAGTGCTATTCATTTAAAACTCTTTCTTATTCAGCTGATTCTTCATATTCAACCGCTGATTGAATAGTAACTACTTATAAACCCCTTCCCTTTTCGATATTCTTATAAATTCACCCCTACCCTTGAATTAACCCACATGTACTCATATGCAATGACAATTTTGAGCTCAAGTATTTGTAATTATTACATGAAGAATAGTTGAAGCATTGAGCATATACTGATATACAATATATTCAGCTTCCTGTTATAGTAGTAAATGACTTTACTTCTCTTTCGTTCTCATCATTTTTATTCTTATGCTATCATATATCTAACCACAGGTTGCAAGGGATAGTGCCGATGTTGTCCTAATGGATGACAACTTTGCAACTATAGTAAATATAGTCGAGTGGGGCCGAATAGTCTACCAGAACGTTCAACAGTTTCTGCATTTCCAGTTGACAATTAGTATCGTTTCTGCATGCATCTCAGGTAGCCAGATGCCCAAGCATAAATTTTTATCTTCCATTATACTTCACCGGTGTGAATTGAATTATTATTACTTGTTTTTTTTTTGTTTCAAATTTAAGGATCTGCTCCTCTTACTGCTGTCCAATTATTGTGGGTCAACATCATAGGCGACATTCTTGGTGTGGTAATACTGGTCGCAGAACCAATTGATCTGTTAGAGGAAAGAACTTCAGTTGGAATGACCACACAACTTATTACCAATGCTATGTGGACGAATATCAAGTCAAAGTATTATCAATTAGCTATTTTTTTCATCCTCGCATTCTATGGCGAGAGGCTGCTGAGACTTAGTGGTGAAGATGCTAGTTTTGTGCTCCATATCCCGTGATATTCAATTCTTTTGTGCTTTGTCAGGTATGCATAATGTTAGTAGCTGTTGAATATCATGTCTATAAAGTCTTGCATGCTCACATTGTGGTTTCCTTGCTAACATTCTCTTATGGTTTGAAGCTGGTTTATCCTTCCTGAAGTTCTCACACTGTTTTCCAGCATGAAAGTGGAGTTTTATAGTATTTTATTTTAATAGAGTGTTTGTCTCTTATAGAGTATTAGATCCATATATTCGATTTGGTCCTCAAAACTCTTTTTTTGCTAGAGGATCACTCTATAGAGAGAAGGGGGGAAAATGGGGAAATTATCCAACCAGTACCACTATGCTTTTGTATTTTGATTTTTCAAATAAGGGTTTTGGTGAAACTAACTCTGTTTCTATCAAGCTTAGAGTTTTTATCTTCCACACAGTCAGTCTCAAGTATGGATAAAGGAGTTTGGTTTTGCGTTAGGTAGCTTCCAGCCAGTACGTAAAAGACCCTGTTGGATCCTTATGACATGAATCCGATTATGAATATGACTTGGATATCACGGAACGCGATGCCCTCAACAAGGCTTATTGGAGAAAACAAATTTATGTAGCCGACCCCAATTGATTATAGTACTTGAGGCTTGGTTTGGTTTGGGTTTTCTTGAAACTCAACTCTTTGAGATAGATATTGAGGGAAAGGTGTCTTCACATTTAATCTTACACACCACTTGTGTAACTAGGCTATGTGCAACTTTTCTGGTTACACCTTTCATGCGCAACATTTGCCACGAGTACGCCACAGACACACACGCTACCCATTCCAGCAGTACTCTAGCTCTTTTACAATATTACTCGATTTTGGATAGACCTCAACTTCAAAATTTAGTAATTGAAATGAGGGTTCCCTCATGCTTGTATACTTCACATTAACTGCATGCCGAGGCGATTTGGTAATTCAAGGTTCATTTAACCCATCTAACTACAGTTCCTATCACCATGGCCAAGATTATAGCCACCTCCACAAAACGACCACAAAAAACACAACCTCCAGAGCAACCAAGTCTACCATGAAAGCCACCGAGTATTGCCACGATCTCCGATAGTAGAAACTAAAGCAAGGACTTCATACAAGTGGTAGTCATTGTAATTTGAACTTTGAACCCATGACAATATTGGCTTAAAGTAAATAGAACGGGTTTGAAGAGTGAAGCTATCCTAATGATGCTTTCGTTGCTCCCGTGGAGTCTGAAATCCCATTTTTTGACTTCTCGTAGAATCCTTGAACGTCCTTCGCCTTCCTGCAAAACACTCAACTCTATGTTAGTGCCAACTGGAATTGGGTCTCCGGTGGGTACTCCAATGCTTAAGTTAGTTTTCCGAAGAGAGAGCAAACCAACTTGAGAGCTTTACTGAAGTGAATTTCGCGTACCTGAGAATGGAGCACTTTTGGCCTATTTATTATAGAGGATCCCAATAGAGTGCTGAGAGCTTCCGCCACGTGGCCCACCTCCGTGCGAATGGGGCAGTAACGTCCGCATGTCTGGCAACTATCTCGTCCCCATGTCTTCCTAAGCAACTGCTCGCAACGTGGGGAACATATCACCCTCAGGCCATGCTGAGCATAGAGCCCTCGGCAGCACGATTGAACAATATGAGTTGATAGTGTAAAGACTCATCCTGCATGCCGACAACGGAGGAGGTTCGGCTCAATCTAGAGTTATGCACCCGGCAGAGCTTGAGGCACGCCAGACGGGCTTGTTGAACTTTACTGCTCGGTTATTAGTGGTCCATCTTGGGCCTAACCCATCTCGATCCTAGCGCAGACGGGCCAAGCGTGCATTTGGGCCAAAGGTCCATCCCTTTGCTTATCCTGTGAATCTATATGTTGTCTAATCTAGTGTAATTAAAGAAGCCCAACACTTTACACCAACGTTCTTTCTTCTTGCATCTTCATGGTCCAGAATCCCAGCCGAGGTTGTCAGCACAATGAACCCAAACTGTCTTGAAGGAAGCAACCTAGCAGTCCATCCCTCAATCTCTTTGACACCCACATCAAATCGAGGACTGATTTACCCCACATTTGTTTAACCTCCCATTGAGTTCGACCACAATTTTCCCAGACCTGTGGTCATCGACGAAATCGAACTCTCCAATGTACCCATGCTTCTGCATCACAAGAAGAAACTTGATGATCACCTTTGAGGAAGGCCAACCACAGCTCTAAAAATGTGGTAAAAGGTCGCCGATGCACTAATTGAT
Source organism: Arctostaphylos glauca (assembly GCA_019985065.2). NCBI lineage: Eukaryota > Viridiplantae > Streptophyta > Magnoliopsida > Ericales > Ericaceae > Arctostaphylos > Arctostaphylos glauca. The sequence goes on along the minus strand of JAHSPW020000007.1, from coordinate 20,101,743 downwards.
CTCACAAACTCTAAAAAGTAGTAATCAAATAGTGAATTCCCATTTTGTGTAGTAGTGAAAATCTACCCATGAGGCTCATAAACTCAATGAAACCTTATTCCATTTTGTCTCAAATCTTCTTATATCGGTCAGAACCCAGCAGTAGCAGTAACGCAGATTCCAAACTTTGACATAGCCACCCAGGACAATTGATTCTTTGCTCTCCAGTTAGGAAGAGTGAGATCTCCAGCAGCCTTGGGAGGATGATCTGTGCTATCTTTTAGTTTCTGCTTTAAGAATTTCAATGCTTGTCACATGGTTGAGCTAAAGTTATGCCATCTATTTCTTTAAGGTTATCAATCTGGGCACATCGTCGTCCTTAGGCAGTGGGGTTATGCCTTGTCACGGCAATTCAAAATAACACTGCATATTTGAATTAATAGAAGAATCTACTGCAACAGTACCAACTTCAAATTATAGCCCCCCAAACAAATCAATTAAGGGTAGCAAGGATTCCAGATGAGGAAGGTAAGAGATGGGTACTTAGGCTTTGTTCGGTTGAGTGTTTCTGAATCAATTTTTGAAAAAAAAAACTCCCAAACATTGCTTGGCGTAAGTGTTTTTAAAAAAAAAATTAGGGTTAGATTTTTTTGGCATTTTAAGGCGCTCTCTCTCTTTCTCTTCTTTTCGAGCTTTGTGCACATATTTTGTTAACAATTTTTATTTTATTTTAAAATTTTGAGTTCACAGTTAATCTCGAAATATTTTTTAAAGTCAATAGTGAATTTTAATTTTTTTTTGAAACTAAAATTTAAAGAACACGATTAAAAGGGGATCAAATAAACGGTATCGGACACAATCAAAAGGGGCTCAAATGTGGCTATTGAATGCATTAATCATTGGCAAACATGATGATTTAATGTTAGTCAATGATTGGCAAACAAACCAAACATTGTTTGTGAAATTGTTTCCCAAAAAAGTTCACAAATATTACTCTAAAAAAAATTCAAAAACACCCAAATGAACACAGCCTTAAAGCAAAGTGAAGAGCGACAACTATTGGAGACTCCCACAATAAATAGTTCCAACAGTTAAGAAGCACTTGGTATATCAACAAATGACTACGTTACATTGACACTTATAACTTGCCTATTTCCCTATTTTTGCCCTTAAGGAAGAAATGATTGGGTGCTGTTATGGGTAAAATGTTTTTTTTTTTAAAACAACAAGTGTAAAGAGAAGTTAGGGTTGTGCTTTAGACCAAAACCATATGAGGGTGAACCAGCTATTTTTAAAGTAGAGGACGTTACATGTTCCAGGGCGAAACCATGTGGGCTGACACACTGACAAAGTTGTGTCAGACATGGTACGTCAAAGGAACTTTGAGTTTCTGCTACAAACTATTTGTGCATCTCTGAATCTATTTCCATATTTTGCAGGCATGATAGAACTAAGAAGAATTTTTCCTGATTAATGAATTTAAAATCGCAGACAAAGAAGTAGAACTTTTTATTCTTGGAAACAAAGAAAAGGTTGAACAATCTTGTCGAAATTAAATAACAATCTGTGCTGTTCCTACATGGCAGGTGTTTAATGGAATAAACAGCCGAGGGGTTGAGAAGATCAACATACTCCGTGGCATGCAGAATAGTTGGCTCTTTGTAACCACCATTGCTTCTATATTGCTATTTCAGGTTCTGGTAGTTGAATTATTTGGGCCAATTGCACACACTAGGCCTCTTGATTGGCAGTTATGGCTTATCAGCGTACTCATTGGATTTGTAAGCATGCTGATTTCTGTTTTGTTGAAACGTATCACACCATCCAAGCTTGTAGTCACTAACAGTTGGAAGGGATATTCCCCAATCCCTCATGGTCCAAAACTTGCAGTATAAAAACGTGGACTCGAAACTCTGATTATGTGCCTTTGTATGGATCAACAAGAAATTGCAGCGATCATCCACAATCAGCAATCCAGAGATTCATGGCTACCAAAAGAAAGTGAACAGAAAGATGCTCATACCATATGCATGTCTCAATAGCTCATTTTTCCCCCTGCTTCATGCTAATGGAATTCTTATAGTCTGGTCCGCATGTGCATTTGACATTAGATTCGAGTGGTTGTATCAATTTACCTTAATTCATGTTAGAGTAAAAGTAGTTGCGAAACTTTATGGTATTTTTCCCGCTGGGGGGGGGGGGGGGGGGGGGTGTTGGAGGGGGATGTTGGAGACCACTTTTTTGTTGACACAACTTCAAAAATTTCTTCAAACCAATTGGTGCTCTCCTTCTCTATATGAGAAAAGATACTGTCATTATTTTCCTTCCCCTCGGAGTTTCCTGTCTCATATGGCTCAACCCTTGGTTCTTTTGGATCCATATTCCACATTCTTGATTGGGACTGTCATGGACAATTGAAGCGGGTTAAAAGATCAACTATATCGTATGGAGTATTTACTTGGGTGCTATCCTAATTATTGGTGGCGTTTGAGCAAACAGGGCAAGTCAGAGGTGCGGTTTTCTTTAATCTTCCAGAAATGTTTGTCATTTGAAGTTTCAGAGCTTGGATTTTTGTATTGGAGTATTTAGACATGGATCTAGCAATAGGAAGTGAACCCAGCACAATACTAAATCTATTTGAGCTAGTTTGTTCATATCTTTGTATGTCCCTTCATCTGGTGTTATGTTACAACAGTACTCCATGTTCAGAAGTGTTGTATTGTATTGTGACTCTATACTGGTTTTCATTGTTAATGAATCTCCCGATCTTTAATTCTTTTGTTCCGACTTATAACATTTTGTTTATTTTTTGGGGACAATGCAGAAAGCATCAACCTAACTTTAAATTCTTTACGTTCATTTCAACAGGGTCATTAGAAAGGTGTCACTAATTCAGATTTCAGTGGTTAAACCGTGCCTATTGTCTGTGTAAGTATGAAATCGAACCCAAGGGTAGCCGTTTTCTGCACGTAATTGACAACCATTAGATATGGAAGTAATGCACAACCATTAGGTCTGTGCCTAATCAATCTACTTATTGAATACATCTTCCTCCAACCTGTGGAAATAAATTTTCTCCTTGTGTTGAACTTCTCAAACCTGATATCAACTTGGCATCGACCTTCCAATTACCATAATAACCTAATTACATTTTAGAAGAAACCATATTTCTGTTAAAACACTTCACAAAAACACATCTCTAGGTAGAAACATGAAAGGTATTCATCCATCAAACTGTTCAAACAGCTGCCACATATGCCATTTAAGCAGATTGTAAATTAAGAGAAAGGAAAGCCCTTTCCAGATGGAGTCGTCTTTAAGAACTTCTCGACTTCTTTTATGCATCTTCTAGCTAGAGTGGAGAGATGATTTTTTGCGAAACAATTCTTTCTGGGCAACACATACCAATTGCCAGTAGCAGTTTCAGCAGAAGGGCATCATCTACGAAGAGATCGACATCAACAATGAAATAATCACATCAGAATCTTAATACATTTGTATACTTGCAAGAAAACAAATTGAAAATAAAAAAATTACAATCATGCTGAAGTTGATATATCTCTCTCTTTCTCTCTCTCTCTCTCTCTCTCTCTCACAAACACACACAATGTCTTGATAGATGATCTACCATGTAATACCAAGTATCTGAGGATAAAAATCTGAGCTGACAAAAATCTGGGCCATTCAGAAATGAAAATTTGTGCATGGGAAAGAAAGCGTCTTTTCAATCTCCATTTGGCCTCTCCATAAGCAATTACCCACGTAAAAATCATTGTGTAGCCACCAATACCAGCAAAAGTGACAGGATTTTGGAACAAGGGTATTGAGATAACCATTGCCAAATATGCCTACAACATAATTCCAGAGGGGGAGAACACAAATAACAAAAGTAGAAATTGGACAACCTACACAATGCTGGGGGCTCTTTTTTCCCTCTATTTTTCTCCTCAACAAAAATTTTCACCAAATCACAATGCATACGCAGAACCTGTAGAACTGAATGTCACTGTTTTTAAGATTCCACAAGTACATCTGTAACAAACAACAAATGCATATATATATATATACAACACACACATCCCTCAGGCAAAAAAAAAAATGGTAGGAAATAAAAAATACTTAAAGCACATGAACTAGCTCTTACACGAAACACAACACCGCACTGTATCAATGAAGAGATACATGACCCTGTAGAAAATACATGCCCTTACACATTGGACACAAAACCTAAGGAAACAAATAACTTGCTTGTCATAAATGTCCTTCCTCCTTCAGTTGGCTCCGATTGATCATTCAAGTCTGGTAGATCACCAGCATAAACTGCTCCTTTCCTCTGGACACCTCAATCTCTCTCGCCTCATTCACTAGCGAAACATGGGGTGACCAAAGCTCCAGTTCCTGAAAAGCAGGCATTTTTTGCAGAGCATAAGGGAGACCATCCAAGTGTCCACACCTGTTGATAACAACACTCCTAAGGCTCGGCATTGACCCTTCTTGATCAGAAATGGTCCAAGATCGAATTGCCAAGTTTACAAGCTTCAACACCTGGAGCTTGGGGAACCCATTTCCACGGCAATGCAAATCCCGACCACTATACGCAGCATTCTTTAATTTTAAAACTTGAAGGTTGGGCAACTTACCCAGTATATCCATTGGATCTTCCATTAGTTGAGTCTCCACTAGAGTAAGCTTGGTGAGGTTTGGGGGGAATCTAGCATTACTTAGGCTGTCCAGTTCTTTGCATCGACGATCTCTTTCCAACTTCAAGGTCTGAAGTGAATTCAGTATCGAGAGATTCTTGAACATCATATTATCATGCTCTTCTAGGTCTCCATGTATCCCCAGCTTAACAAGATTTGGAAGCATTGAAAATATATTACTGGTGCAACTCTCAGGGCTTACACAAGAAAGAGTCAGAAGGTTACTTGAAACTCTTTTGCCACTCTCATCCTTAACAAACTTCTTCTTAGGTGGATCCGGAATGACAACTTGCCCGCGAAAATATAGGTGCCTCAATTCCTTCATCTTCCATATGTCAATCAGAGGCCGGTCGATGCAGGGGGCGGTCACTTCAAGAGTTTGCAAATTCCAGAGGTTAGATATGGAAGCAGGAAGAGTTTGGGCTGTTAGACTTTTCAACATCAGGTACCTTAGATGGATTAGCTTGTCCATGTCATCTGGAATGACCTCAACACCCACATCCCGCGCATCCAATACTCTAAGTAGTGGGAAGCCCTTGTAGACTAGTTTCCATTCTTTTGACGAGAGGGGTCGTTCGTCAAGGCCAAAACATAGGATAGAGCGGAGTTTTGATGCTGATGGATGGGAAGAAATGAACTTCAACGTGTTGGAGTGGAGGCCTAGACGACGTAAATTAGATAGTAGTACTAACGAGGAGGAGGAGGATCCATATCCAAGAACCTCAAGAAACTTTTCTTCTTTGGCCTTCAAAACACAGAGATCTTGTAGCAAATCATGGACGCAACAAGTTTTTATGGTCCCATCATACCGCCTCTTAGAAACTTGGACCATATTTCTTGCAATCAGATCCTCAAGGTAGTCCTCCGCAACCTCTTCCATAGTTTCTTTATCTTTTTTCTGCACAAACCCCTCAGCAATCCACAACCCAACTAATTGCCTAGCAGAGAGCTCGAGATCTTTAGGAAAAAGCCCAAAATAGAGAAAACATGGCTTCAATTGGTTGGGTAAGTTCTTGTAACTCAATTCCAATATTTCTTTACACTGGTCTGTTTGCTCAGTGAGAATTGAGCCCACACTTGATGAAACTTTAGACCACCAGCGAAGAGTCTTCTCTTTTTTCAGCAAAACACCGGCTAACACCACAATGGCAAGTGGTAGTCCCCCACACTTTTCAGCCATTTGTTTTCCCAGGTCTTCCAAGTCCTCAGGACATTTCTCTTCTCGGAATACCTTCTTGGAGAACAGTTGCCAACTCTCTTCTTTCCTTAGGAAGCGTAAATTGTGGGGAGGAGACCTTGGGTTGTTTACATGTACTTGAGCCACATCCTTGTGTCTAGTAGTAATAATGATTCTACTTCCGTACATGTTATTGGCGAAAACCTGATTCAATTCCTCCCAAAATTCAGTTCTCCAAACATCGTCCAAGACAATTATATACCTTGTTGACCTTAAGTACTTACGGAGCTCCAAACCAAGATCATGGTCGCTCATATCTTTCATGTCCTCTGCCTTCATTCCCATTGCACGCCTCAGAAGGGCTTGCAATAAGTCTCTCACTCTATACACTTGAGAAATGTAAACCCATGCCCGAAAGTCAAAATGTTTTACAACTATTGGATCATTGTAAACTTTTCTAGCAAGAGTGGTCTTTCCTATGCCTCCCATCCCAACAACTGGAATAACAACCAATCGAGCTTCGCCCTTCATTAACCTTTCCGTGATAGCCATTGCGTCTGCATTAGGTGTTAGAAATATGATAATAGAATATATCATCATCACAAAATATTATTTCATCTATCAACTAAAAAGCTTCTTTGCCATAGCATTCTATCTGTTTGATTCTTGATTCTAATCTGGAGAGAGAAAAGGTAAAAACAAACAAATGGAAGTGAAGGAACAAATTTTCCTTTCTTCAAATTCTCTTATTATTTATGATCCAAAACTTAGAATCTAGAATCCATTAAATTAATCTACACCAAACCCTCTTTACTATACTTTCTTTTTCTTCTTTTTTTCCCTTATAAAACTCCCTTCACTTTTCGTTCTTGTTTGTAAAATGAATCAAAATTTTAAAAGAACACTTTCATTCTAAATTTTTTGTATTTGTTTCAGTGTTTCTGAAATAATTTTTGAAAAAAATATTCTGAGATATTGTTTGCTAAAAAAATTGAGTTAAATTTTTTTTGACATTTTTAAAGCGCTCTCTCTTCTTTTTTAGGAAAATGAGTATTGTATTTAAAATACATTTTTTGGTGTGATTTGTGCATATATTTTGTTAACAAAATTTTTTATTTTAAAATTTCGAATTTGCAAATAATCTCAAAATATTTTTCTAAGTCAATAATAAATTTTTAATTTTTTAAAAACATATGACCAAAATGATCAAATAAATAATATCCTATGAAGCACGGGTACTCCGAAAATGACGCCGTACGAGTACCGGGTACCGGTACGGTACGGGTACGGCTCCGGTACGTTTTTTGCGGTACCGGGTACGGCAAAAACGGCTCCGGTACGTTTTCAGAGTTGGGTACGGCTCCGGTACGCGAGGGGTACGTCTCCGGTACGCAAGGGGTACGGCTCCGGTACGCGAGGGGTACGGCTCCGGTACGCGAGGGGGTAAAACCGTAAAAAAAATAAATAGAGGGGTCGTTTTGTAAGTTATATCTAATTTCAGGGGGTAAAATGTTAAAATTATAATATAATAAAACCATACAACTAATTTATTTATGTTGTTTTTTATTGGTATGTTGTTTTTTATTGGTAAAATGAGTTTATATTTTGTTTCATACAATAAAATATAATAAAATAATTAAAATATAATAAAATAAAATAAAATAATATTAACGTACCCGGCCGTACCCGTACCCTACTTTTTGAGATTTTGCCGTACCCCGTACCCGTACCCGTACCGTACCCGTACCGCGTACCAGTACCCGTGCTTCATAGATAATATCATATGATCAAATGTGACTACTTAATGTATTAATTACTAATAAAAATGATAATATAATAGTAATTAATAAATGACAAATAAACCAAAAATGTTTGCAAATTTTTTTCCCAAACATAGGGTCTATTTGGCCAAAATTTTTTTTTGGCTAGTTTTTTGTCTTTATTCAAATTTTTTTTGTATTTATTATTTTTATGTCATTTTTTCGTGGATTATTGGTTCGTATCGACGAAAGGAATCTAAAAAGTATAAAATTATATCCAAAAATTAAAAAAAAATCACTAAAGACGAAAATAAATCAACACGGACGCTGTTTTTGGCTTATTTTTTGTCTTTTCTAAACTTTTTTTAAATTTAGCCGATGATTGATAACTTTTCTGAAAGCTCTTGTCGACACGAACCAACAATCATCAAAAAATTGATGAAAAACAAAAAATTAAAAAAAAAATTCAAATAAGGATAAAAAAACTAAACAATGAATAATCCAATAATAACCGCAGGCCAAATGGATACTATAGTCACAGACTCACAATTCTTACTCTAATTTTTTTTTTTTTAAAACACTCAAGCAAACACACCTGCGGCCCGAATGCATCCTAGTTCCATCAGTCACTCAACAGAGAGTAGAAAAAATAAATATCTATTGTGAAAAAAGGGGTATTACCGGCATCAAGTCCTACGACGTCGGTTTCTTCGAAGACCAGTCGTCTTCTCATCGACGAGCTCTCATCTTCCATCGGAACATCTCCGGTGTTAATCTGGATCCCAAATTTCTCCCTTTTCTTATACAAGTCCTCAAACCTCTTCTTAATGTCCTTGATTTCATCCGCCACTCTATGACGAGCCAATATCCTCCAAAAATTATGCTTAGCTCTCACCAACAAGTTTTCTCCTCTCTGCTGAGCCACGCTCGCCACGTACTCGTCGACGACGTCTTCTGCTTCGCGAGCTAATTCGCTCACTTGCTTGACGAATTCAACGTTAATGGAATCTAATTGATTGGTGCGTTTCGTCTGTTTGAAGCTTTGGAGGTAGGCTTCGGTGAGTCTGAGTTCGGATTGGAGCGATTTGACCTCGTCTTCTACGCCGAGAAGGAGATCTGCTTCTTGTGAGAGGATCCTGTTTAGGTTCCCTAGCAGGAATGAAATCACTGAATCAGCCATGTCCACTTTGCGCTCTCTCTCTCTCTCTCTCTCTCTAGATTCCAGATACAATTGACAAGCTGAATACCAACTTTAGTGCCTTTGCAGTGGAAATTTCCGAGAAAACAAGCAGCTAATTCTTGGAACCGTACGCACACGCGCTGGCCTCTGTTCACGTTCTTTTTGTTGACATTGACCTCAAGGGAAGCTCTAGTGCACGTGTTCAAACAAAACAAAATAATGTAGTTTCATCAATTTTATTCATGAAATTATATTATTTTAATATAATATATTTTTATAAGAATTTATGTGATAAATCAAAACAATATAATTTTAAGAACAAAATAAATAAGATTATTACTGCACTGTATGCGCACAATAAAAAACTGCATTACAACTCTCAAATTCGTGTCCATGTGCTAAAATGATATGTTCTGAACTTGAACAATGTTACTAACTCATCTCGTTATACATGAAGTTATACATCATGTCTATGTGTTATCCATTAATTTGAACACATCAAAATTTATGATATCCACTTTTATATTTTATATTTAAAATGACATGATATGAAAGTATAATGATAAACTTGATATAATAGTAGACTTATTTTTAAACTTATGTATATCTTGAAGTAAATAGATCAGATGTGTTTTGTTCAATGTCACAATTATTTTAGGAATTCAAAATTATATCAAATTGTATTCGGCCATCGTATTTTCGGGCAAAACTTTTCCGACGTAGTCTATCTTTATAGAGTACAGAGGATTCCATCCTGCTCAAAAAAATTGTGTGATGTTTCATTAAATAATCATGCAAATTAAAGCTAATGTCATTGTAAATAAGCATTCAATATATATATATATATATCCGGCTATCTATTTGAGATATGTTACACAAAATGCTTAGTTAAACACACTTTGCAAGTTTAATCGACCAATCAACAAATTAGACATTTATCTATTTGTATTTTGACTAGCTATATATAGTCAGTCATTAGAGATTAGACAAATATCTTGTTCTTCTTTTTATCGCCTAGACAAATCTTGTTAAATCAATCAAAAAATATCACATCATTAACTATTTCATCAAACATGTTTTAATTCATCTTTTTGTATAATTTAACTAGACAAAAATACCTAATAGTGTTGAAGCACGTATATAAAAAAAAAAGATAAATTATTTAAATAGTCCATATAGCTTAAAATGATTCAATTTTGATCTTCAATTTTTGTTCTTGTTCCAATGATCATATTCAAGAAATAACTTTCTCCAAATTTCAATAACGAAAAGCCAATGATTGACCCAAATGAAAGGGTAAATTGGTATCTTGATGTTTTCCTCTTTTCTCTTTTGCCAAACTCCTCTCTCTCTCTCTCTCTCTCTCTCTCAAACACGCGTGCACACACACACAAAATAAAAACTACACTTTTTTATATGCTTAATATTAGGTAGTATTGAAAATACCTGTTTGACTCCAGGCTATTTCACTATCAATTGTTGGATAGTTTGCATTAATTGAGCAATATCTTTTTATATATTTTAAGTACAATTTGACACTATTTTGAAAATAAAACTTTATGAGTGTTCTTTAAACTCTTGTTTTCTTCCGACTGTTTGAGTATTTAGTTTTTGTTACTTCGCAGAGTAACAAAGTTATTGTGAGCATCATTTCATTTTCCATGACTTTGTGCCTGACAAGTATTTAAGGATGCTATCACGAGGGGAACATCCCTTGGATTGATGTTAATAAACAGGTTTGTGAAATATTAAGAGGATGTGAGGCGGAGGAAGAGGTTTTAATAATTTGTTAGGGGTAAATTGGAGCGGATATACTATCACGAATATGATTTTTCCTAAGTTTATTATATTTAGAGCGGATATACTATCACTCCCCCCCTCTCTCATCTATATCTTATCTCTTTATATTTATGAAAATATCATTGTTAGTTACGAAAATACTAATTACAAATTGACATATTCACCTATTCATATTCAACAAATTTTAAATCAAAATAATATTTTCTCATAAGAAACTAATAAATAGCGCGTTTTTTCAAAAATTATGTATAAAAATAATATTCCTCAAACGTACTTCAAATGTAAAGTTCTCGAATGAGTTTTTGCCAATTCATTTGCTTGTGTGGCCTAATATTTGTCCACGTAGACAAATAACTTATTTGAGGAATGAATTATTCTTTAAAATTCTTTTTTAAAATGAATTTTTTGTTCAAAATTTTGTATCATTTTACACATTTGAGGATCTTAACATGCGTTTATTTGTAAGCGCAATATAGGACTAAGTTGAATATCAGAATCTCAAAAGCTCATCTCTATTTACTGATAGGACTCTTTTATCTCTCACATTCCCTTCGATCTTTGACGACCTTACTCTCTCGATTGTCTCTCTCAATAATAACCCGAGATTTTTAAATTTAATAAAAGAATTTAAAAAGAATTTTGTTGCATTTTAAATGATTATTTTCATTCAGTGTTAACTAAAATCAAATAGTTAAATACAGCGAACGAACTGCGTAGATCGCAAGTGCATGTGTGTTGGTGCGAGGTACGAAGCACTAGAAATCTTTTCCACGTCTATCCTCCTTATCTTGTGACCTTTGGACGTTGTATGTTACCTCTAAATTTACGAAGAAGTATGAACCTGAAGGTTTCCTCTTTTCACCCCACAACCAGATTCATCCACGACCCTTGATACTCCTTCCACCTTGATGAGGTTCACACCACTAACCAACCCTATATAAACCAACCCTTGCTCCTTTCTTTTCCATCAATGATTGAGTGAACGAGAAAGAAAGAAGAGAAGTACTGCAGGAGAATAAGACCGAACCATTGCCGAATCGCAACCGCAATGCACTAAAACACGCAATTGAGGAAAAACCTATTACCAAACCTCTGATTCATGTTATATGGTTGTTAATTTATGGAAATCACATGAAAATCGAACCTATTTACTATCTACCCAGAAGAACTAGCGATTGACTGGTCAAGACCAACGGTCGATCGCCTGGGGCAATCGATTGGTCAAGATCATATAGTCAACCATTCAAGGACGGTCAATCGGTTAAGGGTGGTAGCTGATTGGTCAGTTGATTTCAGGGAAAATTTTGTATTATGCCCGAATTTTTTTCAAAATTTCACCCAAACCCTCACATACACCTTACACATGCCTACACATTGTTCTGTTATTATTTCCATGAATCCCTGTGTGATTTCATGAGAGCATGATGCTGACATGTGATCATATTATCGTCATAATTGTGTTATTATCATGCCGTTATTATAGTTGTGTTGTTGACTTTGTTAGAGAACTTGATATATAGCTGTTATGTTGCTTGTTTGGTATCGTAATGGTCATTGAGTTGATCATAGACAACCTAGAACTAAACGTTAGGAACATCGGTGTGAATGATACTCAGACAAGGCAATAGGGATGGTGTTGTGTGTTCATTATAATTAGCTCACATCTATTGACACCTAGGTTAAGGAAATGGAAGGATAACTGGTTTTAGTGGCCCCACTGTGGTGATTTAGTTATTGGGAGTCGACTTGTTTAGTTTATGTATTGAAATGACCCCAACTAGGAGGAGTTGGACACAGTTGGTGGTGACTTCGGGGTCATTTGCGAAGACAGATCTATGCCTCAGATGAGTGACGGTCAATGTCTTGAGCATTCTTAAGTTGGAAGGGGAAGCAGTTAAGATTTATTTGTACTGGACCTGATACACCATGTTCGTTGTAAGATCTAGGTAAAGTGATGTAAGAATTAACCTGAGTAGATAGTATAAAGTCTCTTCTTTGCAAGGTTATCAGTGGCTTAGTCAGGTATATTACCTAGGTCTAAGCACATGGACTTGCGGTATGTAATTAGGAGTGGTTAATCTTAACTAAGAGCCTTACGCTAGAGTCGATGGATAAGATGTTGGTTTCTTGAGGAGGAGATTTCTAAAAACATTAAATGGAGATGAATAATGAACAAACATGTTTACTTCTGTTGGTTACACATCTCCTGCGCTGTTACATATGTTGGGTATGTTGGGTTTGTCAAGTAGTATTTTCTTCTGAGTGTCACAACTTATAGAGCAATTTCTTTACCCTTGCTGTTTTCGTGCTAGATGTAGAAGAGTAGCCATAGATGCAATCCGAGTAGAAAAAGCCAAGCTTTGGAGAAGAGGTTTTGATAAAACTTGGTTACCAAACCCTTAAAAGCTCTATATTTTCATTTTTAAGTTTCACATGTAAATCCTATATGGGTATTTTAGTAGTTACACAGTACTTTCGCAACTAATTAATCCTTTAATAAATAAAGTCATTATCTTTTAAATATTTGTTTAATTTAACCAATCAGTTTAAAAGAAGTTTTTTAAACATTGCAAAAATCGGGGTTTCACACACACACACATAGAAAGATAACATAATATCTTGATGTTAATTTTTTGTCCAATATTTCACGGTAAAGTCATGTGCTAAGTACACGTGCTCTTAAAAATACTTATTGTGACTGGAATACCCTTCATATACACATACACACAACATAATACATGATTTATAATTTATAGATTAAACTAGTTAATATTAATTCTTATTTAATTTAATTTGCATTATAAATGACTTTTAGATATGACACATCGTAATAGTTTAACACTTAGTAATATGTTAACATTATTTTATAACAAAATATGAATAAAAAATGTCATATCCCTATATGTCTGTTTTGTTATGTACCTTTAAAAAAGCTACAATAAACATTCTTATTTTAGTGTTTACAGATTATATATAATTCAATTACTTTGTATTCTTAATATTTTGTATAAAATTTTATAAAATCTAAAGAAAATAGGTCATATATGGGGAAAGATTTATAAATTATTTAAAAATTCATAAAACTTGAAAAAATTATAAAATTAAGAAAAAGATATAATTTCATACAAAAATATTTTTTAACCGGGAAATAAAATATATCAAGAAGCTTAAAAATGAGTACATAAAGAAATAAATGAATCAAAATTGATTTAATGCTATAAATTTATGTTTAAATATTATGAATTTAACCGTAAGCAATGCAAACTAAATAAAATAAAAATTAATATTAACTAATTTAATTCATAAATCATATATTATCTATATAACAATACAAGGCATGTTTTTCAAACTATCTCCTCACAAACTAACTTTTTCTAACATTTAATGGTTTAGATTAAAAGGTAAATTTACTTCAAGGGCTAGGATCATTTTAAGTTCCCCCTAAAAAATGTCAACTCAGAGGGGTAAAGGGTCATTGACTATTCTGAGGAAGTGTTTCTATTTTGGGTGAATCAACTTAAATCGGATACCAGAGATTTTTTAATTTCAAATTTCAAAATCTCTCTCAAAAAATGGGTCAGTGCTCTCTCCTCTTCCATCTTCTTCGGCCAGATCTCTCTTTGGACATCGTTCTTCAATCTTTGGATATTCACCTGAAGTGTTACGAGTTAAATTCCTCAATTTCCAATTTTGAAAACCTAATTTCTACTTTGCAGCCTGTCTTATGCTTTAACGAACTGGTTGTGGAGTTCATTTGCTAGACATTTGGGTGTTGGATTTTCTGAGAAGCAGTAGATTCGTAAGCATCTCTCTCTCTCTCTCTCTCTCTCTCTTCGTTTTTTTCTTTCCCATTCCAGACCTGCATTTTGGAGCATCTACCGAACTGGTTTTTGAAAGTGGGTTTGAATGGATGATGAAATGTGTTTGAAATGTGTCTTAAAAGCAGGTTATCGAAATGGGTTTGAATTTTTTCAGGATTTTTCTGCCACCACTTGTGTCTATGGTCATTGTGTAGGAGAAACATGGAAGAGAGGTTGTCTTAAAAGCAACGGGAACAATGTTAATGTAGTTCAAATTCCTTTCAATTTCAGTTTCTTTTTCTCAGGAGCAATAACAGAGATGTTAAAGGTTGGTTCATCTAAATTACGTTCTTACTCCTTTCAATTTCACAATTTCAGTTTCTTTTTTTGTTTTATTTTTGTTTTGTTTTCCCCAACATGCTGCCAGATTCAATTCGAATCGGAACAATGTTAATATCGTGTATGTATTCTAGGTTCCCAGATTCAATCTACGAAAAGGTAATATATACTTTGATTTGGAAGAATGTTAATATCGTGCACTGGTTTCTCTACCTAAATTGGAAAGGTAATAGTCCGATTCTAGCTCAGATATTTTTTCGTCATTTCGGTACCATGAAAAGGTGATTTGTTTGGTACTCTGATTTACCTAATTTTAGTTCTCTTTCCTTTATTGTTACCATGTCCCTTAGCTGTGCTTGATTTTTTCCCTTCGGCTCAACCTTGAAATTTTCAATCTATACATAATGTATTTTACTTATAATTTTACTAATTTGAAAGAATAAGAACAATGTATCGATTTTTTTCTGGCAAAATTGTGTCTTTCTTATTTACTCATCATTGGTTAACACGCACTAATTTTGTTAACTTTTGTGGTTTTCCTGATTACAGCCCATCGTCAAGCAACAAAGACGTCGCGATTGCAAGCAACTACAACCAAGCCGTCATGGTATGTCCTTTCAATTTTCAATTTTTGATGGCCAAAACACGCACTAATCGATATATGTTCGAGAAAATGGATCAAAACAGGGTTACAATGTCGGTACAGGTGTTTTGGATCAAAACGGGATTACAGTCTGATACTATTGCTCTCGCTCCGGTGCATGTTAGCACCAATGACCCGTTGCCTCACCTTAGCATGAAGGATACTCCCATTGTAAGCCTCTTTCTCCTTTTTACACATGGATATCTCCTCGGCCATTTTAGCTCATGACTCAAATTTTTACTTGATTTGAGTAAAAGCTTTAGCTTTTCAAAGTGTAAAAGTGTAGGGTCTTTCTTAATAGCTTACTGTAAATGTGTAGTCCACATATTAGCTTTGAAGTTTCAATCTGATGCTGGATTTGCAGGTAAATGTGTAGCTCACGTATTAGCTTTATAGGTAATTGTATTTTATTTTTCAACGGGAACCAAATAAACGAAAGCTGATTTCTTTTTTGGGGGGCTCTTCAGTGGTTCAAATTTGCCAACACTGCTCTGGGCATATGAATATGTTAATCCAAGTCTCTTTCAGTGCTCCATGTAATTTGATAAGAATAGTAGCAAGAGGTATTGCATGTTTATGAAAATCGAGTATGAAATATAGATCTATCCTCATTATCAGAAGGTCAAATAATTTTGTGCCTTTTTGTGTTTGCTCAGATGAATGCTTTTCACGTTTGTTCATTTATGTTTTTGACAGGCCAAAGCTGGTAGTTGCATTCGCTCAATCAAACGCCACCATAGGTCTAAGATGGTAGTTGCTTCAAATATGTTGAGATTTGACTCAAATTTTATTTTCAGCATAGATTTTTTTTCCCTTTGAAATTATGTTTGATTCAATAAACAAGGTGTGATTCTTGAATCTCTAAGCTGAATTGTAATTACTAAGATCTTACTTTGAAATTGAAATGATATTTTGAATTTTTTAGAACTATATGTGGTTTGGAGTGATAAGTTTGAAGTGAAGTTTTAAATGCTATTGTTTAAGCCTTCAAGTCTTTGATGCTTTTGTTGTCAAGGCCTATGTATTACGGTAGCAGTAGTTGAAAGTCTAGGTTGCATCGTTTTGTTATTAGAATGACCATTAATTTGCTTGATTTGTTAAAATAATTGCACTTTTGAGTTGTCTAATGTGTAGTTTGTGTGAAACTGTATAGCATGGTGTGGGGTCATGTGCGAATTATTTTACACACTTTGATCTCATTGTTACCAATAAGCATTAAAGCTATGTTTTCACTTAAAAAATAAGGTAATGAAGTTACGATCTTTTGTTTTTAAGTCTTTGATGGTTTTGTTGTCAAGGCCTATGTTCTTGCCGACATTTGTTGATTACGTAGCTAAGTTTTTTAATTCTTAATTTTGAAATTGAAGGAATTGGCCTTCTACTTAGGCAGTAATTGGCGGTATCAAGGAAATGTCAATTAGCGATAATAGTATGATTTTGTATGTGAATCTCAAGTCATGTAAAAACCCATTGAAGCGTAGGAAATGTTGGGAGAATGAGTTGCCTAGGTAACCACTCAGATGACTCTAAATTAATGACTTAAAACGGTTGGTCCTAGCTTTTGTTTGTTTTCTTTTTCTTAGTGTGAGTAGAGTTTATTGGACCATTATTCAAGGTGTGCCTTTAGGCATGGGTATTCACTAGAGCGTGTTCTAGCGATAGCCACAACATAGGTTATTTCCAATTTCTTTAGTTAACGAAATAAATTTAGTATGTAGCTTATGTTATTCCTAGATAGCTAGGAAGCTATTAATGTTTTGGTCAGTCAATAGTGAAATGAACTTTGTAAATGTATTGAGCTTCGAAATACGAATATTGGAATTAATTATGAAAATGTGTTTGGAATGAATTTTTATTTTTATTTTTTGGGGGGAGGGGGGAGGCCACTGCCTCTATTCCCCCCTCCCCCCTCTCTTATCTCATGTCTTTTGTCTCTTTCTCCTCCCGTCCCTCTCTTTCATTTTTTGTTGCCTACTTAAAAATGACCGGCAAGGTAACGAGACGAGCGGGTGGCGGCAGAGTTGGTGGTCAGCGATGATTATGGATCTCGACATTGTTTATATCGAGCGCTTATGAGAGCTGAATAGGCGATTTCTCGGCGGTATGACTTCTCAGTTTTCTTAGTCTCTCTTCTTTCACATCTATTTTTTCGACCCCCTGTATAGCTTTTCTTTGTTCTTTAGCTACTGATTCACCCCATTTCCTCTCGATATATCCTCTATTCGTGGTTTGCCGGCTTGAGGCCTAACGACAAGGTAGTATTCAGTGACGGTGATCTTTCGTCGTTGTCTCCCGCCGTGGTCGCTGCTAGGCAGCGCAGTTCTCGCTTAACGACTTGTGTGAGCATCCGAGGTGACTTTTTTGGCTCCTAAAAGATTGGGGGATAACAGTAGTCTACCGGTACAAGGAAGAGTTAGTTTAGGTTTAGGATTTTTTTGGATGGGCTTAGCTCACTTTGTTTTTGGCTTTGCCCTTGGCTATTATTTTTGGTCTTTCCGACCAATAGGTGTGTGCTTGTATGGTTTTATCTGGGCAGTTTAGGCTCGCAGGCGATTAGGCTTTTGCTCTCAGGTGTATTTTCCAACTTTTTGTTGGAACCCCTTTTCCTTTTCTCCTTTCTTAATAAATTGTTACTTTTGCCGATTAAAAAAAAATTGAGTTTTTAGGCTGCAATTGTTTTTTGAAAGTGGTGAAATTGATTTTTTGAATAGATTTTGAGTTTTTAGTGCTTGAACTGATTTTTGTATGATACAAGATTGTGCTTGAATTGATTTTTTGTAGTGGTTGAACTGGTTTTTGGGACTATTTCATACTGCATGAACTGTTTTGAACAGTTTTGTGTTTTGAATTTTTTGTATGGAATAGGTTGTGCTTTGGTGTATCATAGTGCATGAATTATTTTTTGTAGTGCTTGGGACTGATTTTTTAATGTTTACATGTTTGTGCTATAACTTTTGATTATGAATTTCGCTCGAACTTTACAATGGATAGAAATTAAAATGCCACAAAATTTACTGAAAAAAAGAGATATCACACTCAAATATACAAATACATACAAATTGGTATCTAATTATAATTTTAAACTCATTTTACTTATTATGTCGTACTTATTAGTATAAATTTTGATTGATCAATTGGATGAGTTAATATGATATGTTTTACTATAACTATTAAATTATTTAAATTCTAATTAAAAATTATTTGAAAGGCTAATTTGTAAAAAGTCAAAATTAGATTAATGAAATATAATGAGTTTGCTGCGTGCCTTTAATGAGTTTGTTGCGTGCCTTCAGGCACGGGCACGGGCATATGCTAGTGTATAATGTTGTATGTATGTAAGGGCCCGATTGGATGGAGGAGTATTTTGAAGGGATAAGTTATGGAGGGGTGATAAGATAAGAGGGGGTATTAGTTTTAGAGGGAGGGCCCACTTTGATGTGATGTTTATAGAGGGAGGGTAAAAAAATAGATGGTTTGGATGGGGGTTTAAATAGGGGATAAAGGGGGATAAGAGTGGGTGGATAAGGAAAAAAACTGTTGCTCGTTTGGATGGGGGAAAAAAGAAGGGGGATAATTTTTGGAGGGGGTAAAAGGATCGACTTGACATGTTTAGCATGGTTTGGAAGCAAAAAATGCAGGGGGATAATTTTTCACCCCTCCAAAAATAATCCCCCGGAGAGGGATAAAGGGGGATAATTTTTGGGTAGGGGGGAGGGTGCCCAAAAATAATCCAAGAGGGGAGGGATAAAAGAGGGGAGGGAGTATTATCCAAGAATAATACCACTTCTTCCTCATTACAAATACAAAATAACCTTATCCCCCTATTTTATGCTCCATTCAAATCAAGTACTATTTTATCCCCCTTTTTTAATACTTCATCCAAACTATCTACTTTTTATTACCCCCTCTATAAATATCACATCAATGTGGGCCAACCCTTTAAAAATAATACCCCTCTTATCTTATCCCCCTCAATAACTTATCCTCCTAAAAATAGGGTCCATTTGGACTGCGGTATTTATTGTGGTATTTATTGAAATTTTTTTCGTACTTATTTGAATTTTTTTTGTAATTTTTTGTTTTTCATCAATTTTTTTGATTTGTTGATTCAGCTCGACAAGAGCTTTCAGAAAAGTTATCAATCATCGGCTAAATTTGAAAAAAGTTCAGAAAAGACAAAAATAAATCAAAAAATAAAATTTTTTGTACTTATTCGTCGTCTTTAGTGATTTTTTTTTAACTTTTGGACATAATTTTATACTCATTAGATTACTTTCATCAAGACGAACTAATAAACTATAAAATATTGACATTTAAACAACAAATGCAAAAAAAAAAAAAAAAAGAATAAAGACAAAAATAACAAATAAATAAAAACTATAGCCCAAATGGGGCCTATAATCCCTTATCCAATCAGCCTCTCAAATGACTATTTTTGAATAATTTAAGGGTTTTTTAACTTTGTTTTACCAATTAACAAAAAAGGGAAAAAAATAACAACAAAATATAAATCAACAATAAAAAATTTAGTTAAAAAAAAATATATATAATTTAGCTCGCGTAAATTTAGTTAACAATAAAGAAGAGAAAAAGAGAAAAATTTAGTTAACAATAAAAAAGAGAAAAATATAATTTTGGGAAGGGGTGAAATATAAGAGGGGGTAATAGGGGATAAGAGGGGGGATAATTTTTGAAGGGGCACTTTTTTTCCATCCAAACCATGCCAAAATTAATAATAAGGGGTGATAATTTTTGGAGGGGGGATATCCCCCATCCAAACGGGGCCTAAGGTATTTTAGTCACAATAAGTATTTTAAGGGTGCCATATGCACAATATATGACATTTTAGGCTTTTACCGTTGAATATTGAAAAAATTAATGACAAGATGTTATGCTATCTTTTTATAGTTGAAAGGGATAAGTTGTAGTAAAAAAAAAAATAGTATGATATGAAAAAGATGATAATTAGAGGGGGTAAAATGTAACTAAACGTTTAAAATAAATTAAAATAGGGTAAAATGCACTGACCTCCCTGAGGTTTCTAACAATTGCAGGGACCTCTCCTGTGGTTTGAGAAAATGCACTGACCTCCCTTACTTTTGAAACTATTATCCTCTTTCCCCCCTGCCGTGAAATTAAAGCCTACGGTGTTAATTTTGGTCCTGAAATGTCTATTTTACCCTTTGACTATTCTGAGGAGTATTTGTCACTGTGGGATAAAATGCACTGACCTCCCCTGAGATTTTTAATAATTGCAGAGACCTCCCCTATAGTTTTAAAAAATACATCTGATGAATTTTTTAACTCATGAATTTTATTATTATTTTTTTTTTTTACAAAAGCAAGTCTGAGTAATGTTTAACTCCAATTTATTATTATTTTTTTCCTATTCTATTGTTAGGAAATGAAAAAAATAATAAAAAAATTAAATTTTGATACTTTTTTTAGAGAAAGTAGCAAGTCCCACACTTAAAATGTTTCTGTTATAATTTATATCACATAAAAATCTTAAAGAAGCTAAAAAAAATAAAATCAACTCTTTACGCTTAATTCGACCTAATCTTTTTATTTGTAATTTTTTTTTGTCTTTGTTTAAGTTTTTTGTATTTGTCTATTTTGCCTTAATTTTTTTGTAAATTATTGGTTCGTCTTAACGAAAAGAATATAAAAAGTTTAAAATTATGTTTAAGAAGTTCACTAAAGACGAAAAATAAATTTAAAAAAACTCAATTTTTTAAAAATTTAATTCATATTCTTTTACTTTTATCAAATTACTTGTCGAGACAAATCAATAATTTACAAAAATTTGGCTTCCCAGTTTTGTCTTAATTTTTATAGATTATTAGTTCGTCTTGACGAAACGAATTTAAAAAGTGTAAAATTATGTCCAAAAACAAAAAAAAATATTATAGAAAAAAAAATCAAAATTGATACTGTTTTTAATTACTTTTATCTTTTCTAAATTTTTTTCAAATTAGTTAATATTTTTTTTAGTTTTTCAACTTCGATTGGCGGCACATTCATCGGTTGAGAAGTCCAAGCACTAGCGTTTTCTGTTTTGCACCATTCCCACATCGCACATTCTTTATAAGGGCATGCATAGTAAAGTTTTCCTTTGTTTTTCTCATTATTTGTCACCCTAAGAATGGCATTTGCTCCGCAATGACATATTTTGTTCCGAGTCCTAATGACGCTACTAGTACTAGACGACATGTCCATAACTGTAAATAAATAAATAAATAAATAAATAAATAAATTACATCACCACAAAAAATTAAACAACTAATGTATTTATAATAAAAATTAAACTAATGTATTTGCAATAAAAATTAACTTTAAAAAAAAATACTTACCTTTGCTCTGTAGTAAGTGAGGTCAGTGCCAAGAAAGCTCAAGAGAGGTTTTATTGCTTTATATAGCCACCAGCAGGGGTACTTTTGGCATTAAGAAAAAGTTCAGTGCTGACATCAGCAAAAACTAACTCCTCCTTAACAGAAACTAACGGGAGGGGGGAAAATGTATAATAGTTTCTAAAGCAGGGGAGGTCAGTGGATTTTCTGAAACCACAGGGGAGGTGGCTGAAATTGTCAGAAACCTCAGGGGAGGTCAGTGCAATTTACCCATTAAAATAAAAGATGATAATATTCAGCTGTACTGTGCCCATTTGCCAGTAGTCTTCTCCCTTCTGCCAGTGCTTTTCTCTCTCTCTCTCTCTCTCTCTCTCTCACTTTCTCTCTCTGTGTTCTTCTTCTTCTTCTTCTTCTTCTAATAGGAGAAGGTGATTCGAATTAATGGACGCATATCTGAACGATTACTTTTCCGTCCCGGCAAAAAACCCATCGGAAAATGATCTGGAGAGATGGAGGGAGTTAAGCGGGTTCGTGAGGAATCGTCGAAGGAGATTTCGTTATACAGCAAACCTGAGCAACAGATCCGAAGTTGAAGCAATGCGACGCTCAAACCAGGTCTACCAAATTCGTTTTCCTAAGAAAAAATCTTTGCTTTCATACAGACTTTTCTGATTGGAAAAGAAGAACTTTTCCCTTTTTCCTCCCATTTTCTAGCACGAAATGAATCATTAGGATATGTATGTTGTTCAAGTTCTGTTTTTATAGCACGAAATGTCCTCGAGTTCTGTAGTGAGCCGATCCGGCCGTCTATTTGTCGTAAGAAAAACATGATATCTTCCCTGCTATGCCACTAACTTGACTCTTGTAAATATGCTGACTGCTACACTATTGGAGCCCATCCTTACTATGCTTATTGGGCTTGATGGTTCTCAAGAGACTTGGCTTTGTCTTTGCAGCATTTTTCTCAACAGTCTGTGGCTAATTCAAGTACTACGCTGTTTGGACTTCTTTCTGTTATGTAGGACACTAGTATCATAGAGTACCTTCAGTATGCCAAATCCTTGGCTGATACGCTTGCAGCCATTTGTCAGCCTGTCACTAATACAGATCTAGTATCAACAGTTTTGCAGGGTCTCGGCCTAGAGTATGCCAATTTTGTCAATAATATGAGATCATGGTGTAATGGTAAACCATAATGATGTTACTGAATTGTAAGGAAGATTTTGTTTGAACATTTTTTTGTATTTTCAGGTACATCTCTTCATACTTCTTGCAAAACTTTTGAGTCTTTGTGATTGAGAGTGAGAAGTAAAATCTTTAGAACTACATGAAACTGCAAGTGTATGTGTCTACTTTTATAAGATTTATTTTGGTTTTCAATCTTTCCTTTTTTCTGATAGTTCTCATGTCCTGACAGGAAAAGCTGCGTGTAGCTGTCCTCGTTTCAAAAGCAGCATTTCAGTTCATACAAGGTACACTCTGTCATATATGAGTATTACTCATAAGCAGTTATTTAACTCATTATTCTTTTGCCTCAGAAATATTTTGTTGGGACCGTCAATCTTATAGGTGTTAGAAAAGGTTTTGTTCGTGACAAATACCAGCCCCCAGAGGAGTTTTCTCAAGCCGGTTTTGAAATTGATGCAGACATGCTTTCTTCCATTGTCACTGAACGAAACTACGACTATTTGAGAAAATTCTCAGGTGTCCAAGGGATTGCACGATGCCTCGATGTCTCACTAGATGTGGGAATTAGTACAACTAAACGACCACCACTTCACGTTAGGCAGAAAATCTTTGGTTCCAATGTATATGAAGATAAGCCTCACAAGAGTTTCTGGACATTCACGTGGGACGCACTACATGACATCACACTTGTCATTCTCCTGGTTTGTGCTGTTATCTCTGTTATTCTTGGAACTTCCATAGAAGGGTGGCCTAAGGGTGTCTATGATGGGCTTGGGATCATCCTTTGTGCTCTATTGGTTGTCAGTATCATATCAATCATTGATTATAAACAGTATTTACAGTTTCAGGATTGGGACGAGCAGAAAAAGAGAACATTTGTACATGTTACTAGAGATGGGCGTAGACAAACATGCTCTATCTATGATCTGGTAGTTGGAGATGTTGTTCACCTAATTACTGGAGATATAGTTCCAGCTGATGGGATTTTTATTTCTGGTTACAATTTGTTGGTTGATGAATCAAGCCTGACTGGAGAAAGTGAACCGGTGAATGTAGATGAGAAAACTCCCTTTCTTTTTTCTGGGACAGAAGTGCAAGATGGGTGGGGGAAGATGATAGTGGCATCAGTGGGCATGCGGACTTACTGGGGGAGTCTTTTGGCGACTATGAGGCAGAATGGAGAAAACGAGACACCACTACAGGTGAAGTTGAATGGTATTGCCACCATTATGGGGAAAGTTGCTCTGACCTTCTCATTGCTCACTTTACTCGTGCTAACAGCTAGGCTTGTGCTGGGAAAAGTGCTTCACAATGAGTTACTGGAGTGGTCAGAAAATGATGCCTTGAAACTTCTGAACTACGTAGCTGTTGCATTGACTGTACTTCTTGTTGGAGTTCCTGAAGGTATGCCATTGGCAGTGACACTGATCCTTACTTTTGCCTCTAGGAAATTAATTAGTGAGAGGATTCTTTTGAAGCATCTTTCTTCATGCGAAACAATGGCTTCTGTTAGCTGCATCTGCACAGATAAAACGGGGACACTGACAACCAACAATATGGTGGTAGATAGGTTGTTTATATGCAATGAAGTGAAATCATCAAGTAAGGATGTTGCAGAATTTCTCAAGTTGGATGATTATAAGGGAGTATTGGAAATTCTTTTGCAGTCTATATTTCTTAATTCTTGTTCAGAGGTCGTACAGGAAAAAGATGGAACGAAAGTTGTTTTTGGTTGCCCGACAGAGTCGGCATTGCTAAAATTCGCCCTACCTTTGGGAGGTCATTATGATGCTTTACGGCAGCAGTTTGAGATATTGGAGGAGAGGCCTTTTAATTCTTCTAGCAAAAGAAGGTCGATACTTGTTGCTTGTCCCGCAGGTGGAATTCGTGCATTCTGCACAGGTGCAGCAGAAATTATCGTGCAAGAGTGCACTAAGATTCTTTGTAGTAATGGAGAATCTGTGAATTTCTCAAAGGAATGGAAAGAAAGTGTCCTGAAAATCATAAATGCTTTTTCCTGTGGACCTCTGAGAACTCTGTGCTTGGCTTTCAAGGACGTGCGTGATTCTAGTGGTCTTGATAACATTTACGACTATACGCTAATAGCTGTTGTTGGAATTAGTGATCCCGTGCGACCTGAGGTCAAAAATGCTGTTCAGTCATGTTTAGCTGCTGGGATTACTGTACGTATGGTCACTGGCGATAACATTGATACAGCTAAAGCAATAGCCAAAGAATGTGGGATATTGACGGATGATGGTTTAGCCATCGAAGCGCCACATTTTCGTGCCGTATGCCTCAAAGAGTTTGAGAAGTTGATGCCCAAAATTCAGGTTTGTATTTTTTGGTAACGGTCAGTTTCAAAAAGAACTGATGATTTGCATTAGTAATGGATTAATCTTGAAATCTGTGCACTATATAGGTGGTGGCTAGATCCTCACCAGATGATAAGTACACTATGGTGACCCAATTGAAGATTAGACTTGGGGAAGCTGTTGCCGTGACTGGTGATGGGACAAATGATGCTTCTGCGCTTCATGCGGCAGATGTTGGAATTGCAATGGGCATAGCTGGAACAGAGGTCTTGTTCTTACTTGGTTTGCGTTAAAAAACAATGGGGACTCTAATTTTTTTGTTACTCTTTCTATCTTCATGGCTCCCACATGATTAATCATTCAGATTCACCCATATTGTTAGATAAGTTCTGCTATTGACCGCCCATTGGGCGTCCAGCGGTAAAGAAAATGCTAAAACAATAAGATTACCGGTGCACATTTCACTTATTTCACTACACTTCCACAGATACCTCTGTACTTCTCACATATGCCAACACACTTTTCCAACCATAGTGGCAGCGCAGTTGACTGTTTTTAGAAATTTAATTGTTCAATTAGCACCAATGTACTCATGCAATGCAATTTTGACCTCAAGCATCTTTAATCGACACGAATCTGCAGACGGGGCTGGCTATCTCTCCGGCCAGGGTTGACCCTAGGCATAAAGCCCACAGACCGCCACTTAGGGCCCCCAATTTTTGGCTCAATATATGTAAGGACCCGAATTTTTTTAATGCAATAGAATTATTTTTCGCACTTCTGAATTATGTTCCATGTATTTCTTGTACACATATACAATTCATATTCATATTCTTATACATAACATACATACATTCATACATGTATACATGTACATACCCCCATACCATGTGCCATCACCACACCAAATTATTCCCCTTTTTTCCTCGCCAGAAACTCCTTGGATTCCCCCACACCAGATCGAGCCCACTTGTTCTTCCTCCTTCACCTGCATTACTTCACCCACCCCCCTTACACCACCATTTCCCCCATGCCACCCCAACCCTTCCACCCTCTCCTCTGAAAACCACCTTCTCCCTTCTCTTCCCTCTCCTCTCACATCATCCCTCGCTCCCTTCAACTCCTACTATACCCATCCCCATATCACTCACATCCACACACCTCACTCCCCTCTTCTTCTATAAGAGCTCCCACTCCTTCTCCCTTCATCCTCACGCATTTAGATGTTTACAAAGCTTAAAAGTGAGAGAGAGCCCAAAATTCATGAGATACAAGTAATTTATATTGTATCAGAGCGACGATCAGTGCTTTTGTCTTGATCGAACAATTTCTTGTTTTTACCCTAATCTCTACCATCTGACCTAGCTGTCGCTGTCATTTGTTGCCTGGTACGCTGGCGCCGATGCCGCCTAATCGCGATCTGTCTCTCAAGCTAGCTCTGATTTCTCTCAAGCTAGCTCTGAGTTCTCTCTCTCTCTCTCCCGATTGGTGGCTGTCCTTCTCTCTGTCGCTGGCCGTCGTCCTTCTCGCTGGTCATCGATCGCTAGCTTTTTGGATTTGGGGCATTTGTGTTCTCTAGTGTTGCTGCGATCTGTGACATCGTTGGTTTTTTATCTGTGGCATTTGTGCTCTTTGGTGGTCTTCCTGTTCGCTAGTATTTGTGCCCTCGTTGGTTCTCTGACCTCCATATTGTTGGTGGCTCCCTATTTGCTGGTTCTTCAGAGATTGCTGCCTTATTTCGGATATAGTTCCTTGGTTTCTTATCATTCTGACCTATGGCTGAAGATCCTAAGATTGTTGTCAGTCGTACAAGTGGTGTGAAGGATGATTCGAGCTGTGTTGGAACTCTTTGACAATACTACCTTGGATAATTGCCCCATTAAGTTGGATGGTATTAACTATCTAATTTGGTCTCGCAGGTTTACCTTGGTCATTGAAGCCCGAATGATGTCTGAATTCACTGAGGGTCCAGTTCCTAAACCAATGGCCACCGCTGACCTGAAATGGTTTAAGTCCTAGAAATCTCTAGTCATGACATGGTTGTTTAATTCCATGAGAGCTGATCTTCGCTACACCTTCTTGCTTCTTGAGACTCCGTATGCGATTTGAACTATTGTAATCTGTACATATTTTCAGCAAGGGAATGATACTCAGTGCTTTGAGTTGAGAAAGAAACTTCGTACATTGGATCAACATCATCGGTCGGTCGATGAGTATTATCCGTTTCCATCCATGGTAGAGACTTATGCCATTGTTCAGCAGGAGTAGAGTCGGTGGGGTTCTATGTTGTCTACTCCTACTTCTGCTCGTTCTGCCTTAGTGGCCACTCCTCCACTAAGTGGTCAACTTGGTGCTAGCGGTGGCCTTACTGATCGTGCCACTCTCTAGTGTAATTACTGCAACAATACCAGACATACTAGGGATTTTTGTTGGAACTTATACGGTCTACCTCTTTGTGGCAAGGAAGGTGGATGTCGTGGTCGTGGTTGTGGATCTACGCATTCTCAGGCTCGTGCTCATGTCTCGGAGTCTACAGTTTCTACTTGGTTGACTCTGGGGTTCAGTTCGGTTCTAATCCTGTTGGTGTCTTTTCTTAGGGGAAGATGCAAGCTCTCAGGTGCCTTATGGCTCTAGCTGATTCTCCATCTATTACTGTTTCTATTTGTATGGTTTCTCTTTCTACTCAGTATGCTCACACAGGTATCTCAGCTAGTGTCTTTATTGTCTCTGCTGGTATTCTTTGGATTATCGACTCTGGTGCATCCGACCATATAATAGGTTGTTCGTTTGTTTTTTATTCTTACTCTTCTTATTCTAGTAAGGATAAGGTCAGAATAGCATATGGATTGCTCTCTGCTATTTTAGAGAAAGGCTCCATTCGCTATTCTCCTTCTCTTTCTCTTTCTTTAGTTCTACATATTTCAAATTTTGCTACTAATCTGTTCTCTGTCAGTAGTTTTACCCATTTTGCAAATTGTTCTGTAACATTCTTTCATTTTCATTGTGTTTTTCAAGAACTGGATACGGAAAAGGTGATTGACAGTGGTAAAGTATATGATGATCTCTAGTTTTTGGAGTTTGCACCTCATCCACCTTTGTCATATGGCCAGGCCCTACACGCAGATAGTAGTTATGATATTTTTTTACTACATTAGTAGCACCGAAGATTGAGTCATCTTTTTTTGGCGTTTTAGAGAAAAATTTTCCTCATTTAACCAAGTCTTGTACTAGGAGTCAGTTTTTTTGTGAAACTTGTTAACTTGGAAAACATAAATGTTCTTTATATGCCCCTATTAATAAAAGAAGTGGTTCTCCTTTTATGGTTATTTATTCTGATGTTTGAGGACCTTTTCCTATTACCTCTCTTAAAGTTTTCGTTGGTTTGTCACATTTATTGATTGTTATTGTCGTGTTACTTGGGTGTGTCTCCTCAAGTCTAAAAGTGAGGTATTTTCTTGTTTCACGTCGTTTCATCGAATGATGCGTACACAATTTGAAACCAACATTAAAATTCTTCGCATTGATAATGACCCCGAGTATATTGGCCTATCTGGATGATCATGGTATTCTCTTTCAGACGATTTGTGTTGACACCCCATAACAAATGGGATTGCTGAATGCAAGAATCATCATGTTGGTAAAGTTGCTCGCTCCTTTCTGATCACTATGCATCTATCCAATAGTTTTGGGGAGAAGCGATTGTGACGGCTGGTTATCTTATCAACCGTCTGCCTTTTAGTGTTTTCCACTTGAAAACTACTACTGTATGTCTCTCCTGCATGTGTCTGGTTTACTCTCTTTCTCCGAGAGTCTCTGGCTGTGTACTGTTTTGTCCACGCTTCCCACCTCGTGGGTGGCAAGTTGGATCCTAAAGTTCATAAGTGTGTCTTTGTTAGGTACTCGTCTACCCAGAAGGGTTATAAGTGTCATGATCCTTACTCTTAGAAGTTTTTTGTCTATATGGATGATACTTTTTGGGAGACCAAGTCCTTTTACTATCCTTCTACTCTATTTCTTCATGGGGAGTCATTGTCTGCTAGGGAGGAAGAGATGTTGTTTTTAACGTCTCCTAGTGAGGGGGAGATATCCACTATTGATAGAGAGGAATCTGTATCTGTTGACAAGGCAGATAAAGACATTGGTGAGGTTGGGTGTGAACAAAAGCTTGGAAAGCCAGTTGTATTGCAGACATGTAAGAGAAAAGGCAAATCTTCACGTGTGATGCCATCTTGCCAATCACCAATGCCAGTTCCAGTTCTAGTACTAGACTCTACTGCTGACTTATTGGGTAATGAATCTTCTCCTATTGAAGCAACCTTTCTTGAGTTGTGATCTGAACGTTCTTGTTGCTCTTCGGAATGCGTTAGACAATGTACTGAACATCCTATTTATCAGTTTGTCTCATATGATCGTTCGTCCCCTTCATATCATGCTTTTGTTTTCTCTTTTTCTTCTATATCTATTCCACAGAATTGACAGGATGCGATTAAGATACCTAAGTGGAAGGAAGCTATCGTAGAGGAGAGACATCTTTGGCAAAAAATGGTACTTGGGAACCAGTTTTGCTTCAGGGAGAAAAAAATTAGTAGTCTGTAAATGGGTGTTCACTGTTAAATAGAGTGCAGATGAGATATTTGATAGATACAAGGTGAGACTTGCTGCTAAGGGTTTTACTCAAACCTATGGGATTGACTACGAAGAGACCTTTACTCCGGTAGCGAAAATGAATTATATATGGGCTCTACTTTCTTGTGTTACAAATCTGAATTAGCCTCTTTAACAGTTTGATGTGAAAAATACTTTTGATGTGAAAAATACTTTCCTACATGGTGATTTAGAAGAGGAAGTCTATATGGTGATAAAGCCAGGTTTTTTCTCGTCTACAAGTGAAGGAAATGTGTGTAGATTGAAAAATACCTTGTATGAGTTAAAGCAATCACCAAGAGCTTAGTTTGACAGTTTTTTGAAAGCTATGTTGAGATTTGAATATCGACAGAGTCATGTTGATCATACTATGTTTATCAAAGGAAGTAGTGGCAAGATTGTTATCCTAATTGTTTATGTTGATGATATGATAATGACAGACAATGACATGGGTGAAGTAACAAAATAATATTTTATTTTTTGTAGTCCTATGGCGACCTTATTTGAAGGTAATTATTTATTTAATGAATTTGTTAATAAATATGTAGGAGCTCCATTTTTTAACTCACCTACATAGCCTCCCTAGCAGCCCACACCCTAGTGGTAGGTGATTATGATGAGTTACAATGCATCTGTTTTCTGAAATTGAAAAGTGTGACGTGCAAGTGTAAGTGAGGCAGAATACAGACAGACATAAAGCTTGAGAGATTGGTATCCTCCGTTTATAGTGAGTCTGCTGCCCTCATAGATGTATCTGAATTTGGTGAACCATGTAAATCTTGTTGTCTTTTTGTGATTTTCTGTTTGTGATTCGTGCATCGTGGCATAACAGACCATGCAGAGTAGAAAACTGTGCATTTATTGTAACCTTTCCGTGTACTA
Organism: Arctostaphylos glauca; assembly: GCA_019985065.2. Lineage (NCBI taxonomy): Eukaryota > Viridiplantae > Streptophyta > Magnoliopsida > Ericales > Ericaceae > Arctostaphylos > Arctostaphylos glauca. Next base: position 20,070,986 of record JAHSPW020000007.1, on the reverse strand, counting down.
GGAATTAGGAAATGACTTGACTTCTCTTTTTTTTTTGAACAACGGCTTCTCTTCTTTTGCATCATTTTCATTCTTAATCATCTCACTTGTTTATCCACAGGTCGCAAGGGAGAGTGCTGATGTTGTCTTGATGGATGATGACTTCACAGCTATAGTAAATCTAGTCAAATGGGGGCGTTTAGTCTACCGGAATATTCAACAGTTTGTGCAGTTCCAATTGACGATTAATATTGTTGCTGTTGTATTTAACTTTGTTTCTGCATGCATCTCAGGTGTGCATGAGCATGAACACTCGTTCTGATAATTTCTGCTTTTGCTTATGCATATCATATTTTATAAACCTTCTGTTGGCTTTTAGGATCTGCTCCTCTTACTGCCGTCCAGTTATTGTGGGTCAACATGATCAGCGACATTCTAGGCATGTTTGCACTGGTCACAAAACTTCCAGGTGATCAATTGGAAGAAAGAGCTTTAGCTGGAACACAAATGAAAATTTTCACCAATGCTATATGGAGGAATATCATTGGTCAAAGTACTTATCAGTTGGCCATCCTTCTCATACTCAAATTGTACGGGAAGAAGCTTCTAAAGCTTAGTGGTGAAGATGCTGGTTGTGTCCTGCATACTGTCATATTCAATACTTTTGTGCTCTGCCAGGTACGCTCAATGTAAGACCTTCAATATCGTTGGTCTCAAAATTTTGTTCCTCCCATGTTGGTTTCGTCGCTAGAGTCGCTGAACCCCTTTCCTGTTCTCTCTGGAAAGCCCTCGCTCTGAAGACATTTTAATGTCAACCCATTTGTTAACTCTTAAACACTCCTGCCAGGTCCACCAAAACTTTACTTGATCACTCCTTTGTTTTTGTGGTTGGTCTAATGCAAAGACTTTGGCAATCTTGAAAAAATGCTTGGGCTAATGCAATACTCCAGTTTAGGTCTGTGGATACGATAAAAGTTCGAAGAATTTAATTGAAAATTACAGGTCAACTAGAAGATTATGCTTGGGCTAATGCAAAGACTTTGTTAATCTCAAAAAAATGCAATATTAATTTTACGTTTCTCTACTCTTTACTCTGGCAGGTGTTTAATGTAATAAACAGCAGAGAGGTTGAGAAGATCAATGTATTCCGTGGCATGCTGAACAGTTGGCTCTTTGTGACTGCCCTTGGTTCTATATTAATACTCCATGTTGTGGCTGTTGAGTTTTTGTGGACGTTTGCTCATATTAAGCCTCTTGGTTGGCGTTTATGGTTTGTTAGCATATTAATTGGATTTGCAAGCATGCTGCTTGCTGTCTTACTGAAATGCATCACGCGATTGAAGCTTGTAGCCACTACCAACCGTTCGATTCGGACTGTAACTCTGAGTAAGCCTGCTTTGCATGAAGCAGCGACAAAAAAATTGCAATAGTCATCTACATTCCAGTACTTTCGCAGCTACCAATGAGAAGATGATGCTGGTACATGTGGTGAACCCGTGTCTATTTTTGTTTGTGTTAAATAGCTCAAGTGTACAAATCCCACTATCTACTGGAAAAAAATTTCGGATGGTAGCTTGTTGCAAGGCTGCCTTGCATGATGTAGCTAAAAAAATTTGCATTGATGATCAGCAGTCTACTGGTCCACAGCTACCAAAGGGAAGAAGATGCTAGTATGGTGCCCGTGTGTCTGGATTTGTTTCTTCGTATTAAATAGCCCAGGATCACCATTGCTTCATGCTTAGGTAAGCATGTACTAATTCATTATCATTATTCTAGATCTCGGTACGGGCCCTATGAAAGTATGAAGCGGTTGTGGTCACGCTGGGAGTTTGTGGAAATGTATTACAAAGATGGAATAAACAGATAGTGATTTTTTTCACAGCAAACACGTTAGTGAGCATGTTTGATCTTATTTAGCACATTTGGAATGTGTATGATAGTTTCCAATGAACATTGTTGCCCCTTAAAACATGTTCTGTAAATAATATCGAGTGTATGTTCCTTTGAGGCCCGAAAATCGAGAATTTCTCCTAATCAGTTTTCACGTTAGTTTGGTTACACCTGACGTTAAAGGGAATTCCTGCAATTTCTTGACATGCGAAGTAAATATTGTAGTATTCATCCTGGCAGGTTTGTGATTTCAGCCTCTAGTAAATATTGTAGTATTCATCCTGGTAAGGTTTGTGATTTCAGCCTTTAATTGGTTACCACTCAGACACTCACTATATGTATCGTTTCTGAAAAGCTTTCTACTAAAGTGAGGAAAGCCATTACCAAACCAAACCATATATTAAAGTGAGCCTTAATAGTAGTTGACTACATGAATCAATTTTATCTAATGAGCTCTGTTGAGGGTATTATATCATGTGATATGTAAAAAGCCTAGATTTTTGAACAACTTATCCTTTTACGGCCCGTTGGGATGTGATTTTAATTTTGGGAGTGTTAAATAAGAGGGGATTAAACAGGAGTATTAAATAAGAAAGTACTTGGTTGAGTTTTGTAATAAGAGGAGAGAGACTATTTAAGAAAGTGTTTGGTTGGTGACTTATGTGGATGGATTAGATGGGGTGTTGAAAAAATTGAATATGACGGTATGAAGGACATAGCTAGCATCTTCAACCTTAAGTCCCAGAAGCCTCTTGCCGAAGAATGCGAGCGTGAAAAAGATTTCCAATCGACAAGTACTTTGACAAATGACATATATGCATACAAAGCAGTCGGTTCTGTGACCAGTATTACGTACCACTCCACGAATGTTGCCAATGATGTTGACCCACAACAACTGGACAGCAGCAAAAGGAGTAGATCCTGAAACCAGGCAATTCATGCTTGGGAGTAAAATATAAAACTGTAGGAAAAAGTACTTATCCTGTCCATCTGGATACCTAAGATGCATGCAGAAACCAATTTGAATACAACAGAAACAAGATTAATGCAGGGTAAAGGATGGAAGTTATGAGAGTGGCTGAAGTAAAGCCGTTTACTCGTTAAACAGGAAGGTGTGAGTGAATATATTATATGCTCAATGCTTAAACTTTCTTCATGCATAGCTAATATTTGAGCTCAAAATTGTCACTGCATAGAGTGCATTTGTGTAAGTTCGTGAGCAGGGGTGAATTTTCAAGAACATAATTAATGGGATGGGACGGGTTCACATGTCATTTATATTCAAACAACGGAATATGAAGAATTAGCTGAATATGAAAGAGCTTCAGATGATCAATAATATTGAAGGCCTTCGTTCTCTTTTGAATCCTCAAACCAATGAGTCTAAGAATGACAGGAAGAGCACCCTCCTTGGAAAATGGGCATTGGCGTTTGCGAAATTTGAAGAAAAATATATTGGGTGAGGGGGAACAAGTGAGATTTGGCTATCCTAATAAAGAAGTGGGATTTTGTCTGCATAACACATTTATTATCTTTCATTAATTGGTTTGACAATTTAATTCACAAAAATATCACTCAAGATAAATTCCATATGACACATTGCCATCTTTTATTAACTAGTCAGGCAATTCTATTCCCAAATAACCGCCTAAAATAAAAATCTATCTATGCTAACTCCTATCATACTTATAGTGGAGTCCTTTAATCCGAGTCGATCCTGCCTTCTTGAACCTTCTGCTCTGAGCTCTTCCTACCTAGGTTACGTGCCCAACCACCCGAAGTTTGGCTAGAAAGCACTCCAATACCTAAGTCAGTACTTGAAGTTGATGAAGCAAATGAACATACTAATTTGGGTTAAGAGATTGTTGTTGGGCTTGGTCCGTCACCTAGCCCCAACTCACGGATGGTTCAGCCCAAAGGTCCTTGCCGATTCAGTCAACTACACTTATATTTTTATTTTTATATCTCTTACGTGTTTTTACAACACGTGCATAGTACAAAACGCCGATTATACAAATATGTATTAGTGCGTGTGCGTGTGCGTGTCTATTGTCAAGAATATCTGAGAAATCCAAAGAATAGAATGCAGTCTCGCATACATGTGCAGTAGTTGTATTATGTTTCAGTTAGTTAATTAGTTAGGTAGTTAGTTTGTTAGAGTAGGCACTTGTGTGTCTATTGAAGAGGGTTTAAAAGATCAACTCAATGTTAGGGAGTATTTACTTGGGTGCTGTCCTAATTATTGGTGGCGGCTAAGCTAACAGCGCAAGCCAGAGGTGCACTTCTCTTTAATCTTCCAGAAATATTGTCATTTGAAGTTTCAGAGATTTGATGTTTGTATTGGAGTATTTAGACATGGATCTAGCAAAAGGAAGTGAACCCAGCTCAATACTAAATCTATTTGAGCTAGTTTGTTCATTATCTTTGTATAAATCCTTCATCTAGTGTTATGTTACAACAGTTAGAAACATGGAAAACGAAAACATCCATCGATCAAAACTGTTCAACAACAGCCACGTTTGCCATTTAAGCCAATGTTCTGAATACCGGATCGGTTTGGGTACCGATTTTTCTACTGGTACGGTACGTACCGGTACCGGTCATGTACCGGGTACCGTACCGGATTTATCGCAACTATCAATATATATATAAATTATAGAGAGAAAGCCAAAAAAAATTAAATTTTTTCCGTAATTTTTAAAAAAAATTTAAAAAAAAACAAATCCGGTACCGGCCGATATGGCCGGTATTGAGAACGGTACGGTACTAGAGGTACTTGGTACCGTTTTTTTGCCAAAACGGTACTTACCGGCCGGTACGGTACGGTATCGATAACATTGATTTAAGCAGACTGTAAATTAAGGGAAAGGAAAGCCCTTTCCAGATGAGTAGTCTCTAAGATGACTTCTTTTATGGATCTTCTAGCTAAAGTGGAGAGATGAATTTTTGCAAAACAATTCATTCTTAGCAACACGTCCCAATTGTCAATATCAGAGTCAGCAGAAGAGCATAATCTTCAAAAAGACGGGACAGCACCAATGAATTAATCACATCAGTATCTTGATACATTCTTAAACTCGCAAGGGAAAAATTCAAGATAAATAAATTACAATCAGGATGAAGTCAATATCTCTCTCTCTCTCTCTCTCTCTCTCTCACACACACACACACAGAGAATGTCTTGACAGACGTTCTACCAGGTAATACCAAGTATCTGATGACAAAAATTTGGGCCGTTCGGAAATGAAAACTTGTGCACGGGAAAGAAATCTTCATTTCAACCTCCATTTGGCCTCTACATAAGCAATTACCCACGTAACGGTCATTGTGTAGCCACCAATGCCAGCAAAATTGACAGGATTGTGAAACAATAGCATTGAGCTAACCATTGCCAAATACATGCCAACAAATAATTCCAGAGGAGGAGAACAGAGATAACAAAAGTAGAAATTGGACAACCTACACAATGTTGGGGGCTCTCTTTTCCTTTTATTCTTCTCCTCAGCAAAAACTCTTACCACATCAAAATGCATAGACAAGACCTGTAGAACTGAATGTCAAGAACCTCAAGAAATTTTTCTTCTTTGGCCTTCAGAACAAAGATCTTCTGGCAAATCATGGATGCAACAAGTTTTTATGGTCCCCTCAAACCACCTCTTAGAAACTTGGACCATATTTCTTGCAATCAGATCAATAAAGCACGGATACTCCGAAACGAGTCAGGTATGTGTATCGGATACTTATTAGATACCGATACGTGCTCGATACGTATTGGATATGTCTAACAAGTATCTAACATTAAAATTAAATAATTTAAATTACGGATATGTTTTGGATACGCGATGGATACATCTAGATACTTTTGGGATAGGGTGGGATACAAATGAAATTTAAAAAAAGAACACAAAAAAACATAAGGGGAAAAAGTATAATTACATGTATATATGTAAATATACATTTGGCTACATTAACAATGATGGCAGTAGAAAAAGTTAAAAACCCTAAGTACCCACACCAAATCTTCTTCGATCGTCATCCATAGACTCCATAAAATTTAGGTTCAATCTCTCTTTTTCTCTCTCTCTCTCCCCGATCTCTTGCTTTGACAATGCTCTCTCTCACACTGTCTCTCTTGTCATTTTGCTGGACTTGAGTATACATATAAAGTTATAAACATATGATATAGTGATATAGATCGGAGATACGTGATTTTTTTTTAATAAATAGTAGCTGTATTTAGACTATAAATATAGAATATACATGGATTAATACGGTAACATCATCATTACACTGACAGTCGTCAACCAATTTTGTTTGGAAGTTGAATTATCACTTCTTAGTTTAGACTTTTGACATGTATTATATGCTTTGTAATATTTTTGGTCGATTTCTTTTTACTTTGAATGACTTTTGATAATTGACTTGTGCTAAATGCTTCTTATAATGATTTTAGCAATTCAACTACTCTTCTATTTATTTTGTTCTTTTTATGCGTACTACATAATTGATAATTATAAAAAAAAATAATTTTTACAGCCTTATCCCTGACGTATTCGTATACTACTCTCTAAATTTTACCGTATTTGTATTGTATCCGTATCTATGCTTCCCAGAATTAGATCCTCCAAGATGTCTTCCATAGTTTCTTTATATTTTTTCTACACAAACCCCTCGGCAATCCACAACACGACCAATTGCCTTGCAGATGGCTTCAAGTGGTGGGGTAAGTTCTTGTAACTCAATTCCGATATCTCTTTACACTGGTTCGTTTGCTCCGCGAGTATTTACCTCAAACTTTTGGACCACCAGTGAAGAGTCTACTCTTTTTTCAGCAAAATACCAGCTAACACCATAATTGCTAGCAAGAGTCTCCACACTTGTCAGCCATTTGTTTCCCAAGGTCTTCCAAGTCATCATAACATTTCTCTTCGCGGATCAATTCTCTTCTTCACTTTAGAGCGTAGATTGTGGAGAGGGATCTTGGGTTGATTACATGTACTTGATGTTGGGAAAAAAATCTCGAACGAACAACGTTCAAGCCCACAACGCCCCTTACAGATCTTGAGAATAATGGATCGCCAAACAAGAACAAAACAATCACACGTGCGTAATAGAAAAATAGAAAGAAAAGAACGAGACACAAGATATACGTGGAAAAACTACGGGAGCCACACCAATCCACTATGAATCGGATCAATGAGTACAAGTTTTCTTACAATCTCTCTAAGATTTGTGTTTTCTCTTGACTCTCTCTCTCTCTCTCTAGAAAGCTTGATTATTCAATATCTTAGGGAACCTCCCTAAAGATATATATATATATATATATATATATATATATATATATATATATATATAAATAACAAATCATATCTCTTAGGAAACCTCCTAAAAGAGATATATATTAAATCCCTAAACAATAGGAAAAGATTTGATCCTAATTGGATTAGAAAAGAATAAATCTTGAAAGTCTTCCAAAGTTATCCGCGCATCCCCACATTACCGGTAGTACCAGCCGCTACCGGTAATCCCAGGCACTGCCCAAAAAAGTCAGTGGCAAATACTACCGGTAATTCCAGCCACTGCTTGACACTTATTACCAGTAATCCCAGGCACTGTCCAAAAAAGTCAGTGACAAATACTACTGGTAATTTCAGTCACTGCTTGACACTTATTATCGGTAATACGAGGCACTGTCCCAAAAATTCATTTTTGTCTTTAAGGCACTAAATCAACCCGGATAGGCATTCCAGTGGGGGGTCTTCACCTCCTAACACTTGAGTCACATCCTTATGCCTAGTGGTGATAATGAGACTACTTCCGTACATGTTATTGGCAAAAACCTCATTCAAGTCCTCCCAAAATTCAGTTCTCCAAACATCGTCCAAGATGATTATATGCATTAAAGGCCAACGACAAGCACCCTACTCAAGCCAATGCAACTCAACCAGGTAACATTGGAGCGATGTGGGACTCATACACCTATAACATCAATCAGCATTTCAACCTCCCAAAGTTTTTTCATGCATCCAAAATAAAGGCCGACAATATCGTTGGAAGTAAATATAAAGAAAGGCACTAGGACTAGAATGATGATGGAAACCAAGCATTTCCAGTCTTTCCAGCCATGGACTAGAATGCTAACACATTCAAGATACAGTCTCTAATTACGGGAAGGTCCAAAATGCTACAGTTTTCAATTGTATCCTCTACTGTTTTTATCTTTTGGAGTGTCCTACACAAGTGATGTTATCTAAAGTTCTATGGAACTACCGTGCACAATTTTGCTTCATGTATTGGGGTAAGCCCTTCTAAAGAGATATGGAAGTAGTTTCCCACTGAAGAAGGGTTATAGAGAAGAATGATTATCATGTGACATGTAGTCACTAACCTGATACGAATCCATAACTATCGATTTAACAATATACTCGATTGTAGATTCCATCAAACCAATAAGTGACTTGCTCCTTTCTGAAAAGATTTCGTGTTTGAATTGTTTCACTGATAGGAACTGCATTAATAGAATGTTTGTGTCACTAACGCAAATGATCAAATATCTTGTTACAAAAATAATCAGATAACACACAGGTTTAGTTTCCCACAAGAAGAATGAATGCAAAATAATAACAACCTTTCACAAGCATTCATTAATGGATGGATCGTGGTGGGATATGTTTAATGTGGTCTAGGTTAAAAATCGTCAAATCCAAACTAAAGGTACTATCCATGTCCATGGTCAACTAAAAACATAGATATTTTCGAACTATCACTTTTAAAGTTAATTTTGGTCGACTTACCCTCCCATTGCTACCATCTACTGTAATTTTATCACTTCTCTTAATTACCACTTCAATCGTTTGCAGATATTCATGTACAAATCATATTAATTTAGTTTCTCTTATTTTATCTTCTATTAGTTATGTTGCAAAATCTTACCACACTTTTATCTCAACATTCTTATTTGAACTCCACTCATATTACTAGCATGCTATCACACCATTCAATTCCAATCCCTTGAAATTTCCAACAATAATTGAGACAACAACATACAATAATTGAGACATCTGTTGTTGGATCTTCCAATTATTAAGGACACTCCACATGGCCAAAGATATGGGACATATCTGGTGTTTTCTGACATCTAGAACTCCAGTTGATGCCTACATCTTTCCATCCCTGCTAGCTCCCTCACAACCTGTCTCAAGGTCGGCTTTCTATCTTTTTATGGCCAAAAAGTGTTCAAACAATGGACAAGGAAAGTGAGAGAAATATTAATGGTGATTTATTTAGGAAGAATTTTTATTGATTTAATGGAGTTGTAGTGCAGTTTTCTATAGTGCGCGAGTAATGCAGGTAAAACGACGTAGTTTTGCCCGTTTTGTTCTCAAAATTATATCATTTTGATCTTCACGCATTTTGATAATAATTCGCGTGACAATTTAAAACGACGTAGTTTTGAGGGCAAAATAGACAAAATTCTGTTGTTTTACCCGCACTACAAAAACTACAGTACTAAGATGTCAATGGGGCGGATCGGAGTAGATCCCCGTTCCGATCTCCAAACGGGGATTGTTTTTTCCCTCCATCCCTATCTCGAATGGGGAACGGAGATCTCTAAATGGAGTTGGAAATCCGAAAGTAAAAAAAATTACATTAGTAATTACTTAAAATTTGATCTGATTCTCATTTTCATCAAAAAAATGCAAAAGAGAATAAATAATAGTACGCATACATAAAGCAAAAGTCATTCTTTTTTTACAATCTAAAATATTCAAAAATAATAATAATAACTAATTAAAATATAGCGTTAACAATTAATATAATATCGTTTCATAAGTTTCAATTCATAACAACAAAAAAAACCCTATTAATTAATTTAATTGAGATATTTGGGTGGACATTGGACACAAAAAATAAACCTAATAGTAACGGTATAAAAGGGTTAAGGGCCTAAAGGGATACAGGTAAAGGGCAGTGCGGGGCGGGGTGGGGGTGGAGACGGAGATCGGGGTGGAGATACATACCCGAATTCTACCCTTTTTCCCCTTTTTTTAAAAATTTATTTCTGAATCTAACCCGATCCTCGAAAAAATCTCCAAATCCCCCTAACCATTCAGTGCGGAGAAGGAAATGGGACGGATTGGATCGAACGAAATTGTCATCGAGCATTGCAACCTCCTTGGATCAAAATGAAGATATAAAAAATGTCAGCACTACGTAGGAGGGAATTTGGGGGGGGGGGGGGGGGGGCTGTAGTGAGCTGATCCGGCCGTCCATTTTGACAACGGACGGTTCAGATTCAAATTTTTTACATCTGAACCGTCCGTTGTCAAAATGGACGGCCGGATTGGCTCACTAAACGTATATAGTGAGGGGGCTCACTACAGGGTCCCCATGTCCACGTAGGAGTTACATACTTTTCTTGGAATCATTTTTCTTTCTTTTTAGAGTCGAATGTTTTCCTGTGGAGTCGAAGTTTTTTACTTTTCTACCTTGAGTTCGGGAATGGATCAATTTATAAATAACTCCTCAATTTGTCGTAACAGAAAATCAATTTGTATTTACTAATCAATTTTGTTAAAATAAATAGTATTTATATAAATTAAATTAAAATATTCATCAATTACGATGAGTTATATTTTCTCTCAAGATTCCCACAAACTTATTTTTCAAATGTCCACCATAGCCTTAAAACATTGATTTAAATCGTTTATGCAAGAATAATATGGTTCTAAAAAAATAAACTTGATTAAACTTAGATAGACTTGAGAACAAATTCTACTTGCTCTATTAAATAAAAAAGTTAGATCTAAAATGGGTAAATTAAATTAGGGTCCTTTCTACCCCTCCGACTTAGTTTTTCATCCCATCCACTTTTCAGAATTATGTTATCATCCTATAATAGTGTAGATAGACAATTTTGCCATTACTTTTGAGAGATGGTTTACCATATTACCCTTTGTGTAGTTAACATTTGATTTGTTGAGGTTAAATCTGTAGAACCATTTTAGGCTTAATTTAAGGGATTACGTTTATCTTTAGTATAGTAAATGGCAGTGGGGATTTGTTACGGAATTGATTTGTTACGGAAATGGCAGTTTTCGTTCCAATCATATCCCCAAAATTTCGTAATACCATACCAATTGGTCCATTTTCGTTCCAAATGTTATTCTCTTGCCTGAAGTGTTGAATCATCGGAAAAAATAGTTTTCTGGCCCGAAGTGTTCAATCGCCGAAAAAACTACCTCTCTGCCCCGAATAGTCCCATTACCGAAACTTGAAGCTATCTGCCCTGTAGTGTTCAATCACCGCAAAAAACAGAGCTCTGACCCAAAGTATTCCACCACCGGAACTTAAAGTTCTTTGCCCTGTAGAATCCCATTACCGGAATTTGAAGTTCTCTGCCCGGAAGTATTCAATCACCGAATCGGACTAAAGATTTTGATAAATTCTGATGATTATTTTCGTTATCTCGATATTACGGTGGTTGACGGTGAAACCCGAAATTTATTGCGATGATTAACGTATTGTGGGTCTCATTTTGTGATTCGCATGGGGCACCGAATCCAGAGGGTTTGACGTATTGGCGAAAATTTTACCATCTGTAAATTTACCATAATGATTACGAATTTCACCATAACACGCATATTGATGGGGGTGACAAAATTTACCATGCATATTGTCTGAATTTACTATAAATCAAGCAAATATACCATGGACGACCATAACTCAAATTTTAATGGAAATTTACCATGTTTGTCAATTTTACTACGTTAAAATTTACCATTTTCTGGAGTTGTTTGTGCAATTATATATCGTGTGTTACGTTGCCTCTTGGCATTTGAATTTGGTAATACCGATTTTGTCACCATAATGTGCATATTGATAGGGGGCCACGAAATGTACCATGCAGATCGTCTGAATTTACCATAACCCAAGCAAATATACCATGGATACTACGTGTTGCCATGTAGTGCATAAATTTACCATGAAGTGTAGCATTTTACCATATGTAGTTTGTTACATCTGTTTTCCCATGGTACTCATTGTATGTTTTATAGGCAAATTTACCATGGATGACCATTCCTCTTTTTTTATGGCGAATTTAGAATAATCGTCAAATTTTATAGGGTAAAATTTACCATATTCTGGTTCTGTTTGTGCAACTATATTTTTTGTGTCACGTTGCCGCTTGACATTTAAATTAGGTAATACCGATTTTTAGGCTTAATTTAAGAGATTACGTTTATCTTTAGTATAGTAAATGGCAGTGGGGATTTGTTACGGATTTGATTTGTTACGGAAATGGCAGTTTTGTTCCAATCATATCCCCAAAATTTCGTAATACCATACCACCCCGCGATTTCTGGAGGAAGTTTCCTGTTCCGGAGCCACGATTTTTCGTTCACCGTGATTCTAGGCGGCAGTTATGGTATAGTGCAAATGAACCATGGTTAGAGGGTTGGAGGTCAGTTTCGGTATTTTTAGAAAATAAGGACTGGAAAGTAATTCTCAAAAGTGTATGGGATGGAAAGTTAATAAAGACTAATGGAAGGGACTGGAAAATAAGTACCCCATCTAAAATCGCATTTATTGTTGAGCATAAAACGATAAGTTTACTTTTCAGTTGAAGTCCAGTGAAAGTAAACGTTTACAAAATTATTTTTCTTTGCGGCGTTTACAAAATTAATGAATTTTTTATTAAAAAAGAATATATTAATAGAAAAGAAAATACAAAAAAACACTAATGGCAAGACGCCAACTAAAAGAGAAGAAATAAGAAAAAAAGAAATGAAGATAGAAGGGAGGGAATCCCACAACCAACCAAAAAGACCGAAAAACTATATCCTCTAAGTGGGACCAAAGTAAGCACATAGCAGCCTCATGCATAACGCACCAAATGAAGCACCCATTAGGATGAACATCGATAGAAATTTATGCGCCTAATTCAATTTTGAAAATTAACTTATAAATAAAGATTGTTCAAAATTTATAAGTAGAGAATAGAGAATTAATATAGGCAATGTAAAACTCGCTAACATAATATTGGAACTAGATCTGTTACGCGCTAATTAAGTACGCACACGAGTCGTCTCATTTAATCCTCAGCCGTCATCACATATGTATTCCACGCTTCACGTGAGGGAGGGCGTTAGCAAGTTGAGCAACCCTTATCTTATAAATTGGTTTGCAAGGCTGAGTTAAGCCCTTGAGTTTCTAACATGGTATTAAAATTAGAACCATCATGCACTCATTACGTACGAAGATCCTCTCGTCTAAACCTTCTGTTATTCTCACATATGCCATTTACACTTCGCGTGATAAGTGTTGTGAGTCCCATATTAGCGAGTCTCACATCGCCTATATTGATTTTAACCTATATTGATTTTCGTTTCTCTACTTAATTATAAGTCTTAGACAATTCTAATTTTACAAGTCGATTTTCAAATTTAAGTTGCGAACATAAATTTCTAAGAAACTTGAAACTCTCTCAGCTGGTGAAGGTTATGATACTCGGCTCTCTATGACTATTAGATTCTCTCTATATGCTCTTTGAATCAAGGAACGAGTATGTCGAGGGAGGGATACCCTGCAACTTGTGGGCCATGTTGGAGATTGCAATGCATTAATATATTCACATAACTGGCAATAGGACAAACAGTTTATGCCTTTGCGTCCAAATCAGTAAATAAAATAATATTTTAAGCATGGGTTTCAACTTTTTGTAATACTTGATGTATTATTGGGTGAATTACACTTACGTCTCCTTATGCTTCTAATAAAATACAATGTTTCCTTCGAGGTTTCTAAAATTAATGCAACCATCATTACTTTTTAAACTATTGTTGGAGGTTAGACAAATTTCATTTCCACTATCTCCATCTAGATAGTCATTGAGGTTTCGTTTGATAAACCGCTTCAAAATTATGGGATTTGTAGAGTGATGAGATTATGATAGGATTCGTAATACCAAATGATTATTAATACCATGTCTGAAATAATAACTATACAGGGCCAGCCCAAGGGCAAGGCCCACCAAGCCATCGCTTGGGCCCCTGTTTTAGGTCTTATTTTTAGGGGCCCCAAAGTTGAAGTAAGTATTAAATATTTAATATGTCACATTCTAAAATAAAAAAGTATAAAGCTTTTGGTGGTAAAAAATTTTATATTCTTAACTAACAGGTTAAGTGTTCAAATCTTCTTAGCCTCATAAAGAAATCAATTTTTTTCCTTCAAATAAAAACAGGCTTTGCGGAGTTTTGAACACAAGACCACAAACATATACAGCCTTACGTTACCACCACTCTAACAAAGCAAGTATGTTCCTAAGCAATAAGAAATATAACAAATGGATCCAAATACACTCATATATTCTTTTATTTTTTTCACCAAATTTATTTAATGAAATATAAGTTAGGAACTCCATTTAGATTGAGGTGTAAATATTTAATACATGTTAAATATGATATCATTTTATACAAGTTATTTTTTTGTAGAGTCACTAAAAAAAATTATAAGCATGCTGTATGTTTCTATTTTTTATTTTAAGAAATTTTCTCATCTTTTTCGTTTAACAAATGATCTTATGTTTTTCTTGTTTTTCTTTACTTTTGAAGGTATTATCATAATAGTTAAAATACTACATATTTGAGAAAAGGAATCACTTCAAGTGGATTTCAATAATTTTTTTACTAATATCATCAGTTGTTTTTTTATTCTTTTAATTTCACCATTGAATACAAACCAAAAAATTATAATATTTGTTAGTTTTCTTTAGCTTTCTTATTCAGTTTTTTTATCTTTGCTTTATTTTTTTTAATATTTGTTAGTTTTGCATCTATTTTTTTGTGGATTATTAGTATATCTCGATAAAAGAAATCTAAAAAAATATAAAATTAGGTCTAAAAACTAAAAACAGTTCACTAAAGATGAAAAAAATAAGTCAAAACAGACTTTATTTTTTATTATTTTTATTCGTTCTGTTTTTTTTTTCAAATTTATTTATAATTTTTAACTTCTCTGAAATTACTCGTCGAGATAAATCAATAATCCAAAAAAAATTGCTGGAAAAAAAAAGTTAGTCCAAATTCGATTAATAGTAAAATTAGTTACTGATATAGTTCCCAGTGGCAATATCTTGTGGGACCCAAAGTATATCTCCTTATCTCCATATACTTCCATATATCCGTTTGTATGCACATAAATACGTATGAGTTGGAACGAGAGATTTTTTTTAAACACATAAGGACCACTCAGTTGGTGTTCCTTATTTTTTGCAATTTACTGTTTAATTATCTCAGATGAATCGTATATGTATGTATGAATCCTTTTGGCCACTTCCTCCTTTGCCTAAATCTTTTTTCGCATTTGTAGCTTCTTCTTCGTTTCGTTACTTATTCATATTTTTACACGAATCTAAGACGTAGTTAGTATTTTCTTCATACGATATTATTAAAAGTGATGACTAAATGAAAACTAATATCAATTTCATATATAAAGGGACTATCTTTTTTGGTGTGAATCTGAAAATTAAGTTGCGTTACAAAAATATTTTTCTTTAAAGTCTGCACTGTAGAATAAAATTATAATTATTTTTAATATATCATGAAATAATTGCATTAGATAAAATAGTAAAATAATATTATTTGTGTAATTACCATAACTTTCTTATCATTTCGTCCCACCAACCACAACTTCCTTCTTTTCATTTATTTCTCTGATGACAGTCAATTTGCACATGCAATGCCGCGTGTGTCTCCGCTGCTAGTTGGTAATAAATTAATGGTTCAGTCATTTGTTTTTGATAAATGAATTATCAAACTAATTAAATGAAATATAATAAATATGTGATGCGAATTCTATGGTTGGTGCTATGAACTTTTTTGTAATTTTTTAAGATTTTTGTATAAAAAAATTGAGATGAAACCACGTAAAGTACACACACACACACAAATTACCCTATATATATATTCTTTCCCGGGTGAGTCCTACACCAGACCTCTGTCTCGAGCCCCTGTTTCTGTTTTCTTTTCTGAAGGAATGGCTGGTTTACTTAAGAACCAAAATATGATTCTCTCTCTAAACCTCGCAGTAATTACTGGACTGTGTTTGGGTGTCGCCATCGCTGAGCTTCAGAGGTTCGAACATCCAGTCAAAGCTGATGGGTCGCTTAGCGTTTTGGTCGTTGGCGATTGGGGAAGAGGAGGAACTTACAACCAATCGGAAGTTGCTCTTCAGGTAATCATATTCTTCCTTTCTCTCTCTTCTCCAATGTTTCGTTTGGTAAACGCTTTTTGTTGATTATAATCGTACAAGATTGATCTTCTTGTCTGGTTTTTGTGTTTGATGACATCCTATATATTATCCTTTGTCAATTAAAATCTCTTTTCTCGTTTCGTTTAGAAGATATATATATATATATATAAAATGATATTGTTGTTTCCAAAATTATTGTTGTTCATATGTTTCAAGTTTTTTGAGAAATACCTTACCAATATATATATATATATATATATATATATATATATATATATAAAATGATATTGTTGTTTCCAAAATTATTGTTGTTCATATGTTTCAAGTTTTTTGAGAAATACCTTACCAACTAGTCAATAATAAGTTGTATTCAATGCATAAACAATCAAGCTTTCTGTTAAGAAAAAGTTTAGGAACACAAATCATTTGTGAACATCCAGACACAACACAGATATGTCTGGAACTGATGCACGTGAGGTCCTTCATAATCATGTGAGCCCCACTTGTATTTAATGATTCTGAATACATCTGTATCTGAGTGTGTTCAAATAATTTTTGTTCATAGACTTGTTATTTTATTAATTATAATCAAAAGTTTTTGGTTTATTCAAAGAATATGATTTCTGTTACTAGTACGAATCTTCTACAGAAATTAGGGCAATAGGACTTGAAGCTGTTGATCAATGATGATTTTGGTGAAAAATAGTCTCTTAAATGTTCAAAGAAGGAATACATATACTACTTTATTTATTCTAAAATGATTTGAAAAAGTAATATATTTAAAAATATAATTGAATTCTGTGACCATACAAAAAAGAGCTTGTTTATATTTTCCATCTTACAAAAATGTTAAAATATTCTGTCATAAAAAATATAAAAAAAATTCTCTTAAAATATTGGTTTTGTGATGGGAAAAAAGTATAATTAACAGTAAGTTTGTAAGTAAGCCAAATGTAATTGCCTAGGTAGTAGTTATGAAGCATAAAATATTCCAAGCATGGTGGTGGAAGAAATAGAAAAGGTGTTATTGGAGTAAATACATGGGGTTAGAAACTCTCTCAATTGGTGAAGGTATAATACTTTTCTGTCAATGACTATTTGATTACACATGCATAGAGTGGGGGATTAATTAAAAAGGAATAATTCCATTTAGATTCTCTCTATATGCTCTTTGAATAGAGGGGGAGGGATATCCTGCAACTTGTGGGGCCATGTTGGAGATTGCAATTCACATAACTGGCAATAGGACAAACACTTTACGCCTTTGCGTCCAAATCAGTAAATAAAATAATATTTTAAGCATAAGTTTGGCCTTTTTTTAGAATACTTGATGTATTAAATTGGGTGAATTACACTTACTTTTCCTAAGGTTTCTTATAATAAATACAATGTTCAAATTAGTAATATTGGGTGAAATTACCTCTCATATCGTTAAAATTTATCAAATATTATTAGTTAAACTATTAAAACTTCATGTTTGAGATTTTTTTGACAAAATAAATTATAACATAATTCATATCACGTCTGAAATAGTTTATATTAAATTTTTGAGATTTTTTAAAAATTGAAATTATGATAGTGTTTTGAGACTCGTTCGAATTTTGACTTTAAAGTTTTTTCATAAACTCAACATAAATTATTTTGCACGTTATAGGAATTATGTTACCATCTATTTTGTCAAAAAAAAAAATAAAATCTCAAAGTTGAAGTTTTAATGTGCTGAATTAATAACATTTGACAAATTTTAGTTATAGGAGACTGCATAATATAGTTAACGGAGGTCATAGTAATTAATAACGTTTGCCTAAATATATAAATTTGACATTATTGTATGGTAGTACAAGGAGATGTACGTAGTGAATAATTACTCAACTTAAAGACCGTTAATGTGCAGCCACGTATCTCTACCCAACACATCTTTTTCGTTCCTTTCTTCAATTCCTTCACGTAATTGGTTAGATGTGAAGATAAATTAGAGAATATTCCTTTTATATCCTTCGTGGCATCTTTATAATTGTATGTTTGAGAATATTCCTTTTATATCCTTCCTAGCATCTTTATATGTTTATTGACAGAAGTTACAAAAAGGTACAAAATAAGAAAAAGAAAGTTAAAAGAAGTTGCTTTTCCATAGAACATCTCCAACAGATGCTCTATTTAAGGCATGTCAAATAAAATGTGTAATACTTAGCCCAAAAAAAAAAGTGTAATGAAACTTTTTTTTTTTTTTTTTGTAAGTCCAATAGACTAGTTGAATGGTTAGATATTTTACATATGTATTTTGACTAGTAATATCTAGCTAGTCATTAGATGCTAGGCATATTTTATTAATCAATTACAAAGTGTTACACATTATTGACTATCTCATCAAACATGCATTAATTTGTCCTTTTAGGCAAAAATACCTAGTAGTGTTGGAGCATATACATAAAAAGTGTTAAGGTGCCAAAATAGAAATTGTATTTTTTTGGTAATTTTTACTAGGTAAAATGACTAGTAATGTTAGAAATGCTCTTGAAATTTTTTGTTGGGTCAAGAGATAAGAAATAAATAAACTCGTGTTTCTTGGTTCTTCAAGAGGAAGAAGAAAGTTTATCAGTATGACTAGTTCTGCTTCAGTCAGATGAAGCCTTTTTTTTTTTTTGAAACAAATGGTAGTATCCTCCTGTTTTTCTTGAAAGAATGGTATTTCCATATATATAAGTTGGTAAGAATCTTGCAACTTTATGGGCATGTGGTGGAAGGTATAGCATTGTATCCACTTTTATTAAGTTAGGAATTGCAATAGGACAAGAGATTTATGGCGTGGAGTCCAAATTCAACATGTCCACAGTAGTTGATTGGCTCTTCATAACTAGAATAAAATATAAGTTAGGAATTGCAATAGGACAAGAGATTTATGGCGTGGAGTCCAAATTCAACATGTCCACAGTAGTTGATTGGCTCTTCATAACTAGAATAAAATAGTACTACTCACCACACATTTAATATTTTGACAATTATGACATACTGACAAATCAGTATTTGCCACGTTTGCAGCTAAATGTGGACTTCAGCAGGTATAATATATATTCATGGATTTATCCATTTTCTTTTTCGGATTATTTTTTTGCTTTATTCCAGAAAAAAAAAGAACAAAAACATTGCATTTGTTTATTTTACGTTATTTTTTTGAATTATTAATTCGTCTCGACGAAAGATTTTAGAAAGCTATATGAATAAAATTTTAAAAATATTTAAATAATACAAAAATATCTATCTTTTTAAAATTATTTTTGTCTTTAGTAGACTTTTTAAAAATTTTTGTCATAACTTTTTTACTCTTATGATTTTTTCTCATCGAGGCGAATCAATAGAATAAAAAAATTAAACGCCATATTGACAAACTCAGTTGTTTTGTAGATAAAATAAAAAAATAATACAATAAAAACGTGAGGCCAAATTGAGTTGAAGTCTAGTAAAGAAAAAGATAGAAGGACAGCTCGCTTCTAGTAATATTATTGAGACCTCAATTGTTTGGCCATCGTGGATAGTTATTGGTAACGTACTACCAAATATATTTTCGGAGAACTTGCATAATAAGTTGTAGGGTTTGACACTTAAAAATTTGGATAAATAACAATTAACCTTCTTTGAGATTTATGACAAAAATTGTGGATAAACTAATTGACCTCTTATGATACGAGGGCAAAATGGGCTCTAATTTATTTTTGTTTCGTGACTTATCGGCCACATTTAGTAAATTTGGACTATAAATCGGATTCTTTTACAAAAACCCAAACCTCAAGGAAGGTTCTTGTTATTTTTCAAACTTGGAATGATGTTCAAACCTCAAGCTAAATCAACCCAATTTACCCCCCAAAAAAAAAAGGTGACTGACCTATCTTGCTTAGATTGATTTGCCAACGAATAATAATTTATTTAAGCATATCTTTTCATGATTTAACATCTTAACATATCATTTTGTAGATGGGCAAGACAGCAGAAAAGTTGAACATAGACTTCATAATCTCCACAGGAGATAACTTTTACGAGAACGGACTAACGGACACAAATGATCCAGCATTTGATGAGTCATTTAGTAATATTTACACTGCCCCAAGCTTACAAAAACAGTGGTACTCAGGTGAGTTGAGTCTTCACCTCAATATTATAGTACCGTTCTGTAGTATTGATGAATAAATAATAATAACTAAGATTTCTTTCAATTCATTTTTTAAATATATTTTCCAGTTTTACTAAATGCTTGATCAATGAAATAAATCAATGATAATGTGATTGGTTCCTCGTTTGTGGCCAACAGTTTTGGGCAACCACGACTACAGAGGAGATGCTTTAGCACAATTAAGTCCCATCCTTACACAAAGGGATAACAAATGGCTTTGCCTCAAATCTTATATCCTCGATGCAGGTAAAATCAGTTCAATTTTGAACAATCTTATGCAAATACTACAGGAATTCATCAATTTATGTATGCAATATTTGCCTCTCTTGGTTCAACTTTTTCCTTTACAATGTGGGGCAGAAATCGTGGAATTTTTCTTTGTGGATACAACTCCATTCCAAGATAAGTACTTCGATGATCCGGAAGACAGTACTTACGATTGGCGAGGCATGCTTCCTCGAGAGGAGTACATCTCCAATCTCTTGAAGGTGCACATTGAATTTCATCGCTAAGCAAAAAAATTAAAGCTTTTATTTTTTTGAAAGAATTAACAAAATAAGAATGGTGAAATTTTACATGATTGAGGTACACTAAAGACTTAAAATGGATAAGTTTATGGGATTAGCGTGAAATGTCACATTATATACTCAAAGATACAAGACGTATGTGGTTCGGGGCCTAATTTACGGAGAAAATCACACAATTTTTATTGTCACAAGAAAACAGGAGTTAAAAATATTGTAGCTTTACTATCTCACAGAACCTCTCTGATCTCTACCTTACCTCTCACGCACTCTCTGCTACACACTTACACTCAAAGAAAATCAACCACCAAGTTCTCCAGATTTGATGGAGGTTTGGGCAAGTTTTCCTAGCAGCCTTACCACCCTTTTGAGCTAACTTTAGCCACCATCTCACCCACTTTATCCACCAAATACTTCCCCCTTTTTAGCTCATGGTGTGCATTTTTCACAATCACTCCCTCCACCTACATGTGTGCTTCATGCTCCAATCATCGATCATCAAAAAATTAACTGTATATCAGAGTGTCCGCACCCCCTGCCAATATCTATAGCCAAACAACATATGAAAGATTCCAAGGCACTCAAAGAAAATCAAGCACCAAATCCTCCATATTTGGCTTGAGATTTGATATGGAGGTTTGGGCAAATCTTCTTGGCAACCCTTTGAGCTAACTATAGCCACCCTCCAACCCAACTTAGCCTCCAAACGCTTTCTTCCTTTCGCCCATGGGGGTGGATTTACAACAGTCAAGTGACAACCAGGACCCTTGGGAAGCCTTTGGTTTTGAAGGTCGACTCCCATGTGCGTGCTATTAATTCCTAAGTTGGGCTAGTTCCTATGAGAATTTATCCCGATTATAATTGCCCTCCCCCTTGTGTTAGTAGAGAGCGAAATTAGTTTTTCGTAATAGTCGATTTATTGCGCTGAATTCTGACTTATCCAAAAATAATTGAAGTGCGTCTTTAAGAGAGATTTTGGGGGCGAATATAGATTATGAACTGTGATACGAATTTCGAAATTGTTTATGAGGGATTCTTAGAAACATTCTTCCAAAGATAGGTTACAGTAGGTGCGTTTAAATTCTCATTTTGAATTCTCAATTTTTGATAACTTTTTTGTCATACTTGTCTAACAAATTACATGATGCATGCATGCCAAAACATATATACATATTGTGTATGTATATTATATAAATACATTTGCATATTTACTATGTGATATGTACATATACACACCACACAAGTATTATTTACATATAAATTTATTTATTGGTGTACATATAGCTATATATGTGCACACGAATGTAATGATATATTTCGGTATGAATATTGTAGGTTGTGTCTTGAAAATAATATTATTTTCAAGATTCGCTAAGAGAAAAATATCATATATGTGCATGTTTTAATAAATTATGGCATGGCATTATAATTAATAGTACACCCATATTCTAGCAATCAGATTATATAACCAAAAACTACTCAGATGCATAATATACATTTTACACATCTCACAAATACTTTTACATATTCTGATGAATTTTTATCATTGAATACCAACTTTATAATCTATCAAAAAAAATCTCACTCAAAAGCCCTCTAAATTGATCCCAAATTAATTTGAAAGGAATGCAACATTTTGACCATTGATTTGTTGCGTATAGGATGTGGATTCAGCATTAAGGGAATCAAGAGCGACATGGAAGATAGTAGTTGGTCACCATACAATTAAAAGCGCTGGACAGCATGGTAACACACTGGAGCTTGTAGCCAAACTTCTTCCTATTCTTCAGGTAGCGTAATTACATTTGACGAGTAACGAAAATCTATCCAAAAAATAATGATTTCTTCTAATAAATTGAGTAGAGTTCAAAGCTCTTATATAAAGTCATCTAAGTGTTCTTACAATGAATTTTTCAGGCTAATGATGTTGATCTTTACATAAATGGGCACGACCATTGTTTGCAACACATCAGTAGCCCTGATAGGTAATACTTAATTACTCTCTCTCTCTCTCTCTCTCTCTCTCTCTCTCTCTCTCTCTCTCTGGATTTGGAGCATGTGGCTCTTAATACATGAATGTCGGATTTGTAAATGCTACACATGTATGTTTGTTTATCTGCAGGAATCATTTGAAACAAAATTGGTTTTTATAATCCTACCTTGTTTTGCAGTCCACTTCAGTTCTTAACAAGCGGGGGAGGTTCAAAGGCATGGAGGGGTGATGTTAGCTGGTGGGATCCAAAGGAAATGAAGTTTTACTATGACGGACAAGGCTTTATGGCACTACAAATTACTCAAACTGAAGTTGGTTTCACATTCTACGATATTGTTGGCAATGTTCTACACAAATGGAGCATAACCAAGCTGGATCGCGCTATTCTTTAGATGCAATTATGTGTGTGAGCCCTGTGGTATATAACTATTAGTAATGAAGATATGTAAGCAAAACAGATATTCTCTTCCGTGCTAATATATCAAAACTGTTATATTGCAAGTAAACAATGAAAACACGAGTACGAGTACCACATTTAGGTGTTTGATAAGTTACATGAACGCAAGAAACTGTTCCACATCAAATCGGAGTGTCCTCAAGCCAAGAAGACTATGTTGGTAGCTTGAGACAATACTGATGATAGTTGTCAATCTTTGCCTAATTAAAAAAAGAAGAAGAAGAAGAAGATATATATATATATATATATATATATATATTCATTCAGCTTCTCCTAAGGGAGCCAAAGTGCAGACTTGTAATTACAGTTGTCGGATTTAAGCGGAAGGCTGAGATTAAAACAATTAAAAGTGAGGCCATTCCGGTTCGGGTTTGCGGGTTAAAATCTGGGTTGGAAGACCACGCGGGTTATATCAGTTGTAAACCAGAGACATAGTGAACCTCAGGCCCTCCTCTCTCTCTCTCTAAAACCAGAGATGCTCTGCCATTTCCTTCGCCGTCGTCGTTGAAAGACTCTACATCTCAGCCCCTTCTCCATCCATGTGAAGGAGATCAGGTACGGGTTCGCGCTGTTTCTGTTGTTGGGTTCTATGTTGGTTTATTTGTGGTCTCTCACTCTCTCTCTCTCTCATTCTCTCAGTCCGGCAACCTTCATCACTCCGGCGACCCACTGTGACGAAGGGAAGTCCCCTTTCTTTCCGGCGACCCACTTTGGAAGAAGAAGCCCTCCCTTTCCGGTGACCCACTTTGGAAGAAGAAGTCCTAACTTTGAAGGTCAGTGAAATTAGGGCTTTCCAGATTCAATGAAATTTATGCCTACGATAGGTGTGTGTATTGTGTCTTTGCATATTATTTGTGTGTACATGATGCCGGAACTGTTTGGTGTGAATGCAATGTGGTTTTAATGCAATGTGGTGACCAACTACTATCTTCATTCCTACGCTTCAAGTCTTCAATTTTATTTTTGGCAACTTTTAATTTTCCCACGACATGATTCCCGTATTCCAGTCCTTGAGAGCACGTTTGTGGATCATACCAAGCGAAAAACGAACATCCATTCTCTTTCTACAAAACATGATTAATAAAGTGGATCAAATATCCTCTTAAAATTTGCTTATGTTAGCCCATATCTATCCTCTAACCTTGTAGTTAACACAACCCAAGAATCTCCTTCCTGGGTTTTCACTGGTGTTTGATGTTCGGATTGGAGCTTTAATCCCACAAGCACAGTTACGATATTGGTTCGGACTTGTGGGTGGTTTGCTTTCGGATCTGCAATCGGAGGACCAGCTGCTTGCCATTCCACAAGACTTACTTCCACAATCATAAGACAATCTATGCAATTTTATTTGGTAAACAGAGCATATCATTACGTAGCCATCCTACACAAAATAAACGCCTCTATCTTCCCCTACACCAAAAGTCAGTACTCTTAAGTTGGGAATAAAAATATACAGCTTGTTCAAGCATCCATGCGTAACCAACAGTTAAAGACCAAAAAAATGGGGAAGCATTTCAACTACAAGGGCCAACAGCAGCCTCGGAAGATCAAATGACCTAATAATTGAATTTCAAACCAATAAGATTTACTGGTTTTAGAATAGTCAGTTCTAATTTTTACTTCCTCCTCTTCAACTAGTTTTAAAGCTTCAACTTTAAAAAATTTGCTCTTAAACTTTTTAGACATTCTCACTTTAATTCAACGAGAAGGGGCAAAAAGAGAATTGTCTAACAATTTGCTCGTTAATTGTCAGAATACAGAAACATTTTGAGACACCAATAAATCAAAAAACGAGTAGACAAATTGACTGGGGTGGAGGAAGTACATTCCAACTACATGATGTGGCTGAAGTCCACTCTTGCAAACCCAAACCCAACCATGCAAACATTGTACACAAAATAACAAGAGTGACAAAAGGCCCTTGAACATACACAGCAGGAACAAAGGCCCATTAGTCTAACCTTCAAAGTTCACACCACATTGCATTCACACCAAACAGTTCCCGCATCATGTACACACAAATAAGACGCAAAGACACAATACACACACCTATCGTAGGCATAAATTTCATTGAATCTGGAAAGCCCTAATTTCACTGACCTTCAAAGTTAGGACTTCTTCTTCCAAAGTGGGTCGCCGGAAAGAGAGGGGAGTTCCCTTTGTCATAGTGGGTCGCCGGAGTAACGAAGGTCGCTGAACTGAGAGAATGAGAGAGTGAGAGTGAGAGACCACGAATGAACCAACATAGAACCCAACAACAGAAACGGTGCGAACCCGTACCTAATCCCTTCACGTGGACAGAGAAGGGGCTGAGATGTAGTCTTTCAACGGCGACGGCGAAGGAAATGGCAGAGCATATCTGGTTTTAGAGAGAGAAAGGAGGGCGTGAGGTCCATTATGGCTCTGGTTTACAACTAATATAACCCGCGTGGCCTTCCAACTCGGATTGTAACCCGCAAACCCGAACCGGAATGTCCTCACTTTTAATTGTTTTAATCTCAGCCTTCTACTTAAACCCAACGGCTGCAATTACAAGTCCACATTTTGGCTCCCTAAGATATCCCCTAGGAGAAGCTGACTGTATATCAGTCTATACATACATACATACATACATATATATATATATATATATATATATATATATATATATCATGACTCATTTTCTTTTTATAAATAAGTTGCTCATGATAAATTGCATATAGAATTTCAAGAAATCAGTGATACAAATATTCTCCTCAAGAAGATAGTAAAAGATATTTCAAAAGAAATGAATATTTTAATTCAAGAGAAAAATGAGTTTAGAATAAGAAAAAGAGAATTTTAAAAAGGTTTCAAATAGTTTAGAACTTGAATTTTTAAAAGAGAAAGTAAATGATTTCACAATTCTTTTACTAAACACACTAAAAGAAAATAAAGTTTGGATGTACTTCCTGACAAATAAAAATATTTTTTTTCATAAAGCTGGAATATGTCATAATCGAAACAACCAACAAAAGTCTGATAATTTCTTTTTGATCAAACTTCACGTTCTAGTAATACTCATATTACATGTCATTATTGTAGAAGAAAATAATATAATTTATATATACCATCTTGTCCTCTAAAGAAAAATTCATAGGTATAAAGAAATTCATATTTACATTTTAATAGAAGTGGAAGCATTTTACATTTCGCGTTACTGAGACTAGTTGGAAAGGACGTTGGTATACAAGTATATATATAGGCCTCGTTTGGAACACTTTGTCACGACCCAACCTAGAAGGTTAGAATCTGTGATTGGCTAGTGAAACGTATTTACCCGAAACCTTCTTTACCCATGTCTGAACGATAATATCTTTATTGAATCTCAACAACAGAAATGTATAAAATACATATTATAACAGAGCCAATTTAATGTGAAAAGCAAAGTAATTATTTGCCGATAGACGTTAAAGTTGCAAACCTGCGGATCACCATACTGGCACCACCAAATATAAGAATACATATTATTGTCTAGAAATGTACTCAATTTCACATAATAATTCCAAACAAGAATATAAGACATAAAAACTATCCTCTACTCTACATTCATGCTCTTTTCCACGTCCTCCTCAAACAATTTTACAAACACAAAACTATTTTAGGTAAGGTTATGATATACCAATGTTACATATATATATCATGGGAATAGTCTCCTAGTAAAACATGTCATTTCTGTAAAAATGCATCATGTCGGTTTTCAGGCTCGAAAGCAAAATACTACCATTTTCAATTCATGAAAATTATTCTGAGCAATGTTCATATATATCATATTGATCAAATCTTCTAAGTTTGCAAGCTCGAAATTGCAAATCATAATATACATGAACGGACAATAACTTTTAAGAAAGAACCCCAATAATATGGAAATGATATCAAGTCCTTAGGTTACCAGCCGACAGCATGCTTTTCCATCCTTACTTGATCATCCTCCACTCTTTTGATTAATGTCCATGTGTCAAGACCTTCGTTTAGATGTTTTAACCGTATAAATCCATAAAATACCAATTAATTTCATGACATTTTTTCTCAATCTAAAATATGGAGCTTCCGTACTAGTTGTCTTTCATTTTTAAACGGTTAAAATACTGTTCACAATGCATTTATAAAAATAAAAAATAAAGCATTTGAACCAAATGTTTGTAACAAAGATATATTTGTAACTCACCTCTAACGCATGAATCGCAAATACTGTTGTGTGGAAAAATTAAACTGTTCAATACCGGAACTTGCTCCGATAACAAAATACACATAAAGTAATTAAATCACTATTTTGTTAAATATTGAAACCCCATTTTCTTTATTTATTGTCCAAAATACGTGAGCTTGCTCGAGAGAGACAACTCGCCGGAGGAGAGGAAAAGACGTTTCCGGAGCTCGCCGGAGTTGATGGTGCTACTGCCGGCAGTGAGCAATGGTGGGTTTTGCGGGAGCAAGTTGGAGAAGAAAAAAGAGGGAAAGAAAGAGGTGTGCGGAAGAGAGAAAGTGCGCCGGTAGAGAGAGAAGCCTAATTTTAAAGGAGCAGTGTTGTGTACACAGATGTCCGGATCCGTCAGATGCACGTGGAACCCTTAATAATTCAAAAGTCTCACGTGCATCCAATGGATCCGGACACATCTAGATCTACATACACAAGTCTGTGTACATAGACTTTCTCATTTTAAAGAGAGAGATAAGGAGACAAATTCAATGGAAGAGCCCATTTAATTCTACATTGAATGGCGGCTCAGAGCAAGTGCAACAGCTTTTCTCTATTTTTCCTTTTCAACAGTGCATAATTTTAATTTAGCTAGACATTATTTCTTTCAACACTCCACCAATATTCTCTATTTTACCTATTCTCCTTTAAAATATTATTTTTTCAGTTCCTTTGCAAAAAAAAAAAAATGCAAAAAACCTTTGTCCTCCTCTATCCGGTACAGAAATAGAAGAGAGAGAAAATAACTTATGAACAGTACCTCGCCAGAAATGACTATGTACTGTAGCTGGAGGCATTTTAGCTATAGGTATACAGAATTTGGTGCAGCTGTTATATACCTCTTTGGTTAGCTATAATACCTCGAATGTCTCTTTTAGAGAACCTGATGCACTTGCTCTCAAACGGCTAGCCAAATTAAACGGCTAGCCAAAATTATTATACAGACAACCCAAAAAGGGGCCTCCATTCAGTTGCGTTGTTCGCAGTTTATTCTCTGAATTTTTTTTAAAATTTATTGTTAGTTTAAAAAATATTTTGAGAAATTAACTATGTACTCAGAATTTGAAAATAAAAATTTGTATATAGATTCATATTTTAATTGTGTAGAAACGAGTTATTACAACTAACTAAGAAGTTTTCATTTATTTATTTACTTTTTTTCAAATTTGGCTTACATTTTTTTAACCTTCTAAAATGCTCATAGCTTAAATGAACTTGGTTCTTCATATTTTTTAAATTTTTTCGTTATGATCAATACGAGTTATATGTCTGACTGAACCTTATATGTCTGACTGAACCTATGATAATGTCTCCAACTGCTAATGTCCAGAATACCCTTATTCAGTGCCTAAAAGTTCATAAGATGAGAGTGACCGTCAAATTTGTAACCAAGACCGATACAAGAATCATTGTCTAAGAAGTTAGTAATTGAACCAATTTGAAAAAGTTGAAAATTAACTGTCCGTTTATTAGCAGTCAAAATTATAAAAAAAAAAATATGATAGATATAATAAAGGAAGAATATAATAAAATGTGAGATTTATTTTAAGAGAGGTGAATAATTATAAAAAGTTTGTTTGAGTATTTCTAGAGAAAGGAGAATGTAGTAGATATAAGTAAATAATGGTATTTTCGTAATTAGTAATTATATTTTTATAATTAGTAATAATATTTGTATAAATAAAAAGGGACATGAAAAGGGAAAAATATATGAATAATTTTATCCCTCTCCAAGCGGCTAAAATTTGAACACCGAATATGATATCCGAAATCCAAAAACGTGAATAAACGTCAGATATGATAACCCAAATTATCATGTCCAAGGTGATAATTGTATCCCTTCCTTTGACCCTAACAAACAACTCCTAAAGGGTGAAATTCATAAACGAATTAGGATTATCCAAGAGTCAAAGGAAATACAACTCAAATGACAGGGGACTAATGTAGGAATTTGGGGGAGATGTATTGTATTTCCCTGTAGTGTGGGTAAAATGATGTGATTTTATTCGCTTTGTCCTTTAAACTATATCATTTTTACTTATTATGCAAATTATTATTAAAATGTATGAAATAAAAACGATGTAATTTTAAATATAAAGCGGACGAACAACATGTTTTGCCCGCATTACACGCATACTATAGAAAAGTGCATTACAACCTCTCCGAATCCTGGTCATTGTCTTTTATGCATATAGGATTAATGTATATTTGGAAAAAATGGCAAATCGCTACTCATAGGTAATAACAAAGTTATCAATCTCGTACCAGTGAGCGTATCAGTTTTGTTACTAGTACGGTACATATCGATACCAATATATGTACCAACATCCTGTTTTAAATTTATCGCTAAAATTAATACATATATTTTTCAAATAATATATTTTAACAAAAAATTATATTAGACATATACAATAAAATCTCACAATTTAAAAATAAATCACCATACATAAAAAAGAATGATTTTAATCTCAATTTATGTCTAATTATCTAAAAATTATTAATTGAATTCTTTTTAATTTCAAAAAAGAAAAATTATGGATATTACAATACCGCCAGATATCACCCATAACAAGCCAAAACAGTGGCCGGAATGGCACATCGGTGATCTGGTACTGCTACAGGACAATACGAGATGTACCCGCCGACACCAGCAGGTAGATAAATAACATCGGGTAAGATGCTACTACACAATTACATGTACATAGTAAGAAACAAAAAGTGAAATTTTAACTAGGAAACGGAACAGTACATTTGCAGGGTCTAGAGTTCGCAGAAGGGCATCTAACAAAGAAATGGAGAACACAAGATAAATGATGATATTTTTACAAAATGAATTGGTCACAACAATAGTCTGCTGAAATAAACAATTCAATGATGATGAAATTAATCCCCCCCCCCCCCCCCCCCCCACCCCCCCCCAAACAGCCTGACTGATGATCTATCTGGGGAATAAAAATAAGGAAAAGAATTTTTTGTGCAAGTGAAAGCATCATTTTAATCTCCGCTTGGACTCTCCATAAGCAACTACTCCCATAACAGTCATCGTGTAGCCACCGATACCAATAACAGTGACAGGATTTTGGAACAGGAGTATCGAGATAACTACTGCCACAGCACCTTTTGCATTGCCTAATACCTGATAACAATACAACTCCACAGTGGTGAAGATAGATAATAACAGTAACAAGAGAACAGCCTACATCATAATGGTAAGTTTTGAAAATGCTAATACATATAAGTCAAGCTCCGTAAGTTCAATAAGTAAGCCATAAATAGCAGTGCAAGACCAACCATGGAAGTACAAGAGGAATGCGATCTTGTAAACAGAGTGCAAAGACTTTCTGTAATAGCCTTACATTCTCCTGTCATGTACATTTGGAAGAGCAAGTTCATCCATTTCTGCTAGTCGTTCCCTAAAGTGCTGTCGTTAGCATCATATCATTTTTCTTTCTCATAAAATTCTACAGTCTGGCCATCTACCATACAGCAAAGCACCGGAATTAATTTTGCAATCATTCCATTGAAGCAAATGGATTGCACCTAATTTCTTTTATGAAGAATAAGCTGGCCTGACTTCTACCCCGTGGATATTTACGGAAATGAAAATCTTGAAATGCTATGTTACCATTGGGTGTATACTGTTTTCAATAAATACAAGATCATTATTAAGTGAAGCAAGCAACTTAAGCAAGTAGGCTGTGAAACTACAACCAGAGAGAGACAGATCAAACCTGGAGTGTAAGTGCACTCGTGTGCTTAGTCACCAAAAAGTTGGACAAGTTGGCCATATATGCTGCCACTGAGTTAATGCAAAGAAGTAGCCACATCAACCTATGTTTCAGTCCTAGAGATACAGTGACCTCTAAAACATCTGGCTCCATTATAAGTGTTGCAGGCAATAAAACTAGAACAGCAATTGGGGACATATACAGCAGCAAGTTCATGGAGTTCAACTTCTCCCTGAAAAAGTAACAGAAAATTAGCTTTGTTACGGAATGGAAACTGAATACTTCGTGGTTCGGAAATACAAGATGCACTCTCTGGGTTAAAAGAAATGGCGGATAGCTGAGAAATTTAAGGAATCCATAACAATCATTCGATCTGAACAATCTGTAAAATATGAATCTCTCGAATTAGGGGGAGGCCACTTTGTGCATATAATGTCAAATATTATTAGGTCAGTACCCAATCTACCTACCAAACCTCCATGAATGCGGAGCAAACTGGGAATAGCTTTTAATCAGCATGAGATCTCAATTTAAGATAGACGAACAAAAGAGGAAGAGAGAAAAGAACTACACATGGTCTTAGCATTAAACAGTTTACTTAAGAGCAAAACAGGAAGTTATCACATATAATCAGTAATCAGAAGCCGCACCAAAAAGTCATCTCAACCCAACTGACCATAAATAGGCTAACACTTGCTATCTTCAAACAACCATTTATATATACAGCTATTTAAGGTAAGCGCCATTCCTGAGTAATCAGGAAAAAGGTTGAATTTGTAAGAATATTGTTAAGAATGCCTTTTTGCATGGTGATCTTGTTGAGGAGGTATATATATGTGGCAACTACTTGGGTTTGTTGCTCAAGAGGACCGTATTCAGGTATGTCGTGATGATGGAGGCAACTGAAGGAGGTGGAGATGGTTGAGTGGCATGATCCTTAACAGACTTTGCAAATCACTTTATGGACTCAAACAGTCTCCGAGAGCTTGGTATGGCAAGGTTAGTGATGATGTCTTATAGTTTGGCATGCATCGTTCTCAATCAGATCATTCAGTCTTTTCTCACATCTGCTCAGGAGAATATATTGCCGATTTTTTATGTGGATGATATCATCATTAAGGGTGATGATCAACAAGGCATTGCCACGTTGAAGGAGTTCCTCCAACGACAGTTTCATACCAAGAATTTGGATAGACTACAATACTTCTTAGGTATTGAGATGGTTCAGTCCAAGGATGGCATCAATTAGTCTCAACGCAAGTATATTCTGGATATAGAGGAGATTGACTTATTGGGATCAAGGCTTGTGGATATTTCTATGGATCTCAATGTCAAACTGTATGTTGTTCAGGGAGAGTTGCTTCTTAGTCCTAATTAGTATCGTCGATTGGTTGGTAATTTCAATTATCTTACCATCACAGGCCCTGATATTTCATTTGCAGTAAGTTTGGTGAGTCAGTTTATGTCTACACCTCGACTCTCTCATTGGGAAGTTGTTTATCGTATTGTGAAATACCTAAAGGTCCATCTAGGACAGAGTCTGTTTTATCGAGCCAGTGATCAACTTACGTGTTGAGGCATTTAATGATTCAGATTGGACAGGAGGACCTTCTAACTGGGTATTGTGTTTTCCTATGTTGTAATCTTGTGACTTGGATAAGTAATAAGCAAACCGTTGTTGCACGGTCTAGTGCAAAAACTTAGTATCGTACTATGGCACACGCGACATGTAAGATTATTTAAAATTAACATTCCTTTTTATGAATGTTAACATTTTTTTTTAAACTTAACATTGCTTTTTATTTTAAAATAAAAAATAAATGTTTAACATTCTTTTATAATTTCGTATATACATGAAAATAAATATTAACTTTTGACCTTAATTTTTTTTCCACTTTCGATACTTTATGAATGTTAATTTTCCTGCAATTTCTCTAGACAAAAAAATGAATGTTAATTTATCTTTTTTCACTTTTTATACCTTAATGTTAAAATGAATATTAATTTTTCTTTCTGCATATTCTAACTAATTTTATAAATTTTGTTGATTAAATGATATTGAAATATCATAGGTTTATTATTGTCCTTTGAAAATATTATATTTTGTGAGTTATTTTTAAGTCATGGAGTTTATTTTATATGTCAAATATAATTTCTTGTAAAGAATATTAGTTAAAAATATATATTATTTTTTAGCGATAAATCCGAAACGGTACCCCCGGTACCTATCGGTACCCTCGCCGGTACGAGATTGAAACTTTGAATGAGACAGTCATTCATATTGCATCTAATCCGGTGTTCCATGAGGAGATCAAACATATTAAAGTCGATTGTCACCTCGTTCAAGGGAAGGTGGATAGTGGTGTGATTGTCATTCCTTTTGTGTCTACACTCTACAGGTGCTCAACTGGCCGATATCTTCGCCAAGCCGTTATGAAGCCACGATAAGAGCTATTATTTAATAAGATGGGTCTAAGCAATATCTATGTTCTAGCTTAAGGGGAGTGTTAGTAGGGGTATATCTATCTTTTACCTTGTTTCCATTCTCTATATAATGTATGTGTGTTAGGGTTAATAGTATTGAAACCCTAAATACCGTGATTATTCACTAACAAATATGAACCCAAACATATTTTAACCGACCCTGAACAAAACTTACAGAAGGTTCATTTTCAACAGGAATGAACTAACAAAAAAAAAAAAAAGGATAACAGACACCTAACTGTATCATCAAACCCAAGCAACCAGATTCTTATGAAATTTCTCGTGATGACTGAAGAGGGGGAAGGCCTGCTCTAGAAGTGGAAGCAGAGGCGAGATTGAATCAAATGCCTTAGGTGAGAGGAAAAAGATGCAAATGTCTCCCGGGAATCAAATCAGCAAATCTCTTCAGGAAGCGCACTAACCTAGGTTACAGCAGTCTGACTACTAGTAATCCTCCACAGGACCCCAAACAATTGTCACGAGGTTACGATATCAATTTCATGCAACCTTTATTATCCAAGAGAAGTCCACCAAATCGGCCATACAAACTTACCGCTACTGAAATAGGTTAAACAATGACTTGGGATTGTAAAATGGATTCATATAGCTATCCTCAAGTGATTCGGAACAACAAGGCTTGCTATCATTTTGTTCACTATGCTTCCTCCTTGCTTTGTTCCTGCACAAATGCCCACACCCACCGCCCTTTCACCCTTGTTCATTTTTTCGTAAGTTTCTCCTCCACCACTATGTTTAGCTAAGGTGAGGATTGCATAGCATTACACTTCAACAAATTTTAAAAGGAGCATAAATCTTTTGCAGGTAGCAAAATTAATGTCAGAAACACTGGAGAAAAGTAGACAAATACAGTTCAAGGCATGTATCAAAGATAGGCCATAGCTCATATGGTTGGTTAATAAATCAAGGAAGCAAAGTACTTACCCTTCAGAAGAAAGTAGGATACCCTGAAGAACCGACTTGAAGGCCCTCGCAGCAGTTGCACTTATGCACATAATGAATCCATACAAGTGAAAGCTTGGCTCACCCTGACAGTAATCAGAAAATCTCAGTTTTGACCTCAGTGATGCCAAAAACAGCTAATTCTTCAGAAAGGCCAAAAAAGTAGGCCCTTGCAGTAGTCCTACTCAACAAGTCAATCGAAAAATGACAAAGTCCATTTAGACACTAGTGTATAGAGAAATGTTTCTAAGATTAACCAGATGGCAGCAACGAAGAATATGAACTCATGAGCTCAGACTTATACATGTAAAAATATGCAATATGGTGTGGGCAAATAGTCATGCTCAGAATGCGAATAGCCAACAGCATCTCACAAGTACAAAGTTTTTCTGCGCACTGTTTGCCTTGGTTTGGCATTTTTTTTTTTTTTTTGAAAAAATTTAGCAATTGAAAGTGCTTCGCATTTGATGGAAACGATTACTTTAAATAAAAAATATTAAAAAGAATATAAAAAAAGAAGAAGATCCCTCCAGTGAATCTCATAGTTCATTGATTAACAAGTGGCAACAAGTAATTGTCCCTCATTATGACTTACACTTCATTTGAATGTCGGAACATTTTGGTGAAACCTAGTGAAATCCCCATATTCTCAAACTTTCCTTTCTCATAGAACAACCGGACATAATCATGAAAGTCCTAAATGAACGGCATTCAAATCGAAATCCCAAGAAAAGTGAAAAAAACTTGAAATATGTCTTACTATAACTTATGATAGAAGGCTAGTAGAAGGGACCCAAGAGAACAAAAACAAAAACCCATCAATATGACCCCAAGTTATTACTCATTATACTCATCCCAGGGCATTGATCTAGACTTTTGGATTAACGTAGTATTTTCTTCTGTAGTATCAACTAACACTGTATTACAACCAAACAATATCTACATGCGAATGTCAAGAAGAATAAGTACACTTTTTGTGGAAAAAAAGAAATGAAAATGTAGAATGGAAATGGAAAAGAAGTTTAGTAGAACATTTGTACTTAATTTCATCATCGACATTAACATTACCCTGGTACTTTATTATCTACACTTCCCGTCACTCTTCCAAATTTCACATCATCACCAACATTGGGAACTGAGACTATGTCAGTAGTTTTGCACTAGAAATCTCTGAAACCCGTTTGCAGATTAGCTGAGTAAATGATAGGATTACACATTTGAAATCAATTACAAATACGCTGGAATTTTATTAGCATACAAGATAAGGACTCTAGCAAAATTTCAGATCTGGATGGTCAACTATCACGCATATATGTTTACCAAAATAATTTCAACAAAATAAAGTTGGCAAATCAAAAAACATAAGATGTGTAGATCAGCTTCAACCAACTCATCGAACAATACCCACCAAGGAATCAATGATTTGTAGAAAAGATCAAATTCGAGCATCCATACCAATGTGCATTCGTTAATTTAACAAAAATTCAACTAAAAAGAAAGAAAAAATGATCTTAAAAAAATTTGATAAACATACCCCACTAGCAATCACAACCCCAGTAACAACCGGGACGAGAGCAGCATAAGTAACCCACGCCTCCCTCTTAAAAGTAATCAAATAAGCAAACACCGCCGTGAAGAAGGGCGTGGTGGCCCCCACAGCCTGATTGAAGGAAACAGGTAAATACCTAAGGGAGATATTGCCACCGACAACAGACCCACAAAAAACAACACTCAGAGTTGCAATTCTGAAGAACTGAGACCTAGATTTGATCTGCTGGAGTGGGAAAATCTTAAGTACTACAATGGAGATGTAGCTGAGGACAGCACAAGCTGACATGTGGCACATTGTGAGGAATATGGGGAATCGGAACCCGTAATTGGAGAGGAGGAATTTGTTGAGGAGGAGTACGCCGATGTTTGATGAGTACCAGAGGACAATGAGTGAGGCAATGAAGAGATTTGATGATGACATTTTGGATGTGGGTTTGGGGGTTTTGTTTGATTTATGGGTGAATATCTCATTGAAGAAGAAGAAGGTCTAATGTCTCCAATGGAGACATGGGTTCTGTTGGAGCATTTTCTTTTAGTTTTCTGCTCCTGGTTTTTGTTTTTTTAGTAGTGAGACGGATACTGTGTTTTCTTTATGTGCGTGGGTAATGGGTGATAGAGAGAGAGAGAGAGAGAGAGAGATCTGTCGGACCTATTGTTGGGATGTGTGCATGTGGAATGAAGAGACAGAGAGTAAGGAAACTTTTATGGTGCTTCGTGGATCCTTCTATTGGGTGTGGTCTCAGACCCTCGCTAAATGTGATACTCCTGCTTTGTTTGATCTCCCTGAAGTCTCAGATATCTACAAACACTTGTCATTTTATTTAGAATAAGTCAAGAAACATAAATCATTAGAATACATTTAAATACAGATGTATTTAAATTCGTCGAATACAAGTGAAATATAATGGTAAAGAATATTTTTTTGACAGCTGCAATATGAATCATGTCCACGCATATTTTGAAGGAAATTAAAGTTTGCGAATACCATGGACTTTCGTAGTTATCTCATATATATTTTTTTCATCACCTCCTTGAAAAAATGTGTTAATCAATGGGGAACTTCTAACAACCAACAAAGTAAAAGGACCTTAGCATAAATATTATATAACAAAAGTAATCAATTTATAAAAATCTTCATCCTAGCTATCTAGTAACAGAAGTTATTGTCACAGATTAATAGAATATTGACTTTTATTTGCTTACTTTTTGAGCAATAAAGAAAATTAAACATTAATATGAGTAAAGTCAAAGAAGAGTAAAGATGAAAAAGAAAGATTGCAAAAATTAATAATTTAACAATGGATTCAGAACCAAGTCTAGTTTCTATATATAAAAGAGTTAGTTGCTTTAGGGCTTTTACTGGTTGACACCACCCACGTTCGGTAGACCAGGTAGCATGTGATTTCTTTCCCCCCAGGGAGCAGGATCTGTGAGAACTCAAGGCCCAAGGCCCCGAGTCAAACAACTCGGGGAGGAAAAAAAGGGAACAGGACCAATCAAATGGTGCCACTGTCAGTCATTCGCTGATAGCCTGATACTGCAAGTTATGTGGGCCCACCGGGTAGTTTCCCGTTGTGACACAGTTTTTGTGTTTTGGATGTCTTTTACTGACCCTTTCATTTCTCATTAGGACAGTGAATAATGTATTAAAAGATAAATCGATATTAGTAGATTATGTATTAATATTTATGAGTATAAATTGATATTCATATTTATTTGACATTGTGTATATTATTTATCGCCTAATAAACTGTAGTTAACAAGATTCTTTATTTTTTAATTTTGAATAATTGACGAAAGAAATCAAAACAGGAAAATTATGTAGAAGAATGTTAGTTATTGTTTACTGGGTGAATAATATAAAAAAATACATCATATCTGTAAAATATATATTGATATTTAAAAACATGTAAAATATATATTGATATTTGTATTTATTTAGCATTATGTAAATATTATGGACTATCTAGTAAGCGGTAGTTAGCAAGACTACATTGCATAATTCTTTAGTTTTTTAGTACTTTTATAAAAAAAAAATGAATAATACAAAGTTGTTACCAAATTAATAAAATTCAAAAAAGACCAAACAAGCCAAAAGATATAGTATTTAATTTAAGGATTCGTATCCATTTAAATTTTATATTTGAAATCTCTCATGTGTTATCAACTTTTATGAGATCAGTTTGAAATTTTAGTTCAATTTTAAATAATTGATTCTCTCATGAATGAGCAATGAAATTAATCTTTCAAAAAATTAATAAAAATATGTATTAACTAAGCTGAACACCTTGAGTTATAAAACGGGATGTTTGAAACCACATCGATTGTATTTTGATGAGTTTTATTCATTTAATCTTTTTAAGAAAAATAAATGTGAGTTATAAGACAATTATTAATAGATGATCATATTTTTTTTTATAGATAATCTGCAAGCCTATGACAACATGAGTTTTTTAGACAAAGTACAATTATATAGCTATTGTATAGATGAAGTTTACACAGAAAATTGAATAGAGACAAATCTGCCGATTCCTCTCCGTATATGGTTCAGCCCTGCCCCACACACTGAGGAGGAGAGAAGTCTCCCTTAACATAAATAAGTGACAAATATGAATTGAACATAATGCTTCACTGCACTAATTACGGTTTGTTTGTTTGGGTGTTTTTAGTTTTTTTTTTTTAGAGTAATATTTGTAAATTTTGTTTGGTAAAATAATTTTACAAATGTTATTTGGTTTGTTTGTCAATGATTGACTATCATTAGATTATCATATTTGTCAATAATTAATGTATTAAATAGCCATATTTGATTTCCTTTTGATCGTATTTGAGACCATTTATTTGATCCCCTTTTTATCGTATTCTTTAAATTTTATTTTCAAAAGAAATTAAAAAATTCACTGTTGACCTAAAAACATATTTCGAGATTAACGGCAAATCCAAAATTTTAAAGTAAATTTTTTTTGTTAACAGATGAACAAAACTCGAAAAGAAGAGAGAGAGAGAGAGCTCCTAAAAAATTTCAAAAAAATTTAACCCTGAATTTGTTTCTGAAACACTTGCACCAAATAACATTTGAGAGTATTTTCTTCTCAAAAACTGATTCAAAAACACTCAACCGAACATAGCCTAGTAAATATGAAAATCAAAGCTGTCGCTGACATGAACGTGTTATGCAAAAGTGGAGTAATGTGAGCATCTCCAATGAGAGTTAAATATCAGTTTTGCCTAAAAATAAAAAAATAAAAAAGCAATCAAATTGAACGTAAACTTGACACCCATTATTTTGACATTTTGATATAAAGTGCCAATTGTCTGTCTGAGTATTTGCGCTTTAAATGTAGGGGTTCAAAAAAATATAAGTCAAGAGAAAAACTATGATAATCTTTGTGAATTATATTTACAAGAAAAAGAAACATCATCAGAAATTTGTTGAAATGGTGTTGGAATCTGCTTATTCGTGAAGTTGTATCCCAACCACAGTAACCATAATGATATGATCAAACCTCTAGATAAAATCTCAGTAACAGCTGAAGAAGATACTAAAATCTAGATAAATCCTCATGTCTCTCCCTACCTTCTCTTGATCCCCAACCATGAACTGCATCAACTCTTCAGAAGCTTTTTTTGTCCCTGAATTAAAAAGACAGATTTCGTCTAAATCAGACCAAAGGTGCAGGCATCAGAAGCACAAATACACATTAGAATACGAAAAAAAAAAAAAAATGCAAGCAAACAAATTTCAGCAGAGGCCTATATAGATTGACGCGGTAGTGGTATTTGCAATTTGCGATCATAATACGCCATGGAGGGGGTATTTTTGCAATTAGAAACCATAATTAACTATGACTACTTAGATGGTCCACAGACATTTTTAGTAGCAATAGCATAATGTATTAAATGGGAATCGTACATGTAGGTTCAGTACAAGTATGTGTGTCCCAAGTGTCCGATTCATTTAATTCTCATATCAAGGACACAGGGACACCACACATCATTCAAACTTCTTACTATGATACTTGTCTTGTTTTGTAAGGCAAATTATCCTTACTACTTCACAAAAAGGTAAATTATGGTTACTAGTTCAAAGAGAGACCATTTCATGTCCAACCAAAACTGTTGGACAGGTATCCCATAACCTTACTGGGCATATTGCCCGACACAGGTTACTTCTCACATGTTGAAGAGTCCATGTAATAAGCACGAGACAGAATTCCAAAATCGTATCTTAATCTTTGTAATAATCAAAATTCTGCAAGGTAGGCAAATATCCTTACTGTGAGTGTGAAGTAACCAATATTTGGAAATTTGGATTGCTTTGCCTACCAACTTGTGATATAACTTGGCCAACCAAGCAAAAGTAATTTCTGAAGCTATCATTGTAACTTACTAGGAAGCCTCCTTCAGTGCCCGAACGAGATGGGTTATCCGGTATTGGAGTTTAGCATTTTCTGCCTGAAGCTTCTTAACCTCTTCTGAAGCCTGCTAGTTGCCAGCAACAAAAATTAATTCCTCATGACTTCAAAATAGATGGGGAAGAAACCAATGAGAAAACCTTTTCTTTTTCTGAAACATGCTCAGCTTTTACAACTTCCAGCTCCGCCTGTAGTTCGCTAACCGTCTTCTGTAGGTCCTTATCTCCAGTTTCTAAGCTCCCCCAATCCCCAAAAGGCCGAACAGTGAGAATCAAAAAGAGAGGTTGAAATAAGAAAATGACACGAAGCTAGAACGCATAACGCTGGAATGAATAATTGTTTGGATAAATTGCACCAAAACCTACCTTTCTTAGAAGCAAGGGTAGCATCAAGTCTTGCCAAGCGGTCCTAAAGTTGAAAAATACTCATAGTAAAATTATGCCGATAACTGATAAGAGAGACAGAAGCAGTCCAAGGTTTTTTTATCAACATAGAAGAATCAAAGCACCTCAAAAGAACAAACTATGATATGTCCAAGAATTTAGCATAAACCCGTCATCTTGTTCATGCCAAATTTCAAGACACTACTAATTTAGAAAAATATGTTTTAACAAACCAAAGATACTACGAAAGAATACAGACTAGAATGTTGAGGCTATTGACATTCACGGATGCGAATAGAGATTGTTTGGAGCACCATTTTCTCAAGCCGACTGCAAAAGGCCAAAGCTTTGATACCCCACTATAGTGGCTAACCTATTCTAATTTCTAATATAGAAAGGGGTTACTTATTTTGGCATGACCTTGAAAATGAAGCCATGTCACTTAATAATTTCCATTATTACCCTTCAAAGGAAAAGATTCTACTGATTAGCTATTGTGACAAAAACTAGTTGTTCGGGTTAAAATGTAAAACCGCAGTTACTCTAACCGGCATATTTCACATTTCCCCCAAAACTAGGAGATGGCAAATGAGTATAGCTCTCATATTTCAATTGCATAAATGCTCACAAGGAGTATGCGCCCCAAATAACCAAACCCCATTTTACTAGAGCCAATTCTCAAGGTTCGGTTGAAGGGCCAAATGTAAATCACAGACAATAAAACCAATTATTCCAGTTAGAATCCAACCAAAAACCGTCTTCAAATAATATAATCAACTGAAATCATACCACATATTAAGGGTAGGGCTTCTTGTTTTAGAATATATAAGGATGGACCCCAGCGAGAGAGTCCATCTGTCACAGGACAATCAATGAGGCTGAGCTAGAGCCAATTCTCACATTTCTGTTGAAGGGCGAAATGTAAATCACAGACCGCCAAACCAATTATTCCAGGACCCATTACAGAGTCCAACCCAAAACTGTTTTCAAATTATCAACTGAAACGACATCATATATTAATGAACTGCCTTAGTTTTCTAGCATGTATAACGTAGGAGGGACTGGAGAGAGTCCATCTGTCATATACTTGTAGGACCGTCAATGAGGCTAAGCTAGACCAAAAAAGCCAATCCATTCAGCACATCAAATTTTCAGGTCGAGATTCAATCAAGACAGGCGATACAATGGTTGGACAAATTTCAAGCCAAAGTTTAATTTGTGTGTTTGCACAAGGTAAACCAACCTCATGAGTAAACAAGCCCAACCTATCTAGAGTAACGGTAACTCCGTCATTTACATTACGCATATGAACTTGAAACTAGTAGGCTTTCATTGTGTCATTCCACCTTGCAACTTACATTGCTTCACATAAACTTACGTTCGTTCGTTATAAGAAGAGAATCATGGATGCCAATCAAAAAAAAAAAAAAAAAGGAGAGAATTGTGGACTCCTCTTAGTATATCATACAACTTCAAAGATAACTTTTGCTACAGAAAATGCCCACAAGGGGAAGATTATGTTGATCCTCCCACTTATTTGTAATTGTTCTCAACCTTGTATGTAAACTATGATACATGTATATACATGTTTGTCCATCTTTATACACGCAGAAATAAACGAAACCCATAAATGAATCTCGCAATTATGGATAGTGATGAATAAATGCATACATGCTTATGTTCGTGTACAATATGAGCTTACTCATTAGAAGAGAGTTAATCATTTGCAAGTAGGGAAGGCAACGGGGTGAATCACCTCTCCCCATCCCCATCCCCGTCCCCGTCCCCGTCCCCAATCCACTAACCTATACTCAACCTCCATCCCCGCCTCGATTTCCAAACGGGGATTGTTTGTGCCCTCCACCCCCGCCCCGAATGGGGAAAAGAAATCTCCAAATGGAGATTGGAGATCCAAAAATAAAAAAAAACTTATATTAGTAAATTAATTAAAATTTGAAATGATTCTCATTTTCATTAAAAAAAAGTAACAAAAGAAAATAAATAAAAGCATGTATACTCTTATGCAAAAGTTATTCATTTTTTACAATCTAAATGTTAAAAACAACAACAATAACTAATTAAAATATAAAGTTAACAATTAACATAACATCGTTTCACACTTGACAATAACTAATTAAAATATTATCCCATTACTTGTCATATTTCTCAATCATTTTGAAGGCCATTGCCACCACCACATCAATGTCAAACTCGACCCACTAACGTAACTGAAATTTAATCTGACACACATTGGCAAAAAATAAATTGGAAGTTGGGTACTTGGTTCCACTAAATAACTTAGTGATCTCGTAAAAAACTTTCAATCTCTCACACAATATCAGAAGCAAGTCCCAATCATACCTATTAATTTACAAATTAAACTTAAAAACTTAAAAGGGGTAACGGGTAAGAGCCTAAAGGGAATACATTACAGGCAAAGTCTAGATGGCGGCGGGGGGGGGGGGGGGGGGTGTTGAAGGCGAGGAACTGGGTGGAGATACATAGATCCAAATCCTAATTGTTCCTCATTTTTTTTCAAAATTTAACTCCAAATCCAACCTGATTCCCGAATCCCGTATCCGTTTGGGGCAGGGAACAGAGTGGGGCGGGTTGGATTGGACGAGATTGCCACCCCTATTTGCAAGGAAATGAATCTTATTTTGACAAACAAAGGAAACGAAGAGGAGAACAATTACGATACTCAAATAACACCAACTAATCAGCCGTAAGAGCCCATTACCCTGTTATACATTGGCATCACCTCATATGGTAGCCAAAGTCTATTCCGAGGCATTGTTTCATCCTTTGGATGGCAATGATAGGCTGTCTTAGAACCAAAAACAAGCTGATCTGTTGGGGGCTGCAAGTACCCCCTCTTTTCCCTAGTGCACTCTCCAAGATGAAGACATGGATCACCTATTCTTTAACTGCCCTTTCTCTAGACATATCTGGCAGCAAGTTTGTTCCATTTGGGGGATTTCAAAAGAGCGACAATCATGGAATGATGAAATCTGTGGACTCATTGGAAAGCTTAAGGGGAAATCCTTTCATAGCATCACTAGAAAAATTGCTTGGGTGGCCATGCTTTACTAAATATGGCAGAAGAGGAATTCCAGACTGTTTAAAGGAATCCAAATGCCTCCATCCTCGGTCCTTCAGAAGATCACATTTGACCTTGGAGCTAGAGGCTAGCAATTCTCTTTGGTTAATCTTCCTCCCTTAATCTAGACCTGTGCCACTTTTGGCAACTAACACCTAGAATGGTCAATTCTGTATCTACATGAGTTTTAGTCTCTCTTTGATGTTTCTCTTGTACACGGAGGTGCCGCCCCTGTCTTTTGTAATTGTATGTCCTTTCTAACAATATTTTTGGGTTACCAAAAAAAGCTTATCACAACCGAACATTACAAGTACAACACAAAGAAGAAGCGAGAAACTAAATCAAACCCAATTCAACCAAAATCTTCAGAAGCCCTAAACTAAGATTCACA
Organism: Arctostaphylos glauca; assembly: GCA_019985065.2. Classification (NCBI taxonomy): domain Eukaryota; kingdom Viridiplantae; phylum Streptophyta; class Magnoliopsida; order Ericales; family Ericaceae; genus Arctostaphylos; species Arctostaphylos glauca. The sequence goes on along the minus strand of JAHSPW020000007.1, from coordinate 20,026,497 downwards.
TGAAGACCCAGGTACGTAGTATCTGCATACACCTATATGTTTATAATGAACGGACTGAGTTCGTGATTTGTATAACCTCTGCTTCGGAAGCTCTTTGGTAGAAAGGTTCTAAGACCTCTTGAAGATTGTCTGATGCCGCCATAACCGCAATGCCCTAGTAGAAGCGAAAATGTCACGAACTTGGTCTGTTAGACTATGCGGTCTGCACCAGCTACTCCCGAGGAATTTCAGACCGTCGCTGATTGCAAGATGAGAGTTGCTACTCGCCCCCCCCAGAGGACAAAATAGGGGGGGCCCATGGTTCATTTTATAAAAAAGTCCTTCCTTTAATTTACTTTGGGAGCATCACTGAGTGAAGAGCATTTAGGGGGAAGTAGACTATTCCCTGTGACTGTGTGGTATCAAAATAAATTTTGTATTGTACAAATTTTTAATTCAAAAAATATAAAAAATTCATCGTTGATTAAAAATATTATTTAAAGATCAATTGCAAACTTGATTATTGAAAAAAATTATTATTGTTATTTTTTTAAGTGTTCCGTGATACTTAAAAATTTAAATGCGAATATTTAAATATTTAAGTGTTCCGTAATACTTAATTTTTTTTTACATTTTTCGTCTCTTTTTTATTTGAAAATAAGGACAAAAAATATGAGTGTTCCGTAATATGAAAACAGGACGAAAAATTTAAAATATCATTCGTAATTGTCGTAAATATATTACGTGATGTGTTATTTTTTTATATGTCACCCCAATAATTAGTACGTCAAAGTTATATTTAACAAAATAGACAAATTAAACGAATGTTACATACTTTTTATTTCTAATTATCATTTTCCATAAATTAATCAGTACGTCATATTACAATACGGTTGTGAATTATGAAGTACATAGCAATATAAATTTTAATCAATATTTTTTCCACCCATTACTTCAGACCACAAGTTAAGACGTACTATATAACTAGTCGCCATCCCTTAACTTCATCTGATGCATCTGATGTATTTTGAGCAAGTACATAGCTCTAACGTTACACTTTTGGGAAAGATAAATTAAAAAAATTATTTTTTTGAAATCTCAAATAAAAATAATTTACGTATCAAATAATTAGCATGTCACAACATAATAAAACAAGGTGCACTAGTGGGGTCAACCACATCCAGTAGCTCGAGTATTTAAAATATATCATGCGAATTGGTAAGAATTTTGCGGTATATAAATTTACATGTAAAACTCCAAAGGTTCGAGTATATTTTCGATGATTTCTCATCTTCCGTGTCTCATGTTATCGGATCAAGCATTTAAATTTCTACACAATAAAAAAACTAACGTACTCAACTTAGAAATTACATTACATAAATATTAACTTACAATAATATAATTTCTCTTTATGCTCTAGTTTCTCCACAAAGTACAAGTCAAAACTTTTAAAAAATAAACAGTAAGACTAGGAGAAATTAAAATTCAAGTCTCTCATTTCTCCTTCTTTCTCTTTATTTATAGATGTGAGAAAATAGTTAAAGAAAGAACACATATAATAAATAGATTAATGAGGAGAAGTAAAGAAGTATTGAAAAATAGAAAATATATGATGTATTGGGAAACAAAATTTGGATAGGGTGGGTTTTAATCCCCCACTTCTCAAAAATATCTAGTTTAAGAATAAAAGTATACAATAAACTTTGTACATCACAAAAAAGTACACAATAAACTTTGTTTATCACAAAAAAAATTGTGGATTAGTTAAAATAAATTTAAAATTTTAAGTATATCTTAATTAGTAAATTCTAAGGGCTACATGCGGGATCCAATTTTATGAGTTCTCATAAAAAATAAAAAATTAGTGTGAAGATAAAAAATTTATTAGTTAAAACAAATTTTAATTTTAATTGTGGACTAATTGATAAATTTTAAAATTAACGGCAACCTCTAATTTTATAAGTTTTTATAAAAATAAAAAAATAGTTTGAAAATAAAGAGTTCAATTATTTTAATGTTTTTTAAAAGATGTACATATTATTATTATTTAAATTATATTTTTTATTAAAATCAATGTGAAATAGTAAAAGAGAGAAAAGTGGCATTTTTTGTAATTTACATGTGGTAGGGGAATGGCATTTTTGTAATTTGGAGAGAAAAAAGAATGAATGGCATTTTTATAATTACGTAAAAAAAGTTGGGTGGTTGTTGGGGAGGGGCGTGACTTTTGTCTGGTGGGGAGGGTGAGTAGCAATTTACTTGTGTAAAAACCCGTATTTTTAAAAATAAAAATAAATCGTGAATAGTATTTTCTTGAATATTAAAATTCGTTTTCAAGAAATATTTTATTTTGCCGCGTGTAAATTTATATAGTAAGTATATATGAATAAATTTATGCATACATGTATTGTTATTTAGATCTAGTATGTGTACATACACATACACACGTGCTCATTAGAAAATCGAAAAATCACCATGCATCATGTCAAAACGTCTACATCTTGTTAAGATATTTTCGTATATACTCATTACACGTACATTTATACGTATATATATGAGGACCATATTATATACTCCCAAAATATAATCTAAGATTTTATACTAACCTTATTCAATGGAAAACCTAGACTTTTCGGTCATCCTAATTCAAGTATGATTTAAACTACAACTATTTGATTTTTTCTAAATCATTTTCCTCCAACTTATGCACTTATCTTATAAATCTAGAATGAGTCATCCTATGTCCTCTCTCCTAAATATCTTAGGTGGAAATCTAAAGACTTTAGGTGGAACTCAAAAATGACATAAAATACACTTAAAGATCTAAACCCTTATCATTACTTCATCCCTTTGTTTTTTTTGGTAAGAAACGACGGAGTATATTGAATAAGGGAATTAGGGTTAGGTCGCTATGAGAGATAGCAACCGAGTACAGGCGAATCGAGAACGACGATCAGCAGGATTACATGGTAATTGAGATTACATGCTAGATTTACAAAATTCACCGAAGAACACCCTGTAAGCACCTAACAATTTCTGAGATGGAGTACTGATTTAGGCTTAATTTGAATTTCCCCCATGTTGCAGCTCTGACCTTGATGGTTTCTGCAAGTTGGCTGGGATGCACGAACACGCCTCTGAAGATCAATTGATTCCTGGCGATCCAGAGTGACCAGGCCATTGCATACACAGTTGCTGACCAGAAGACGGACGCTCTCTTGGAAAATTTTGGTCCTGGGTTGTCGGCCAGTAGAGTATCCAGATCTTGGGGGATGACCCAAAGCACAGTCCACCATTCCAGGATGCAGCTCCAGACGGCCCAAGAATATGAGCAATGCATTATCAGATGGGTTGGGGATTCATCAACTGTGTTGCACAATTGACAGGTAAGATTTCCAATGCCTGCCACTGTAATTCCTCTGTTATATAGGACAGTTTTAACCCCAATTGCATTTTGGTAGGCTAACCACATGAATAGTTCGACCTTGGGAGGGCTAATGCCTTTCCATATTTTAGATAATTGATCCTTGGGGAGGAACTGTGTCTCTTCCCACTTAGAGTAGGCTGAATTAATAGTGAAAGATTGGTTAGAGCTCCAGGACCAAATCAAACGATCGGAATTTGAGTTGATAGAGGGAGCTCTGACCCTGTGATAAAGAGTTGCTAATAATTCCTTTTCCCATTCAAAGAGTTGCCTCCTGAATTTCAGATCCCAGACTCCATTAGATAAGCAGTTAGCAATCACCTCCTCTTTCTGTGTGGATACTGAGAATAGCCTTGGGAATTGAGTCTTAATTGGTGAGTCCCCAGTCCATGTATGTTCCCAGAACTTCGTCTGGTTCCCTGAGTTAACCTGCACAATAAAGCCTTGAATTAGAGAGACGGGGGAACCCCCTGGAACTCTAATTTCACCTAGAGAGCATATATCCTTCCAGATTTGAGAGACCCTGCTGCTTGAGGGTTTGGAAGGTAGCCAATTGGACTGCTGTAGGCTATACTTTTTGCTGATTAACCTAACCCATAGAGCTTCTGGTTCTTGGTTGAATCGCCACCACCATTTGGTAAGGAGTGCCAGATTATGGATAACCAGGTTTTTTATGCCAAGTCCTCCATACTGTTTGCTTTTCCTGATGGAGGACCACTTCAGATAGTGTATCCTTTTCTTCTCCTCAGAATCCCCCCATAAAAAATTCCTCTGTATCTTTTCCAGGGAGTTTGCAACTGCCTTTGGGATCTTGAATATAGACATGAAGTAGATAGGCAGGTTAGAAAGAGTAGACTTAATGAGAGTGAGGCGTCCAGCTTGGGAGAGCAGTCCTTTTTTCCAATTGGCTAGCTTTGATCTTGCTTTGTCTACGGTTGGAGTCCATGTTTGTACTTTTCTAGGGCGGATACCCAGTGGCAGCCCTAAATAAGAGATAGGTAACCTATCCCATTTGCAGCCCACAGCGTCAGATATGCTTCTGCCCTGTTCCTCATTCAACCCAATTCCACAAAGGGAGGATTTGTGAAAGTTGACCTTAAGGCCGGAGAGAAGATTAAAGCACCTAAGGATCCTTTTGATAGTTTTGACCTCCTCCAGATTGTGATTAGCAAAAATAATCGTATCATCCGCAAATTGGAGATGTGAGATGATTTCCCCATTTGATCCTACCTTCACCCCTTGGATTAGACCAACTGCTATAGCTCTACAGAATAGGATATTAAGGGCTTCAACCACTATGTTGAACAGAAAAGGTGATAAAGGATCACCTTGCCTCAGTCCTTTGGAAGGTTTGAATTGTCTACTAGGTGACCCATTTACCAGGATGGAGATTGAGGTGGAAGTTATAGAGGATTCAATCCAGGATATCAACTTAGAACCAAAACCAAGGTTACGGAGCATGTCTATCAAGAAGTTCCAGTTAACACTATCAAAAGCCTTTTCGAAGTCGAGTTTGAGGATGATGCCTGGAGTGTTGGAGACTTTCCACCAGTGGATCGTTTCATGGGCGATAAGAATTGCGTCTTGGATGTGCCTCCCTCCCATAAACCCAGCCTGAGAGTCACCTATGATTAGGGGCATAAGGGGTTTGAGCCTAGTGGCCAGCACTTTGGCTAAAAGCTTATAAATGCACCCTATCAAGCTGATGGGTCTGTAATCCTTAAAGTCATTGGCCCCTGGAATTTTAGGTATCAAAGCAATGAAGGTTGAGTTGAGGGAGGTATCCATCCTGCCATAAGAGTGAAATTCGTGAAAAAATTCCAGAATATTCTCTTTTATAAAAGACCAGGCTGCCTTGATGAATTTAAAGTTAAATCCATCAGGCCCTGGAGCTTTCGAGCTGTTGCAATCCCTAAGAGCCAATTCTATTTCCACCATAGAGAAGTCTTTTTCCAGAGAGGAGGCCTGAGAAATAGAGAGTGAGGAATTGAAAGGACCATGAAGGGGAGGTCTGTCTTGGATATACTCTTTGAATTTGGCACTAAAAAATTGGGTTGCAGCTATCTTCATCTCCTCTGGTTCATCAATAACTCTCCCCCTGTATTGAATGCTTTCCAATTTGCTCTTGGAGAACCTGTGCTGGGCTGTTAGATGGAAGAATTTGGTGTTGTGATCCCCTTCCTTAAGCCATTGAATTCTGGATTTCTGTCTCCAGAATGATTCAGATAGGACAGTTAGCTTTAGAACTTCAGCTCTGGCTTTGAGTCTTTGCTCGAGATCCTGCCCAGTTAATGTTGTTGTTTCGCCCCTTAAATCCCACTTGTGCACCTCCTCCTCAGCTGCAAGCAGCCTTTTGTTGATATCACCAAAGTCTGATCTGTTCCACTCTTTCAATTTGATCTTCATGGCAATAAGCTTTCTGGATATGCTAGAGCCGGCCCACCTCTGTTGAGGACATTCTGACCACGCTTCCTTGGCTATTCTGAGGCAATTGGGATCTGACAGCCACATATCAAAGAACCTAAAAGGTTTTGGGCCCCAATTTTGATGTTCATCAGTGATAAGTATAGGAGAGTGATCAGAAGTAGGTCTGGCCAAGCCCCTCTGTGTAATACTATAGGACTGGATGAACTCATGAGAAACCAGAAATCTGTCTAGCCTTGAAAGGGTTGGATGGTTTTGGAAATTGGACCAAGTGAAGATTCTTCCATGTAAGGGTAGGTCAAGGCATTCCATGCGATTTATGAAATTCTGAAACTCCCTCATGCTTCTAGGGTTACCCACATTAATCCCTCTTCTTTGATCCAGATAGGGCACCTCATTGAAATCCCCTCCAATGCACCAAGGTAGCCTAGATGTCCTCCTTATAGCAATAAGTTCATCCCAGAGATGTTTTCTGGAAATTGCATCATTTGGAGCATAAACATTGACAATCGTACATTCAAAATTATTAAATAAAAAGCCTTGAGAAAGGATATAGTGTTTATTGATGGAGTGATTGGTGAGTCTGAACTTGGTTGGGTTCCACAGTGTAATAAGTCCCCCAGAAGCCCCTTCTGATGCCATAACTAACATCTCCACCCTTGAGAAGCTCCATAATCTGATGGCAGCCCTTTGATCCAGAGATTGCAACTTTGATTCTTGGATAAGTATGACATCAGGTTTGTTTGAGTTTATTAACTTGGCTAGAGCCCTCTTTTTTCTGCTACTGCCAAGACCCCTTATGTTCCAAGATATGAACTTTATGATGATAAAACTTGTTGTTGGAGATCCCTTGGGGTGATCTTACTGTTTGACCGGATTATTCCTTTTAGCCCTTGCAAAATCCAATGCTTCCTCTTGAACCATTTGCCTCCAGACTTCTTTGTCACAGTCTCTGATGGGTAAACCCAACATGTGAGCTGTTCTAATCGTATTGGTGATCTCCTCTTCAATGCTTGAGCCTGAGCTATTAGAGGTATTTTCCCCACTTTCCGTTTCTGCCTCCCCTACTTCACTGATCTGAGATAGGATTTGCCTTCTCATTTTTCTATGGGTTGCCTTGTTAAGATCTATCATAATGCTGATACCTGGATAATCTGAGGGTGGGTTTATTTGTTGGGCCTCCGAATGTATGGGTTCTGGTGGGTTCTGTAGGGGTTGGGCCAAGTTGAAGGGTAAATCTGGTGTTGGAATTGTGGAGGTAGGACCCAGTGGCCCAGTAGCCCGGTTTTCTGTTCTGTCACCATCAGCATTGACTATAGGGAGGCTGGTAGCAGAGGGTACAGAGATAGGACAGATCTTATTTAGGCTTGTAGGTGAAAAGTCTATCTGTAGGCCATCCGATTGGACATTAGGATCCCCAGAAAGATTGTTGAATTTTGAATTTGCCATGTCACCTATCCTACATGGCATATCCTCTTTGTTTTGTTGGTCCGCATTAGAGGTGTTGGCCACATAGGATGCCAAATAATCACCCCCTTCCCCTTCTTCTTCTCCGGTGAACTGGCCCATGGTTTCCAGGTTGTTCTTCATTCCTGGTTTGGTTATGTCTGTTTCAGAAGAAAAGGGACTCTCTTCCACAAGGATATCGCACATTTTTCCTCCATAATGTCCTCTGATGTATTCTTTAATGGTCTCTGGATGAGAGGTGGTAATTAAGACCCTTCCAATAAAATAACTCTCTTCTTTTATAGTTTCCTCTCCCATCATTAATGGTTCTCCCCACAAACTACCAATTGAGAAGAAATTCTCTCCTGACCACGAGCTGAGTGGCATCCCCTTACACTCCAGCCATACCAGCCTCTCAATACTAGCTGTCTGGTCTGACCATTCCTATACTTTGGTGAACCATTTATTATGCCCTTCATTGCTGATGAAACGATCTCTGTCAGTGGTGGATGGAAATATAAGTAACATTTGTCTCTCCCCTGTGATTTTTATTTTGATATCTAGCAATCCCAACTTTGAGAAGTCCTGATGGATCTTTGCAAGAGGAACTCTGATGTTTCTTTTGGCTAAGGCACTCCGGCCTTGCCATTCTGCCCCTGCAGTTTTAAGCTTCACTGATTTAGTTGAATCCATGGTCTTCCAGGTTGTGTTTGGTTCTTGTTGTTGATTTGGGGATAAGGCTTGGGCGTAGGTTCTGTCCTACCTTTGATCTGCCGGGTAGGGGTTGTTGTTTGTTTCCTTAACACCTTGGTAGATGATCCTCCCTTGGTCTCCAGCTGGTTTCTTATTTCTAGCTGCCTGGTTTCCAAGCTTTGTAGGGTGGTCATTAGGATTTGTGTTTTTATCGTAGTCAGCATATTTCACAAGTAGCCTTTTATCCTCTACCCATAGTCCATTAATCTTTGAAATGGCATGCTCTGTTGCAGGGTGGCTGGCCAAACGAACAAAACCAAATCTGGTTCCATTTTTCTGAGTTCTTTTCTAGGGGATGTATGAGCTATGTACCATGCCATATCTGGAGAATATTCTGGACAGCCATGAGGTATTTGCTTCATCTGGAAAGTTGTCTACAAACAGGGTAATGGGTGGGGAGGGGGGTTCATTTCTGTTTTGGTTCCTAGGCTCAAAGTGTTTGTGTTTTGTTTGCACAGGTATCCAGCCACCTATCATGGAGTTCTCCCTGTACGGATGATGGTCAGAGTTGGCAGGAGGGAGGGCTCTTCTACCAGAGGCTGGGACTTTGGAGTATCGGAAGGAATAGAGGTTATTAGGCTTGTGTTGGGTGGAGGTGGAAGCTTGATTGTTGGGTGGGTGGTGAGCACAGGTTGGGTTATTGAATAGTGGTGGATGCAAGTAGTTGGGTTGGATAAGGTTAGGGATGGTTGTGTGAGCTGAAGTAGGGAATAATGGTGGCAGTGGGGGAGGTGGGGGGAGTGGCGGGGATGGTAAGGAAGGACGGGGAGATTGAGGGTGGTGGGTGTTCTCACTTTCTCTCACTCTAGACATTTTTTTCTGGAGGATCTCAATGAGGACTACTTCCTCCCTTTGTTGACTTTAGTAAGTCTCTTTCACACTTATTCACACTTACATTCATCCCATGTGACACCTTATTCCTCCCTTTGTTGACTATACTAGTCCCCTTCACACTTGTATTTATCCTATATGACACCTCATTCCTCCCTTTGTTGACTTTACTAAACCCTTTCACACCTATACTCAAATCATATGCATACACCTCATTTCCTCCTTTTGTTGAATTTAGTAAATCCTTTCATACTTATATAATTCATATACATAGATATAGACATGTGTGGCCGTATATTAAACTTAAACTATGAAAGACATACTAACACCATATGAGTCAAATAAAAACCTACAACTTGTGCACTTAATCTTCAAATCAAATCTAATGACTAAGCCTAATCATCTATTAGACATCACATCCATTTAGTGCTTGATCTTAACCAAATAAGCTTCTAACATTTTCTAGCCATTGATCTTGATGGATAAACCCTAACCGTTAGATGTGTTCCCTAGATATTTTCCTAAACTTTGTCTATAAATACAAAACTCCTTCTTCTATTCTATTACATACTTTGAAACCTTGAGAGCAAGAAAATCTAGAGAGTAGTAGAAATCCTCTAGTTTTGTGAGAAAATCTTAAGTGAAGGAGAATCCACCATCTTTGAAGGAGACAACCCTAGCAACCATCTTTCCAACTCTTAAGCTCTCACTAGGTAAGTTTCCTACAACTTACTTTCTCTTTGGATAATTAGTCATAAACCCGAAACCTCTCCAAATATTATGGAGCATGGTGAAAAGGTGGAAGACATCGGTTTTAGCCCTTGATGCTACAACCTTTTACTAATTTGTCTGCATATGCTTGGTTGCTATTTCTAGTTTAGCATGTTAGGGGGCATGTTCGATTATTTATGCTTACATGTTTATGTATGCATGTTAGTCAATCACTCATGTGTTCCATGATATTTAGATAAAGTGTTATTTATTTTTGTTATGCTTTAAATTTCATCTTTGTATTTCAAATGATATGATTTTAGCATGATGTTAGAATAACTCGAAGAAACAAAGCATGAATCATGAATATAGAAGTGAGTATGAAATATTGATATGAGAGTATCAAATATATGCCGATTGAAAACTTGAATAATTAAAAGATGATCCAGTTGTTGTGGATATGGGTGTCGTTAGCCATGATGCAGTCTTGCCGAATTTTGACTGAACCATGAGGTGTATTAACCCAAATAGTGTCTTTTAGCCAAGTTGATGTCTTTAGCCGTGGCATGTTAGACAAGTTATGTACTTAGCCGTGTTATATTTGGACGAAACGTGTCATTTTTCAATTGAGTCGAGGAATCATGTACTTTGGTGTTGACACGTTGTCGGGAAATATAAATGTTCGGGAAACATAGTGTTTGGGAACATGCCGTACGGGATGCATGATGTTTGGGATGCACTTGGTGGGGAGCACGGTTAGCAAAATGTCGGAAGCGTATTCGTACGGGAACACCATATTTGGAAAACTTGATGAGATATACACTTGAACAATTTGATAAAATTTGGGTGAAATCATAATTGGAGACTAATGGATTTAAAGTCTATGTAAGCTATGGACTTTGGAAAATATCATCTGCTCGGGGTTTGTGATGACGCCTGGGTAAGAGTGATGAAACACAAAAATTCATGCTCGGGGTTATGCCCACGACGTCTAGGTATGAATACTAAGAGACTAAGGTTATATTTATAAACCAAGAGAAACTAATGTAATGATACAATATTGATTTAAATTTCTGTACTGAAATGTTATCGCTTTCATATATTGTTCATGTGATATTGTGCTGCTATTCATTTAAATACATAATTGTTCAAAAAGAATTTAAGGGTAGGATAACTTATTGGGCTTTCATCGGCTCATGGTGCAACTTCCTTCTGCCCCTAGTATTTCATAACCAGGTAACGACGAAGATGGAGCAGAACCGGACTATTCAAAGCATGAAGGCACGTATCGCGAAGAAGACTCGATTGAACCGTGATTTACCTAGATTAGGCTAGTCTGCTCTGACTTTTGATAAAAAGTTTTTTGATGTAATAGTCTTTTGTTAGAAGTATTTTCGTAATCAGGACTGTATCAAACTATGTTTTAAATGAAATTATGAATTTTTTTATTTTATTCTTTATCTTAATGTGTCCGAAAATCGGGACGTTACAAATTGGTATCAGAGCTCTAGGTTCACCACCTCTCGACCTCGGGTTATTGGGTAGCATTAGGTTCCGAGAACGCGACTCGAGTAGATAACATCATATTTGCGGCTAGCTTTCGTTTTCATCAAAATTATTATTTTTACTAAATATTATGAAAACTCTGATAATTCCGATATAGGATGTCTTCGTTAGACACTAGCTTCAACTTTTTGGGATGATTTCCACTATATGCTGGATCGATTTGAACGTCAAACCAAAGAATGGAGTCAAGGAGGCCATCACTCATCGAGGAGACTTCACATACTATTTTCTGCATGGAGAATGAAGATTGGTGTGACGACGGTTGCAGAACCATACTAGGAAGTACAGTTGTACCTTTCTAATTGAACAAGACTAACTAGCCTATGTTCTTCTACCGATAAGAACCCTGGCCCATTCATACGTTGCTAGTCAAACTCCGCGACGATCGAGTTACACCGTTGTTAGTAAGTAGCATAGACTCAGAGGACAATGACCCACTTGAGATGGGGAGTCAACAGTCATAAGATGGGAGAACGTATTACATAGTTTGGTAACACCGAATTTACACCCTCGAATGTGTCACTATGACGTACGCTATCATTAGAACCTTCCCTTATACCCTCTTTTGACAAAAAGAAGAATTGAAGGATTTAGGAATAGAGTCAACACCGACAGTGCAAACGATACCGACAAGGTGAAACGCTGAAAATACTTGCCAAGCTGCGATTGACTACTGCCAAGGAGAAAGACAATTCAATTCTTGAAACTGAAGCAATGCAATTGTTAAGGGGGATAGACGTTTCGCCAATTTCTCCTAATTCCCTTTTAAATTAGCCAGTTGGCAACACCCAACTAATCCACATTTCAACATTTCCTTGTAGTTTCAACTGTACCCTTTACTCTCTTGGAATCTTTAGAATACAAATCCTTTTAAGCTGATCTATCGGCGCAATCGAAACACCAATTTCTTGTCAACTCATACTTGCCTTCAAAATCTCTGAAAAGCCTTTTATTCATATCTTGAACTTTACCTATTGAAAAATCATTGCGCATTTAAGACGTAAAATTCTTATCACACTTCTTTCTTCTAGAGGATGTACCTTTGAACAATATTTCATTCCAAATTCTCTCAAGTAATAATTTCTCCATTGAAGTCCCCTTTTAATAACAGATTCTTATCAATTATTTCTATACATGATTATCTACAACCTTGACAGGTAACTAGATTTGGATATTTGATTTGAAACGCGTTTAGCTGCCGCAGTTTCAGGACAATTATCTTGATTAGTTTCCACTATCTTCATTCATAATTTGTTCCAAATTATTGACATGAATGAGTTCATTCTTACCGCAGGAGAGCTCCTTTGAAAATTCTATATAGACCCTTTCTTTTATCAGTCATTGAATCTTGAGTTATCACAGTCGACGTGATGTCACTCTTTGTCACTCCTCGATCTTGAGTAAACTCAACCTCATATACTACTTGATTCCTTGTATCTCAAACCAACTTTGAAAGTCGAGCGAAAACCTTTCTTTATGTTTTGCTTCGTCTCACACAAGACTTCTAGTTCGGACCTTATTATTTATTTAAGGGACCGTAATTTGTATAATTCTTTTGCTGGTGACAATTACCACGAAATTTTTCAAGGCACGTGATACACTTCAGGCAAAACATAGGAACTACTAGAATCACTGACTTCGGACGTACCAAGAGCAACATCAACACAAGGAAGAGATCTTGAAATTTTAACACCAGATCATCGACAAGACTACGCTGTTGCAATTACATATTAGAAGCCATGCTCATTTCACGTACCAACACCAAGGACTATCAGACACTCCGTGCACGAGCCAAGAGACACATCAAAAGAAGAAGGCCAACTTGTCAACCTCATCGTACGAGGAGACGCTACGCACACGCATCACTATAATCTTTCATACCTTCTACTCTGAATTTCGAGGACGAAATTTGTTAAGGGGGATAGATTGTAAAGACCCGTATTTTTAAAAATAAAAATAAATCGTGAATAGTATTTTCTTAAATATTAAAATTCGTTTTCAAGAAATATTTTACTTTGCCGCGTGTAAATTTATATAGTAAGTATATATGAATAAATTTATGCATACATGTATTGTTATTTAGATCTAGTATGTGTACATACACATACACACGTGCTCATTAGAAAATCGAAAATGACCATGCATCATGTCAAAACGTCTACATCTTGTTAAGATATTTTCGTATATACTCATTACACGTACATTTATACGTATATATATAAGGATCATATTATATACTCCCAAAATATAATTTAAGATTTTATACTAACCTTATTCAATGGAAAACCTAGACTTTTCGGTCATCCTAATTCAAGTATGATTTAAACTACAACTATTTGATTTTTTCTAAATCATTTTCCTCCAACTTATGCACTTATCTTATAAATCTAGAATGAGTCATCCTATGTCCTCTCTCCTAAATATCTTAGGTGGAAATCTAAAGACTTTAGGTGGAACGCAAAAATGACATAAAATACACTTAAAGATCTAAACCCTTATCATTACTTCCTCCCTTTGTTGACTTTAGTAAGTCTCTTTCACACTTATTCACACTTACATTCATCCCATGTGACACCTTATTCCTACCTTTGTTGACTATACTAGTCCCTTTCACACTTGTATTTATCCTATATGACACCTCATTCCTCCCTTTGTTGACTTTAATAAACCCTTTTCACACCTATACTCAAATCATATGCATACACCTCATTTCCTCCTTTTGTTGAATTTAGTAAATCCTTTCATACTTATATAATTCATATACATAGATATAGACATGTGTGGCCATATATTAAACCTAAACTATGAAAGACATACTAACACCATATGAGTCAAATAAAAACCTACAACTTGTGCACTTAATCTTCAAATCAAATCTAATGACTAAGCCTAGTCATCTATTAGACATCACATCCATTTAATGCTTGATCTTAACCAAATAAGCTTCTAACCTTTTCTAGCCATTGATCTTGATGGATAAACCCTAACCGTTAGATGTGTTCCCTAGATATTTTCCTAAACTTTGTCTATAAATACAAAACTCCTTCTTCTATTCTATTACATACTTTGAAACCTTGAGAGCAAGAAAATCTAGAGAGTAGTAGAAATCCTCTAGTTTTGTGAGAAAATCCTAAGTGAAGGAGAATCCACCATCTTTGAAGGAGACAACCCTAGCAACCATCTTTCCAACTCTTAAGCTCTCACTAGGTAAGTTTCCTACAACTTACTTTCTCTTTGGATAATTAGTCTTAAACCCGAAACCTCTCCAAATATTATGGAGCATGGTGAAAAGGTGGAAGACATCGGTTTTAGCCCTTGCGGCTACGACCTTTTACTAATTTGTCTGCATATGCTTGGTTGCTATTTCTAGTTTAGCATGTTAGGGGGCATGTTCGATTATTTATGCTTACATGTTTATGTATGCACGTTAGTCAATCACTCATGTGTTCCATGATATTTAGATAAAGTGTTATTTATTTTTGTTATGCTTTAAATTTCATCTTTGTATTTCAAATGATATGATTTTAGCATGATGTTAGAATAACTTGAAGAAACAAAACATGAATCATGAATATAGAAGTGAGTATGAAATATTGATATGAGAGTATCAAATATATGCCGATTGAAAACTTGAACAATTAAAAGATGACCAAAATGTTGTGGATATGGGTGTCGTTAGCCGTGATGCGGTCTTGCCGAATTTTGACTGAACCATGAGGTGTATTAACCCAAATAGTGTCTTTTAGCCAAGTCGATGTCTTTAGCCGTGGCATGTTGACAAGCTATGTACTTAGCCGTGTTATATTTGGACGAAACGTGTCATTTTTCAATTGAGTCGGGGAATCATGTACTTTGGTGTTGACATGTTGTCGGGAAATATAAATGTTCGGGAAACATAGTGTTTGGGAACATGTCGTACGGGATGCATGACGTTTGGGATGCACTTGGTGGGGAGCACGGTTAGCAAAATGTCGGAAGCGTATTCGTACGGGAACACCATATTTGGAAAACTTGATGAGATATACACTTGAACAATTTGATAAAATTTGGGTGAAATCATAATTGGAGACTAATGGATTTAAAGTCTATGTAAGCTATGGACTTTGGAAAATATCATCTGCTCGGGGTTTGTGATGACGCCTGGGTACGAGTGATGAAACACAGAAATTCATGTTCGGGGTTATGCCCACGACGCCTGGGTATGAATACTAAGAGACTAAGGTTATATTTATAAACCAAGAGAAACTAATGTAATGATACAATATTGATTTAAATTTCTGTACTGAAATGTTATCGCTTTCATATACTGTTCATGTGATATTGTGCTGTTATTCATTTAAATACATAATTGTTCAAAAAGAATTTAAGGGTAGGATAACTTATTGGGCTTTCATCGGCTCATGGTGTAACTTCCTTCTGCCCCTAGTATTTCATAACCAGGTAACGACAAAGATGGAGCAGAACCGGACTATTCAAAGCATGAAGGCACGTATCGCGAAGAAGACTCGATTGAACCGTGATTTACCTAGATTAGGCTAGTCTGCTCTGAATTTTGATAAAAAGTTTTTTGATGTAATAGTCTTTTGTTAGAAGTATTTTCATAATCAGGACTGTATCAAACTATGTTTTAAATGAAATTATGAATTTTGTTATTTTATTCTTTATCTTAACGTGTCCGAAAATCGGGGCGTTACAACTTGCAAGATTGGTGGGGTCGAATTTGGAGTTACAAAAGCACCCTTCATCCGGATGATTCTATTTGAACGAAAGTTATCCGTGTTGTAAGCGTATCGTTTTTTTCTTTAATGATATACTCAATGTTATCGATACCGTAGCGTACCGGCCGGTACGTACCATTTTAGCCAAAAAATAGTACCAAGTATCTTTAGTACTGTACCGTTCTCAATACCGGCGGGTACCGACTAATACCGGCCATATCGGCTGGTACCAGCCGGTACCGGATTTGTTTATTTTTTTTAAGAATTGCGAAAAAAATTAATTTTTTTTTACTTTCTCTCTATAATTTATATATATATTGATAGTTGCGATAAATTTGATACGGTACCCCATACATAATCGGTACCGGTACGTACCGTACCAGTAGAAAAATCGATACCCAAACCGATCCGGTATTCAGAACATTGGATATACTACATACTGGAATCGGTGTACTTCGTCATTTCATTTTAAATTTATCGTTAAAAAATAAAATATTTTTTTTAAATGTTACATTGATAAAAAGAGTGTTCCGATTTCGAAAAAGTTTTTCTAAAAAATTCCAAATTCAAAATAAAAAATTAAGATTCATGTGAATCTTAAAATTTATACATTCAAGTAAATTTACTTAATTTATTTCAAATTTAAAAAGTTTTCTTGTAAGACTAAAGACTTTTTCTGTTGATAAAAGAGAATTCATTCATTTCCAAATTGATCTCACGTATGACATTCAAAATGTATCATGTTCTTTTTGCAAATTTAATCACGCGGAATTAAAGATCAATTATCCTCGAACGCTATTTTTAAAGATTAAAGACTAAACTCAATCATCAGACTATGTTTTTTTAACTCATTCATAAAGAATTGTGGAGTAACAATAAACTAAAAATTTACACAATTGTATATCACATACACTAGGGTTAACAACTTTAGTCAAATAACAATCCCCTAAAAATCATATTTGGATAAAAATATTTAGGATTTCATATAATACATGTTTGGTGATGACGGATAGATACTATAAAAAGGAGATCGGCCGAGATAGAATTTGGAGTTTCAGACTTAGTAATCTTTGATAGAGAGATCGCCTGAGATAAAAATTGGCTTCTTAAAGGCAACATAAAATTATGTATAATCACATTTTTTTATCTCAATTTAAATGTAATTATAAAAAAAAACTAAATTTGATGATTCAAAAAAAGGTAAATTGCACTGACCCCCCCCTGAGGTTACTAACAAATGCAGAAACCTACCATGTGGTTTCAGAAAATGTGATGACCTCCTCTAATTTACGAACTATTTGATAGTTTTCCTCTACCATTAATTTCCTACAAAAACCGTAAATGTTGATTGTTAAAGGACTAAGATATCATGTTAGTCTTTTTACCTCTTCTATTTGTATATATTTAGTCTCTATATGTGTGTGCATTCAAATATATATTTTATAGTTATATATATATGTAATTATGTATGTATGTATGTATGTATGTATGTATGTAGGTACATATATTGTATTAAATAATTTTTAGATTTATGTTGTATTTTGATTAAGTTTGTGCAAGTAAATATATATCTGATGATACGGATTTATGATCGTCTCCCCGGCTGACCTGCAAAAAGAACTTGACACCGGTGTGGTATTTTGCCAACACCCCTCCGATGCCTAAGTTAGCTTGAGGATGGAGGAATAGTATAGAAAGACTATTAGGGTAAAATTGGGCAGAATGTTCGTACCTTATACCATAGAGTCTCTTCCTTTATATAGAGATCTCCTTGGAGAGAAATCAGGAAGGGATAAGATCACTCCCTAATTTAGTGGAGAGAATCAAGGCTAATAGCCCTTAATTAGGTAACTGAATCTCCCACGATCATCCTTGCCCTATACAGGGGGATCTGGTGGAGATAGTGCGTAGGATATGGAGAAATCTGTGGGATCTTTGATGGGAAGCTCCTTTCCTTGTGGGGTGATCCATTTTAGGCAAATAGATCCTAGGCAGCAAGAAGAATGGTCTAATCGATCAGATCAAGCAATGGCTGAACAGAGCTGACCAAACCATGTCTGAGCTGAGTAGGCCAGGCAATGACTAAGCTGAGCAGACCAGACCACGAGCTGAGCAGACCAGCCCATGGCTGAACTGAGCTTCTTGCCGACCGACCAGAATATCAACCGGCTCAGTCCATACGTCATGACCTATCAGCTACTCCCTTATTTCTGAACGGTTGACCTGCTTTTAAGAGAAGAAATACCAATAGTCTGATGCAATGAATCATGACGGTTCAGATTTATCTTGATTCATACGGTGCATTTAATGCTGTGTCAGAAACGCTTAAGAACCTGAGAGGCGGCGTCTAATCTGGGTGTGCCACGTGTGTTTGATCAACGGTCCATATTTGAAGGCTCTTCATGGAAGTTCTATAAAAGGCGCTCATTGGAACTTATCAGTGTTTTCCTTCTTTTGTTCTCCCAGCAGACATCAAGCTTTTACAAATTTCTGCACAAGAACTTTGTCTTCTACCATCCGCCTCAGCCGATTGTGGTTCTTGTTCTTCTTAGGTACGTTCGTGTCCCTTCTTTTTTATTTTGGCTGACGACAACCTCTTTTTGGACCCTAGAGGTTTAGGGCATTCTTGGGCGTTTTTCTTCCTCAGGTTGTGTCGTTATCTGCACAACCAGTCCGACCGTCCGTCGTTTGGAGAGTTGCCCACTCCCTAGTCGTTTCCCAATATTACCAGGAGATCTTCGACATTATTAAGCCTGCCATTCCTCATTTCCATAAAATGACTTCTAGACGACCACACCCTAGGCCTTCTGTCCCAATCTCTTCACAAATAGATGTAGGTCAGACCGACCGTCCTGGCTCGGTGAACACTACAGATCGTCCTATACCCAGAGGCGTAGCCTTGCATCTCAGGCCTATAGAGGCCGACCGAATAGCCTCGATTGTGACCGAATAGCCTCGAACGTACCTAAGAAGAACAAGAACCACAGTCCGCTGAGGCGGATGGTAGAAGACAAAGTTCTTGGGCAAAAATTTGCAAAAGCTTGATGTCTGCTGGGAGAACAAAAGAAGGAAAACCCTGATAAGTTCCAATGAGCGCCTTTTATAGAACTTCCGTGAAGAGCCTTCAAATATGGACCGTTGATCAAACACACGTGGCACACCCAGATTAGACGCCGCCTCCCAGGTTCTCAAGCGTTTCTGACACAGCATTAAATGCACCGTATGAATCAAGATAAATCTGAACCGTCATGATTCATTGCATCAGACTATTGGTATTTCTTCTCTTAAAAGCAGGCCAACCGTTCAGAAATAGGGGAGTAGCTGATAGGTCATGACGTATGGACTGAGCCGGTTGATATTCTGGTCGGTCGGCAAGAAGCTCAGTTCAGCCATGGGCTGGTCTGCTCAGCTCGTGGTCTAGTCTGCTCAGCTCAGGCATGGTCTGGTCAGCTCTGTTCAGCCATTGCCTGATCTGATCGATTAGACCATTCTTCTTGCTGCCTAGGATCTATTTGCCTAAAATGGATCACCCCACAAGGAAAGGAGCTTCCCATCAAAGATCCCACAGATTTCTCCATATCCTACGCACTATCTCCACCAGATCCCCCTGTATAGGGCAAGGATGATCGTGGGAGATTCAGTTACCTAATTAAGGGCTACTAGCCTTGATTCTCTCCACTAAATCAGGGAGTGATCTTATCCCTTCCTGATTTCTCTCCAAGGAGATCTCTATATAAAGGAAGAGACTTTATGGTACAAGGTACGAACATTCTGCCCAATTCTACCCTAATAGTCTTTCTATACTATTCCTCTATCCTCAAGCTAACTTAGACATCGGAGGGGTGTTGGCAAGATACCACACCGGTGTCAAATTCTTTTTGCAGGTCAGCCGGGGAGACGATCATAAATCCGTATCATCAATATCATATATATATATATATATATATATATATATATATATATATATATATATATATATATATATATTGATAATTATTTTTTTACAAAAGTGATATTTATCACTTAATAAATGTTGTTATGTTTGCGTTCTCCAAACTCCAAGGGGTTGACTAGTGGTCAACACTTGAGATATATATAAGGGTTTGTTCGCTTCTAAGATCTTAAGTTTGAAAACACTTGTGTGAAATTAATCGAGACCATAGAAGCGAGCAAACCCTTATTTGGAAAATTAGTAACTAAGGGTTTGTTGGCCGTATCCTAGATGTATTCACCGAGTATCCGAAAGTATTCGAAATTAAAATGATTCAATTTTAACGTTGGACGGTTATTTAGCGTATCCAACACGTGTCGGAGTGTATCGGACGAGTATCGGTATTTGAGAAGTATCCAATACGCATATGTGAGTAATTTTGGATTATCCGTGCTTCTTAGCTTTCCTACCATTGATGATTGTTTTCCTCCTCCTCCCCTATATATACAAGGCCAATCCCCTCTCTCTTCTTCACGTGCAAAGTTGAGATTAATTGTGTGTGTGTGAGAGAGAGAGAAAGAGAGAGAGAGAGAATGAGATCAGGTTAGAGAAGGAAGAAGCAAGACCAGAGCAGCAACAACAGCTGAAGGACTCACTGCCTAAATCAAATCCCACTTGATTCAATCCAATCTCTTTCTAATCCCTTCAATTAGAGTTTGTTCTCTCACCCTGGGGCTCCAATTTTATGTTTTGATGAATCTAAGAAAGCTTTACAAAGTTTTAATGGAGGAAAACTAGACCAGTTAATCGTGAATGACACCCCTTGACCGGTCAAAGTGATACCTCAAGTAGTCCAGTTCTGATCAGTGTTGTTTTTATGCCTTGAGATATACCAGACCAACTGGTCAAGAATATGACATTTCAACCGGTCGAGAATCAACTTCAACCGGCCAAACCTACTTCTTAACTAGTCTATTTAGCTATCGCCCAAATTGGGATTTCTTGTTTTAACCGATCAAGATTACATTTCAACTGGTTAAGACCTTCTCCAACTGGCTGAGACTCGCTACTAGAAATTTATTACCTTCACCCCTCCTTGATTATGATAAACACTCTTTTGACCTAGTATCATTTAACTACACTTTAATCCTTAGATTACTAATAATTATATTTTTACCCTAACTTGTATTAATTAAATTTATACCCCAAGTTGGACTGCTTGTGCATAAACATTAGTTTACCATCCCATGTTTAATTAGTACTATGTTGCTATGTTTGCGATTTACGTAAATTACTGTCGTCCATTATGTGATGATATTGTGAAGCGTGATTTATATGCTAGATTATTATTTTGACATGATTATGGACTTCGGGATTATGAATCATCGTAGTATGATAGTTGGACTTTGGATTCCGTCTTGGGAGATCTACGCCCTCATCCCCCATGCGCCATCTTTGGAATGTGGGGATCAGAGACGCCATCCTCGGGATTGCATAGGCGATATGGGCGAGCGTTCGATGTGACTTCTGCTCTTAACTTTAATGCTTAGTAAATTTAGATTCTTAAATATCAATTAATATTTTTATGTCGATCACAAGATGTCATTAAGTCATATAAAATGCAACATCAAATAATACCCAAATGTAGTGGGTAATTATATTTACTATAACAGTACCTTTCTCGTCATTTTACTTTTGCTCATGTTTCAAACTATAATTTGTTAATGATTTTGTGGTGTAAATTGTCTGTAGCACGGACACTTCGGTGGAGAGCACGTATTGTGTCGAACACCGACACTTTCCAAGCACTCCCCGATACGTGTTTAATACTCAAATTTAAAGTATCTTTCTTCAAACTTCCAGCACACTTTGTGGATGCTCAAGAGGGTATTCTCATGTCATAGATGATGGTTGATTGACTATAAAGACACAATAGTATATGCTGAATTATTTTAATGAATTATCTGCTAAAAAAGTTTAAAAAAACAAAAAAGAAGATATGTCGTAATTTGTTGTAATTAGAGGCTAGTTTTTTGTTTTGCATTTGTATAATTATAAACTACACATGTATTTCTCTAAGTGTGTCCCCAACGTGATGTCTCCTCCTATCAAAGTACTGACTTTGTGCATATATTGTTTCATGTCTCTGTATTTGTGCCATATAAGATATAATCCAATAGAATATTGTGGTGGATGCATAAATTGACTAAAAGTAAGCGGCCAAGAGAATCAAAATTTCACTAGTCAATAGATACATTTTTTTTTTATCGGCAAAAAAAAAAAAGTATTGCTGAATTATGAGAAAATACAAGGAAGGAGACTAGAAAGAATAGGCTAATCCTCGAAGGCCTCGTTTGATTCAAGGACTAAACCGGTTACATCGTTGAGAGAGAGAGAGAGAGGGAGCAATGAAGAATGAAGAATTGAGAAAAAGAAATAGATTTGCACTAGGATTTTATTTTAGTGACAATTTTACAATTAACAGCCTGTGTTTTTTATCTTGGATTAACAATCTTCACCCCCCCCCCCCCCCCCCCCCCCCCGCGCGGGGACGGAAAAAAAAACATGGGATAATAAAATACTCTTCATGTAGGGATTATAATAGTCCCATATTATTAATCCCAGGCTACAATACGGGGACCAAATGAAGGAAAATATGAGATTAGGTGCCCTTAGTCCAATTCCAGGCGCCTAATCTCCAAATCAAATGAGACTGAATGGATTAACTGCAAGTACATTTGACCTCACTAACAAAAGTAGGCCAGAAACCAACTTGATCACAAAGTATGAGTACCAAGAAATAATTTGAAAACTAACCAATTCCACATTCCACAATCAAAATCAAAGTATCATCATTTCATCCAACTCATCCCTAAAATGGAACATGATGTTGGGCTTATGAAGCTTAATTCAACTTTAGTTTGCCGCTTCATTGACTATATACACTAATTAACACTAAAAATCTATAAAATCATCGTATTCAGCAGTTGTAGATGCATTGATGTTCACTCTAGATGTACCTAATTATACATTTTGAGAACCAAGTAGAAATCTTTGTAGTCATTTCATTCCGTTCTTACGTGATTGTTTTTGTATGATTGAGTATGATAGGTCAAATCTGCAACACATCCATGTTTAGTCTCACTCAAATTTAGGAAATCAAAAATTACTTGGCATAATGCAACAAAAAGACAAGCTAAAAGTATTAGAGCTATTGATAAAGCCCAATTATATACATCGTGTACAAGGATTATACGGCAAGCTAAGCAACTTGCAAATTTCTATATAGATCGCAATTGTATTGCGATTCCATGATTTTACCCCCATGAAAATGACTAGATTTAATTTAAAAATACTAATCTTACAAAATTTCTAGTTTAGATTCTTCATTTTCTATTTTAATTTTTTACTTCGCTCCTGATTCTTTTATTAGAGTATGGACAAAAATTTCTAGTTTAGATCTCTCATTTTCTATTTCAATTTTTGACTTCGTGCCTAATTCTTTTATTAGAGTATGGAGTACGAACAATCAAGCTCTCCTTGGGTCAAATATATAGATGAAGGCATTTTCATTTCTAGAATTCAAAAGCCCCCTCGAAAGCTAAAGCTTAACCACCTTAATGATGCCTTAAGTCATTGCGTAATTATTCAATAATAGTAAAGCATTGTATCACAGTAAAGATGTCCACTTTTCTTTGGTTCTCTTTCTATTCATTCAACTAGAGAGAAAAACACAAGTTGAAAAAACGTGTTTTATCCGAAATTCTAAAATTTTGAAGGAAAGAAATCCCAAAACATAGAAGGAAAGATCAGTGAGTAGTCCTATATTAACAAAAGCAAAATCTCTTTTTTTTTTTAATCTTGGAAAAAGTGAATGAGGTTTACAACGATGAAGCACTCATGTGCAGTGCTACCAAGGAAGCATAGAAACCATCTTGAATGTTAATAAGAGTGTCGTGCTTTCCCTTCTCCACTATGACACCGTCCTTCACTACGGCGATCACGTCTGCATTTCTAATTGTGGATAATCTATGCGCCACAACTACTGTAGTCCGGTTCATCATCACTTTGTCTAGTGCATCTTGAACCACTCTTTCTGATTCTGCATCTAATGCACTCGTAGCCTCGTCTAGTAGTAGTATTTTTGGACTTTTCACCATAGCACGCGCTATAGCCACCCGTTGCTTTTGTCCCCCCGACAATTGCACTCCTCGCTCCCCTACTATGGTGTCATACCCCTGTGGTTAATGAAAATAGATGGTTAGTCAGGTGCAAATGAATCTCCAAATATACAAGTAAAAATGTATTGCTATATATATTAGATGGTGGAAGTGCTGTGACCTGTTGTAACCCACTAATGAATTTGTGGGCATTTGCCAACTCTGATGCAGTTAGAATTTCTGCCTCTGTTGCATTTCCTTCTTTTCCGTAGGCAATGTTAGCACGTATGGTTTCGTTAAACAAGACTGGCTCTTGGCTAACAAGACTCATCTGCTGTCTCAGCCACTTCAATTGCAGGCTTTGAATTTCAATCCCATCAAGTGTAATATGACCCGAATCGGGATCGTAAAATCTTTGCAATAATGCTATCACTGTTGATTTTCCGCTTCCACTCTCTCCAACTAAAGCTACTGCCTGAAAGTTTTATATAAATTGGAGCTAAAAGCTTTTTGTTTGGTAACAACTATAGCACATTTCATTCTAAAAAACAACAACAAAAAAGAAAAAGAAAAAGAAAGGAGATATTTTACCTTGCCGCTGTGAATGTTCAAACTGAGGTCACGAAAAATCGGAACATTTGGTCTAGTTGGGTACTTGAAACTTATATGGCGAAGCTCAATTTCTCCCTTTACACTCTCTAGAACCAATCCAGACTCATCACTTGGGTCAATCTTTGACTTTCTATCAATAATGGCGAATATAGAAGCTGCAGCACCCTTGGCTTTAGTAGAATCCGGGACTAAGCTACTTGATTGAGAAATTGCCATGGCTGCAAAGGTCAGAGCAAAGAAAACCTACGAGGCCACACCACAATTTAATAAGATAGGTTTGAGAAGAAAATTAATTTTTTAATAACTTCCTTAAGGTTAAGCCTTTGGATACTTACGCGAAAAACATCTGAAAAAGTAGCTTTCCCGGCCTGAACTAGCTTTGCTCCAGCATAGAAACTAGCAGCATAGACAAAAAATAAAAGGGCAAAAGATACCCCAAAGCCTATCCCACTAACGACTCCTTGTCTTATGCCTGTCTTCATAGGTCCTGCACATTTCTTTTTGTACAATTGCATCACTTTTTCTTCAGCACAGAATGAAGCAACGGTTCGTATGCTTCCAACTGCATCATTTGCAACTTGGCTTGCTTCCTCATACATCATCTGTAAAAGAATTGCATCTAAATCTTAATAAATCATAGGGAAGAAGCAAGAATACAAACTTCTGGCAATTTTATCGGACATCTTGTGATGTTAACCTTTTCTTTCAAGTCAGAAAACACTACAGATGTTGCAATGGCTAAATTTATGCTAAGTGGAGTTCCTAGATAGGAGGAAGAAAGTAAGTGGTAAAGGCATACCTTAGCATCTGCACTGAACCCTTGCAGGAACTTCAATTGAACATAACCACTCACTCCTATGAGAGGTATCAATGCAAGGACTATAAAGGCCAATTGCCAACATGCTGTGAAGGCAATGACCAATCCTGCAATTGTTGAAGCAGAGTCTTGAACAATTTGAGCAAGTGCATCTCCCACTAAACCCCGAACAGTAGCAGCATCTGCAGAGAGTCTAGCTCCGATTGCTCCACTTGAATTCTCGGGCTCATCAAACCAACTGACCTCCATCCGAACCACTTTCTCAAAACATATTGATCGTACCTTTTTTACCAGCTTACAACCAGCCACAGAAAATAAGTACGTCCGTGCTGGAAATGATAATAATGATGCTACTGCAAGGACTAAATACATGAGGGCCCAAAATTTTGAATCTTTCTTTAGTTGATGGTGTGGCTCATAGAATGTTTTAATCACATCTGAAATTAGAAGACCAAAAATTGGAAGTATTGAGCCATTAATGACTGCAGCGATAACTCCTGCCATCAGCACTGGAACTTCTGGCTTGTTGAGATAAGCAAGTCGGCGCAGTGGGACTTTTGGAGGCTTTTTTAACACTTGTACGTTGATGGCTCCTGCTTCTGGCAATGTAGTTTCAAGAATATTGAGTCCTGTAGGTAGACCAAATGAAACACTAAGGTTGCGATTGCTGTTTCCTGGCCCAGAGGATCCACGACTTATAGAACGAAGGAATGACATTCGTTGACTTGACAGTCTACCCAATTCAGTAATAGAATCTGATTTGCTTAAGTCCACTGTCGTATGCTTGGAATCTTTGTTAACTTCTTGCAATCGTATAAGTTGAGAATATGCTCCTTCTGGATCCTCAAGAAGTACCGAATGTGAGCCTGCTCGATAAACACATAAAATGCAAAATGAATATTTCTTTGCGGCATGCACGCTAGTATAGGTGTTAACATATGTAATGAAAGTAAACAATAATGTTCTTTTCGTTACTCATAGTTCTATTGTACCATAAATAGCAAGGCAATATACCTTTTTCAACTATCTTTCCTTGGTGAATCACTGCAATCATGTCAGCATTCCTTACTGTGCTCAAACGATGGGCAACAATGACAGTTGTTCTATTGACCATTATCCTGTCTAATGCCTCTTGCACAATCCTTTCAGATTCTGCATCGAGCGCACTTGTTGCTTCGTCCAATAGTAGAATTTGTGGGTCTTTTAGAATTGCCCTTGCTATAGCGACTCTTTGCTTTTGTCCACCAGACAGTTGGGTTCCATGCTCCCCCACCAGAGTGTCTAGTCCCTAAATCCAAACGACATGTGACTTCATATGACAAAACAAATAATCTAACAATACTTGAGCATGAAAGTAATATATTACAATGCATAAAGTTAGTATGAACCTGGGGTAGTTTATCAATGAATTTGGCAGCATTAGCAAGCTCAATTGCTGCCTTGATTTCTTCAAGGTTTGCCCCATCCTTCCCATATGCAATATTATCCTTGATGCTGCACGTAAACAACACAGGCTCTTGGCTAACAAGACCCATTTTCTCCCTAATCCACTTAAGTTGGAACTCTTTGAGATTAATTCCATCTATAAGAACTTGACCAGATTGTGGATCATAAAATCTCTGTATTAGACTAATAACTGTTGACTTTCCGCTACCACTCTGTCCAACCATAGCTGCTGTCATGCCACTTGGGATGGAAAGCGAGAATCCACTGAATATTTGCTCATCTGGTCTGGCTGGATAACTAAAATGAACATCCCTCAACTCTATATCCCCATGAATATCATCCAACTTTTTGCCTTTGACATCGTATGTGTCTATCTCAGGCTTTCTATTTATTGTCTCAAACATTTTGAATGCTGCAGCTTGACCCGCGGCAAATGCACCCATGCATGGAGATGCTTGACCAAGAGACCTGAAACAACCATATTACACCAAACATTATAAATGAATTTAGAACATAATAGGTCATAGAGATGAATAAACTTGTGATGCTTGTGATGTCACTTCAAAGGTCCAAAAGAAGTAACTTTTTGCTACTCGGACATGATTTTTTGAAGCAAATTGAAAAAAGGTTCAGAAGTGACACTCACATGGAACCAGTCAACACAGCAACAATAACATTGAGGACTTCACCTCCATTGTATTTATTTTCAATTATCATCTTTGCACCAAACCATACAGCCAAAGAATAGGTGCCACATCCGACAAACATAACTACTCCGAAACCCAATCCAGCAGCTAAGCCTTCTTGAATACCTGACTTGTAAGCATCCACAAGAGATTTTTCATAATTAATTATAGCTTGCTTCTCCCCAGTAAAAGACGCAACCTACATAGCAAGTGAAAAAGACGACATAAATCAACAAAAAAAAGCCAAGAAAATAAACAAAACTACATTCACATTCGAGTTTTATGAAATTATAATAGTTACATACATATATGAGTTTTATGAAATTCAAAGTGTTCAGATTGGTATTTGGATTAGTTACTTACGGTTCTAATTGAGCCAATAGTTTGTTCAACTACAGTAGCTGCTTTAGCATAAGCATTTTGCCCGCTGGATGTCACTTTGGATATGAAGATAGAAGTGGCTCCCCCGGCTATTACAAGTAAAGGAATGGAGGATAACAAAACAAGCGCAAGAAGCCAGCCCTTAATGAATGCTATCACAAAACCTCCCAAAAATGTGGAGACTAGTTGTATAAATTTCCCTACCTGCATTGAAACACAAAACACAAATATTTAGGAATGCAAGAAAATGTGAACTTTATGTGTTTTCTAGTTTGAGGAGGAATGGTGAATCGCTACCTTCTCACCCATAGCGTCTTGAATCAAAACAGTGTCACCAGACATTCGACCCACAACTTCTCCGGTATTCGTTTCTTTGTCAAAGAAAGCTATATCTTGTCTCATTATGGTTTTCAAATAAAGACTCCTTATTCTTGCAGCTTGTCGCTCTCCCGTCACCATCCAGCAAGCCACCTCTACCAAACCAAAAAGAGAAAAACACTCGTCATTGAAAATAGGGATACTAATACTTTGAAAGTTTTTCTTTGCTCAAAACATTCTCTTATTTGTATTTGTATCAATGGATGCACTTACGGAGGAATGCTGCCACGCCGGCCCCCAAAGCTAAATAGACAAATTTCATTGATACCTTACAAAATCAATCAAATAATTAGTGACGAAATTTCATTCCAACATATCACAACAAAAGAATTAGGATATGTACAACATTATATTCATGTACCATTGGAAAATGAAATGTTCAACACAAGAACACTATGACTTCCACTACATATATTTACCATGATGCATATGGAGAAAATTTTGGGCATAATATTTTCATTCAACGATTGTATTACCTTTGAAACTATGCGAACCACGTCTTTGTTGTTCTGATTTTCTCCAAAAGAATTAATTAGTTCGCCAAAGAGTACGGTCATAAGAGGCATACATAAACCATTCCCAACAGCACCGATTGTACCAACAATCATCAAGACAACATCTACAGAATCTGCAAATGAGAACAACTTGTAAAAAGGAACAGTTATGGTGCTCTCCTCTTTCTTACTCTTCTTATGTTCTCTGTCTAGATGGTCCCCATTTGAGGCGGAACTTGTCCCCATCGCCTCAGTTTCAAGTGCAAGGCTTCTTGATGTGGTGACCTCCTGAATATTTTCATCACTATCCAATCCAATCTCCTTCACCATATTACCAACTTCAAGCTTATTAACCTTATCCTCTTCAAAGTTGATGTCGTACAGGATTGCCAAACGATGAGCCTAGCTGAAATTAATGGAACCAGTGGACTATTATTAATAACAATAACATTAGATACCTAGTAGTACAACAACAACAACAACAACAACAACAATACTACCGATCAATTAGTCTGAGGAATCTGCATCTCCTATTATATATCCTTGCAATATTAGTCCCATCAAATAAATGGGCCTTTAGTTACTTCGGTTTCTTTGATCCACAACATCAATGTAACAATTAAACAAAATATGGTATCTGAATGGGCTAGCTAGCAACTCTGCTTCTGGTGTCATATTAGATTCACTATTGCTGAAGAAATGGCACAAAGAAAAAAAAACAACAACAGAGAGATCGACCAAAAGGGTCCAAGATTCTACCCTTTTTTTTCTTCTTTGGAACAATACATATGGAGGAAAAGGAAGTAGATCAATTAACCTATATAAGGAGGCTGACTTCTAAATCATTTCCTTTTCTTCCATATACAAACGTTACATACATGATTACCATTACAAGTCCAAAACAAAACATTATTACAAGATCTGACGCATGATCAAAATAAAGAAAGGTCTGATGCATGAATGGGGTATTTTGCTGAGAAATGTCAAGGACATAAATATCTAGTTACAATTCTGAATTAAATGTGCTTGGGATCATCCAATAAACGTAGGTTCTACACAATGCAAGTAAAACTCATACACATTATATGTCATGGTCATTAGTCATATACGATGGATCAATTTGGTTTTGTGCAAGCCTATCTTGTTTGAGAATTAACAAGAAGCAGTTAATTGTCTTATAAATAGTACAATATATGTTTATACGGTTTGGAGATTAATTGAGGTATGTGTAAATTAACCCGAATATTTTAAATTATAAAAAAATTATTTATGCTGCCCAAGTAGTCATGTAAGAGATTTAACTAACTTGTTATAAACATTATTCCAACTTAATTCAATTTGACTTGTGATAGTTGTTTATTGATAATTTTTATTTGAGCATATCTATTCTTCTTGTATTGCATACTTTCCAACTTATTTTTATATATTTTTTATGCACGGAGTAGTTTTGGTGGTAGCCAGCTTTGAAGAATTTAAAATTTTATTTTATCCAGAGATTTTTGGATCCTTATAACTGTATTAATTTTTGAGGATTCTTAGGCACACCATAATAAACAATTTTATTTGTTTGGAGCAATTCTAGGTCCATTGTATTTAAGGAGACTTATTTGTATTATGAGGACATTAGTATTGTATTATATATGTACTTTATCCTAATTGAAAATTAAGTTCATGAAAAATCAATTAACGGGTGGTTGAATCATATTTAAATCTATCTACACTATATAGCTAGCAATGTAATAGTACTTTCTACTAAGAGAGCTTTGAATAAGTCAAGTGACATGTATTGATTGCGTATTGCCATTTATTTTAATTAAAAAATATTTACTAGATTCTCTGTAGTTAATTGACAATTAGATTTGTGTGATAACTTTTTCAAAATTGGAAAACATTTCACAAAAAAAAAAGGAGGAAAATAACCCCATTAATTGATTTTTGAGATATCCAAAAGGCAACTTTA
The DNA here is from genome assembly GCA_019985065.2 of Arctostaphylos glauca. NCBI lineage: Eukaryota > Viridiplantae > Streptophyta > Magnoliopsida > Ericales > Ericaceae > Arctostaphylos > Arctostaphylos glauca. The sequence goes on along the minus strand of JAHSPW020000007.1, from coordinate 19,995,780 downwards.
TATAAGTAGTAAATGAAAAATGAAAAACACTATTCTATCTTTGACAATATTCAAATTTCCCAAGTCCTGTAATTGAGATACACGAAAAACATGAGTGTTGAATCATGACTATAACATGCGAAGCCGATCCCAACAATTCCAGAGTGATATAGTATAAATAACTCTTAACCATGGAGATTTAAAATAACTTACGCTACACTACATGCAAGTACCCTCAATGGTATTTGAAAAAGTTTGTAGATAAAGTTACTTTTATTAGTTGATTGCGATTCCTTTGTATGATATTTTGTTCATCTTTAATTTATTCTTGTTTTCATTTTCATTTTGTAGCTTGTGGACCTTTGATTATATGTATATGTCCATTATTTATGCAAGGGCATGATTGGAAATTTTGTTGGAGAGGTGTGACTAGGGCTATGATGCCTACCAACTACGGCCAAGTGTATTAGTTAGTAGTCATATGTTCGATAGATCTATGATTTTTATGTAGCTAGTAGGATAATGATTTTTGTAGCTTCACGTCACACAATATCATTAGAATTAGATTATGCAAGGCAAAGTAAGCTATCAAAGTTTTGTTCTTTCAAATTAAAATAGTTTTCATATTCCCATGGTAATTCAATTCTCTGTTGATTTTTCTTAAAGCACTTATATGTCACCTAATACTGTACACAGTAATTTTTACTTTACTTGCATCACAACTACGAGAATTCAGGAAAACATTAGATGAAGTAAACCATCATTTCTTTGGACGAAAAAATATTATTTCTTTTAGCTGCTCATTTGTCAAGAAATTAGTACAAGAAAATTGTTGCTGAAAGAATCTTATTGAAGTAAAGTAAAAGGAAAAAAATGTATTTTCTTTCATGTGTTCCTCGCAACAAGAAATTTATGAAAAAAATTAAAAAGCAATCATTTAATTGTGTAAGAAACTGTATATTATAAAAGCATTGGTAACATCTTTGTAGAGCCGGTCTTGAGGGGAAGCTCAGTAAGCCACCGCTCCAGACCCCCCAAAAATCTTCCCCCCCCCCCCCCCCCCCCCCCCAAAAAAAAAAAAAAAATCTCCCTAATATTTGAATCTCTTTAAATATTAGGTCTAATTTTTATAGTTTTAAGTTTGACTTTGCAAAAATAGGCCCAGTATATCAAGAGACCAAACAAGTCCGGGGACAATATCAAAATAACACCAACAACTCAAGGCCTAGTTTAAAAATAACCAAAACAAGTTTCTCTCCAGAATGTAAAGACCTCAAATTTTAATTTTAATTTTATGCGCAACGTTTTTTCTTTTTAAATATTTAAATCCATATTTTATTAAATAGGGTTTATTTAATATAATTATAGATAACCCTTAAACCAACCACTAACCCACTAACTCATTCCTTATCCCCACTCTCTCCTCCACCTTTTTCTTAACTTCCTAAATTCTAATTTTTCCCATAAATCCCTCTCTCTTCCCTCTCGGCAGAACTCTCTCTCTCTCTCTCTCTCTCTCTCTCAGCCCCTCTCTCTTTCTCTCTAGATTTCTCGTTTTCGCTCTATTCGCGCGTGATCTAACGGATTTTTGTGGGTGGAAAGAAGAATCTAAGTGTTTATTCACACGCGAAAGAAAAACACAGGTAAGTACTACATTATCGTTTTTATGAAATTCATGCGTGTACGTATGTAGTGTGTTAGATTATTAGTATAAACGGGTTAATAAATCAATTTCGGACAGCCACTTTGGGCTGCAAAACGATAATTTTTCTGGATATAAATCACGTGTTTATTGATCTAGAAACGAAGAAAATTATCTAACTTTCGTTTTGACATCTCACGGGTCTAAAACGGACATCGGAAAAGGAAAATATGGCCGTTTTAGCGGTCGGCAATCTCGCAACAGATTCTGTCCGAAAATTCCAGCCACTTTGGGCTATCTTTTGGGAACCGAAACAGAACTAAATTGAGATCATTTCTTCAAGAAAGATGTAGATCTTAATCTTATGTACGTTCTGGAATTTTCCGGGGCTCAAACGGAGTCCCGGAGTGGATTTTATGGCCGTTTTCGTGGCAAGGGTATAAAACTGCGTGAATTACGTTAATTTGGAATTTTGAAATAGTTACCTTGAGAACTGAATAAAGTGATAAACGTGAAATAGTTAGGGTTCAGTCTTAGCTTCACAACGGCGCAAACTAGAGTATAATCGGACCATCGGGCGATTTTATATGATTCTTTTTTACAAGACTGACTTTCGTAGGTATATTTTGAGATATGCAAGTGTTGAATTATTATTATTGATAGCATGTTCTTTTATGTTTTTAGTTATTAATTGCGGAGAATTTTGCATGAAAAACGTAGTCACCCCACGTATTGCATGCAACTTAGGATTAATAATAAAAATGGAAAAATTTTAATGTGTTATGTGCCATGGCTTAGTTTAGGGGACTTAACCTGGCGAAAATTGGAGGGTACCATCCATACGGTCTAGGCCGGCTGCCACCGCCTGATATGTACGGGATCGAGGCTGGCGGAAAGCTCGACACGCATGATCATGGTATAGCATGTACGGGATCGAGGCTGGTTAAAAGCTCGACACGCATGGGTTGGGGGGTTGAGGACGCGGATGGTGGTACCAAAGGTGGGAGGTCTATGAGACCGTTGATTGTGGATTGACTATGTGATGGATTGGAGAATTGTTACATGCTAGATCTTGAGCCGTGCTGGTGTTGCGAGTTGAGTTAGATCTTGAGCCGTGCGGGTTCGCGACCCGTGTATGGGAATCTATCGCTTGGAAACACAGCGTATGGGAATCTAAGCATGGGTGTAAGGATGGAAATGGTAATTTGAACCACACAAATAATAATATTAAAAGTTAAAATTGATCTATTCATTGTATACTTGCATTCATGGGGGTTTCATAAGGGATAATTGGTATATTACTGGGTTTCAATACTCATGGTACGTTGTACCCTGGCCCGAGCCAGATGTAGGAGACGAGCTCGAATTTAAACCTGAACCAGAAGCAGAAGTGGTGGCTACCGAAGCGGAGGAGAAAGATCCCGAGATAGCGGAACCTTGGTTGTACCAGTAACCAGTCTGTCGCAAGATCACTGAAGGTCCCCGTGTGTGGGGTTAATTTTAGTCGTGTTATTTAAATTGTTTCGCCACTATTACTATTTAGAAATTGAGATAATAGTTTAATTATTTTTATTATGCTTTAAATTTTAAACTTGAGAAATTTTTTTTTAATTAATATTAATTAAGTATTAAATTCTAATTAACTATTATAGATCATTTTAAAAAATTTTAAGTTAAATTATAAAAAAAAAAAATCATTTGAATTTTCGGGTCGTTACAAGAACCTCTTATTGTGTGAAAATGGGATGAAGTTGAATTGAATGGGGAAAATCAATTGAAGCTAAAATTATGAAAACTGAATTAGTACGTTTGCAATTATATATGTGATAAGTGCAACAACTATAGAGGTATTACGTTGATGAGTCATACGATGAAGCTGTGGGAAAGAGTTATGGAGCATCGTTTGAGGATGGTGACTATGGTGTCGGAGAAACAATTTGGGTTCATGCCTGAGAGATCGACCATGGAAGCTATTTACCTACTAAGAAGAGTGGTAGAGAAACATAGGTCAATGAAGAAAGATCTTCATATGGTCTTCATAGACCTAGAAAAGGCTTATGATAGGGTGTCCAGAGACATTATATGGTGGGTTCTGGAGAGAAAGGGAGTAACCAGAGGGTATATCGATGTTGTTCGAGACATGTATGAAGGTGCTGTCACTGCCATTAGATCACCAGCAGGGGAGACGAGTGAATTTCCCATCACAGTAGGATTGCACCAAGGGTCAGCCTTGAGCCCTTACCTTTTCGCTTTAGTTATGGATGAATTGACTAGTCAGATTCAAGAGGATATTCCATGGTGTATGTTGTTTGCAGATGATATTGTCCTTGTAGATGATACTGCTAGCGGTGTTAATACTAAATTAGAAATTTGGCGGGATGCACTAGAGTCTAAGGGCTTTCGGATAAGTAGGAGTAAAACTGAGTATATGGTTTGCAAGTTTAGTGATACCCGAAGTGCGTACGAAGAAAAAGTGATGATTCAAGATCAGGAGATACCAAAGAGTGACCGTTTTAAGTATTTAGGCTCTATTATTAGTCAAGATGGAGAGATTACGGATGATGTGACCCATAGGATCCAAGTGGGGTGGCTCAAGTGGAGAAGTGCTACTGGTGTACTGTGCGACAAGAGGGTACCCACAAAGTTGAAGGGAAAATTCTATAGAACTGCTATAAGACCAGCGATGCTTTACGGGACAGAATGCTGGCCTATGAAGAAACAACAGGTGACCAAGATGAGTATAGCGAAAATGAGAATGTTGAGGTGGATGTGTGGTAAGACTAGACGAGATAGGATTAGAAACGACACAGTCCGCGAGATGGTAGGCGTAGCACCTATAGACGAGAAGTTGAGGGAAAATAGGCTTAGGTGGTTTGGACATGTCTATCGTAGACCTACGGAGGCACTAGTTAAGAGAGCGGATATGATAGCTTTGCATAGCAATGCTCCGGGGAGGGGAAGACCCAAATTGACATTAGATGCGGTAGTGCGCAAGGATTTAAGTCTACTAGGGCTAAGTGAGAAAACAGCACTTGACAGAACTCTTTGGAGGAAAAGGATTCATGTAGCCGACCCCAATTGATTTGGGACACAAGGCTCAGTTTGGTTTGGTTTGGTTTTATAAGTGCAATGTTCAAATGATATATTTTTTTAATAATTAAAACGATAATTTATTTTAGAGCACTTATGCTTTATACAGTTTTGTGATGGTAATATTTGTATATGATTCTTTATAGAGATTTGTCGTTGTATATATTCTCTATGAGAAATATATAAAGGGTTCCAAATAAAATTAGGTTCACTTTGGGCCTTCAGAATCTCAAAACCGGCACTGCATCTTTCTTAATTGACTTGTATGAGACTAACCAATCAAGAGAATCAACCGAAGAATAAGACAAAAGATAAAGAGGGCATAGTTGTCTGAAAGTACTCAGTAGTCGGTAAAGGTTTCATCGTTCAACTAGTAGAAACTGTAATCAACTGAAATCTTTGATCAAGCATGCAATTCAAGCAAGGACACTCAACAAAAGAATGTGTTTGGTATGGTAGTAGGTAATCTAGATTTGGAGTAGGTTTCAAAAGTTATTTGGATTCAAAGGAAAGTGATGATCAAATCAGAGTCAAATACACACAAAAGAATGTGGTTGGTGTGGTGGGACCGTTGGTAGTCTGGCTAAGGAATAGAATTTTTAAATAAATAGAGCTGCTTTTCTGCCGACAAAACAGGGAAGCCTTGCTTCAAAGACTAAAATATCACACTCTCCTCTTAAGCTGTTTCTTTCATTTTAAATGTTACGTGGGTATCAAAATGAGTACTGTATCGTATAAGTTTATATTTTGAAAAAATATCAAAAATATATCATTGATTAAAAATAATATTTAAAGATCAAAGTAGGCTCAGTTATTATTATTTTTTGTTTCTTGAAGTGTTCGGTGACACCTAAATATTTAAGAGCGAATATGTAAGTGTTTTGTAGTAATTAATTAATTTCTCATTTTGTTCTATCCTTTTATCATTTGAACATAATAATGAAAAATATAAGTATTCTATGATACGAAAAATATAAATTCTTGACAATATTAAAAAATATAAGTACTATGTTAATGCACGGAAACACAGTATTTCTTAAATTTAAATAAAATGAGATTTAAAAGTTATTGGTTAAAAAATTTAAAATTTCAACCGTGACCTAATTGATAAATTCTAAGGCTAATTGCAATTTCTAATTTTATGAGTTCTCACAAAAAAAATTTAAAAAATGTCCATGCAAATTAGGGACAGAGAGAAAAACAAATTACTTAAATAAATTGGTAAAGGAACAGAGAAAAAATCTCAATTTGATCTAATTTCCTTTTAAAAATTTTGTTATATTTTTTTGTTTTGTATTAGTTTTTTATAAATTTTTACTTTGTCTCAATAGAAATGTCAAAAAAAAATTAAGATTAAATTTATTAGAAAGTTCAAAAAACAAAAAAAAATATTTAAAAATATTCGTCAATTTTAAATAATTTTTGTTCTTTAGTGAATTTTTTTAACTTTTGCAATAATATTTTTACTTTAAATTTTTCTTCCAAAACAAAATAATAATTTAAAAAACTTGACACAAACTTCACAAACATGGAAAGAATAAATAAAAACAAAAGGCAATTCCATAAATTAGCGTATGAAAAAATTAAAAGACTTGCATAAATAAATAAGTCAAAATGTCAAATATTGAAAGATAGTGGGCGTGTTCTGAAGGGGAAAAGTAGGAAGATATAAATCAACTTAGGATCCACTTGTGGTAATTATTGGATTATTTACTGTTTAATTTTTTATCCTTATTTGAATATTTTTTATCAATTTTTTGATGGTTGTTGGTTCGTTTCGACAAGAGATTTCAGAAAAGTATAAAATTATGATAAAAAATAAAAAAAATTTAGAAAAGACAAAAAATAAGTAAAAAACAGCGTCTGTGTTGATTTATTTTCGTCTTTGACTTTTTTAAAACTTTTGGACATAATTTTATACTTTTTAGATTCATTTCGTCGAGACGAACCAATAAGCTACGAAAAATAATATAAAAATAACAAATACAAAAAAATTTGAATAAAAATAAAAAATAAGCCATAAAATTAATTTTGACCAAATAGATCCTTAGTGGCTCATTTATGAGATAAAACAATCCCACCTAAGGGGTTGTATTATTTTTGAAGGATAAAACACAATTTTGGACTAAACAATTTTTTACCAAATTACCCTCAAGTTTTATCAAGTTTCCTTAAATCCTATCTATGTGGCTTTTTTGGATTGTGTATAGATAGAATTTGTGATATATATTTATTTTTTACAATATACAAATATTGAATTATACTAAATTAGATGATCAAAGACAATTTTTATTAACGATAGGTCCTTAAAAGTATTCAAAATCTCATCACTACTTTTTTTTTGAAACAAATACATTATATATTCTTTTAATTACTTTTTTTGCTTACTTGAATATTTTACTTTCTATTTTAGTATTTTTGTAAATAATTTAGGTTTTTTTTTTTTACTTTTTAGAATCATCTCGACAAAATAATTTAAAAAAATAAAATATTTTGACAAAATATACAAAATGTTTAAAATTATTTTTGAAGAAAAAAATAACCGAATAGAATTGTTTAAATAGGTAATTTATCTGACAATCAAAAATTTTTACTAAAAGAAGTTCAAACAAAGATGATTTTTATTTTTGAGTTATCAAGTGATGTTCGGAAGAAATACTCGGTAAAAGTACCTTTAGAAATTGAACAATTTGTTTCAATAGTAATAAAAATAATTAGCATCAAATAGAGTACTTTTTTTAAGCAATCAATGTTCTGATCAAAGACATTTCAATATTATGGTGAGAGCAAAATAAGAAATATTTAATTTAACTCAAATATTGAATAATTCACATATTCTTTATACTGCAATTAATACTGGACCAAATCAAATAAGGAACAACTTTGTTTTTAATCCATGTCTAATAGTCCGGAACTAACTTATCCCTCTCTAATTAGTCCGACAATTAAACGTGCCCATAGGGTCCCATGCAAAGCTTCACTCCTTCTTAAATTTGTAGATATTATTATAATTGCCATTTTTAAATTTTAAATATTATTAAATTCATATAATTTTTAAGATTAATCATTCATAATAACGTAAATAATTTTATAAAATAAAAAATCATAACAAAAAATCTTTTTTTTTTAATGTTGTTCTCAATTACGCTCCTTTGGAAAACACAAAAGAAAATGATAAAAAATTGTACAAAAACAATAAAATCTCCAATGATGTACACGTCAGTTAAAAAAAAAATGGTTACTCCAGAGTGAACCTAATCTATGCGGGCCTAAGTGTGCGTGGAAGTATTAGCAATCCTTCTAAAAGTAGATGAAGAAATAAATGAAGAGAGAATAAGGGGACCGTGAAGTGGTGATCCTGCTTCATCTGAATGCAGAACAAAAGAATAAGAAGGAGATGGGTTTTCGGATCAATCTAGAAGTGGAGTAACTGAGAGGTGGGTTTTTAAGCGGAACTTTAATTAGATGAGGCGTAATATGATGGCGAAGGTGGTGGTCGCCGGTGATGGTACGATACCAGATCGACGTCAACCTGCGGAGAGGTGGTCGTTATCAAGGTGTTGTGAAGAGGGAAACTAATTAAGAGAGACAAGGCAGAGGTTACAATGGACAAATTAAGATGTTAGATCTCTCTCCCTCTCCCTCTCTCCCCACTCCCTCCCTCCCTCTGTCGTTAGATTTCCATAGATCTGAGAAGATGTTGTATTGCATTAGATTGATATAAGGTGAAACAAATTACAGAGCGATTATTAAACAAAATGATGGACTAACCTCTGTAGTTGATCTCTTGTATCAGAAATTGGGTAAGTTGCAGTAAATCACCAACGGTACCCCCCTCTGTTTTTGTGAGAAAAGCTGCTGCTGTGGTTCGTATATTAGAAAGGTAAACTTTCGAATTGAACTCCTCTGAAAGTAAAGTGGTGGTTTGGACTTCATGGGGACCAATACTTGTTGGGTATATATACGCAATAGACATATAGATACAGGTGGGCGTGAGAGAGTAATGTTCTGGGTTTTCGTTTTCTTATTGGGTTGTGGGTTTGAAAAATAATCGGTAGTAGAGTTTTCTTGGCAAGTAAGATAGAGGAGAGAGAGTACAGATAGAGTATTGGAGATATATAATATTTTAAAGAGTAAATTTCACATACTTCCCGTGAGATTACTTATAAATTCGTTGTCTTTTTCCGTTGTTTTTATAAATATACTGTTTCTTATTCGCATCGAGTTATTTTATGGTTACGAGTGTTCAAATTTCAAATAAAAATTCTTATTTTTCTTTACTGTACATATCAAATCAAACTCTTACAAACTTAACCAATTTTTTAATTTCTTAGTCAGAGCGCTCTCTCTCTCCTCAGTCAATCTCAACCCATTTGGGGCTATCCACTTGCGAATTAAGTACTCCTCCATCCCCTCTCTCTCTCTCTCTCTCTCACACACACACACAGAGAGATTGTCAACCGTCTTTATCTTTACCACTAACGTTTGCACCTGAACACATCTCCGTCGTTACAAATAAATCCTTCGTTCTTCGCATAAGGGTCCTATTGGCTCCAATAATTTTTTGGAGTTAAATTTGCGTGCTAGGTTATCAGAAAGGCTTGTAATTATTTTTTTAGAAAAAATTTAATGTAACAATTAAACAAATAGCAATCAGACATTTGTGTTGTTTGTTATCTTATCTCAACTGAAAAGATTTTTCTTAAATGTTGACAATGTGGAGACTCAAAACTACAAACAGAAGATAAACAGTCACAAAGAATGCGAAAGTAAACGACTTTGAATAATAATTCTGATAATAAACTTACATTCTATTACAAAATGATCTAATCTTCGTTAAATAAACTCTAACTCGTTATCTTTACTGTTACAGAATACGAATAAAGCGAAATAGAACTATGATTACAACTACTGTTGTACTTATGGTCAGTACTGAAAAGAAAAGAAAAGTATGGGTTGATGATTCAAGTAAAAGAAAACAAAGGTTGGAATATTTGGTCATGTGGCTTGATGGTGAAGAAGAAAAATTATCTCGCATGGGTGCTCCATGAGAGGTAGGCGAAGTGAGCTTGGGTTGACTACGTGTGAAAATCAAGAGGTTTGATTTTTTTTTTTTTTTTTAATGGACTGGGCCTAATAAAAAAGGAAGATTGGGTTGAGCTAGGGTGTGTGACGATAAAGAATGCATTTCATTAAATTGTGCAAACCCAAATGAATTCATGAGTAAATTAATCACTCAAAATAAAATAAAAATAAAATAAAATATCTATTCTTTTGGGGTCCTTAAATAAATTATGTTGCGATTCATTTGGCTGAAAAAAAATTTTAAACTTCAAGTTTCAAGAACTTGACTTAACAACATTTGATTGATTTTAGTGGAGGGAGAAGTAACTGCATAATAGTTTCAAAAATAAAAATAATTAGAATAATTTCTTAAATTACAGGAATGTCAGTGTATTTTTTTTAGAAACCTTAAGGGAAGTCAGCGTAACTTTTTCAAAATTTTATATATTGCTAGGATATTTTTGTGAAAAGGATTCCGAGAGCAATAAGAGGCAAAAATTAGTTAGTTTGTTGTCAAACTACTAAAGTGACACATCACACAGTTTGCCTTTCAAATAAAAATATTACATGAATCTTTCATAAATTCAAATTTAAAAAAAAATTCATATTTATTTTTTGATATTTTTATTTTCATAACTTTCTATACCTATCCATATCTACACACATACATACAAATCCCTTTATAATAAGAGATCATTTATTTTACTATGGTGTAGACCTCTTATTTTCTGATCAAAATTTGATGATCCGAACTGTTCATGTATTTAAAATATATTTTTACGGGTACCCGCAAGAAATCGGCTCAAAATAATATCGAGAAGAACTTGATCTAAACAGTTTTTTATAAATGCTGACAGGAATAGTTATATAAAAAATTTAATGGATCAAGCATTTCCGGATAATATTTTGAACTAATTTCTCACGTTAGTCCTTAAAAATATATTTTAAACGCATTGAACGGTTCGGATCATAAAATTTAATCAGAAAATAAGAGGTCTATACCGTAATCAAACAAGGAATCCGCTTACTCATATAACTCTACATACATATATAGCTACATATTTATATCTATTTAATTAGGCATGATATTTTAAAATATTACACAAAGATTGATTTTTAAAAAAATAATAATATAAATAAAGTACCTATTCTCACACACGAACAATTTTTGGAACATAACATCAAACAAACAAATAAAATATGATCATATCATTTTTCCATCATACTTGACTTTGATTTTCAAAAAAAAAAAAAAAAAGTAGGGTAAGATGCACTGACATCGTCCGATGTGGCTAACAAATACAGGAACCTCTTCTGAGATTCTGATAAATGCACTGACCTCCTATACTTTATGAATTATTTAACTGATTCTCTCCTACCATTAACTTTTGACAAAAACTATTAGTTTTAATTGATAAAAGACTAAAATATCCTATTTACTTTCTTTTATATTTTTTGCATATATTTTATCTATTTATGCGTATGTATATTGACACTGTGGAGTCTGGAATTCACTCTTGACTTCTCGGGTTGTAGAATCGGGTTTCTTCGAATGATCTGCAAAACACTCAACACTAAGTTAGTGCTCACCGGGGGGTTGGATCTCCGGTGGGCACTCCGACGATCAAGTTAGCTCCCTAGCAAGAGTGAAAGCAACTTGAAAGTAAGCTCTAAGCGCGAGTGTGCATGTACCTGTAGTAGGAATGTCGATGAGGTATTTATAGAGTAGGAATCCAACCATTTACCGGTATGTCCGGCCCAGTATGTAGGACGTGGTCCGAAGGCCGCGGAGGCACTGCCACGTGTTCCACGTCCGCGCGGACCGGAAGGGTGATGCGCACGTTCCCCCAAAAAGCGGAGAACGTGTGTTCGTGTCTAGGAACTGAGTCACAGGGTGACTCTTAGACGTCCTGGTCAAGAAACCGCCAAAGGGGATTCCCCGGCCGAATGATGATTGCTGAGCATTGAGCGGCTGAAGATCGGTGCGGATTGTGATCCCACCGTTCGTAAAGGCCGAGCTCCAAACTTGTTCGGAACGGCCGAGCAAAGGCTCCGGCCGATAAAGTGTCCGGCCCAATCGCAGGACAATCATTGGTAAATTTGGGCTTCGCCGAGCACCAGAATATGATGCGGCTGATCATGGGCCGGGGGCCCATTAATGATTATGTCGGCCTACTAAAATAGCCCCTCAATTCAGTCGTACGCGGCTCGGTACGGGGGAATTGACCATGTGGCTGAGGCCCGGCAATTTTGCTTGACGGCCGTAGAGAACCTGTGTTAGTTGATGCCCTGGGGCATTCTGTTCGGAACCGAACGAACCTGTGAGGTTGGATCTGTTAGGAACCATCAGATGTTGAGAGGGCGCTGCATAGTGCTTGATCAAAGGGCCTGAACCGAAGAGAGATAGCGTGGTGATGCTCGTGAGGTGTCAGGAGCTGAGATCGCGACACGTGGTGTTCAATCCAACGGCAGAGCCGAAACGATGCTGCAGAACGGCGCACGCGAAGCGTCAGGAGCTGAGATCGCGACACGTGGCGTTCGATCCGACGGCAGAACCGAAAGGACACTACAGGACGGCGCACGCGAAGCGTCAGGAGCTGAGATCGCGACACGTGGCGTTCGATCCAACGGCAGAGCCGAAAGGACACTGCAGAACGGCGCACGCGATCGTCAGACGATGAGATGGCGACACGTGGCTACATCTGACGGCTGAAGATGAAACGCTTCAGATCCTCGTGCAGGGGCGCCTCGTTTCTCACGCCGGCCGTTTTCCCACCTTGCTAGCCCTCTTATAAATAGAGGGCCTGGGAGATCTTGGAAATTTTCCAACTCCCATATCCTTGCGACTCCCTCTCTCTCTAAACTTTCTGCATTTCAAAGCATTTAGCAGCTTGAGCTCAAGGAGATTTTGCCGCTTCACCAGTATCAAGGGTAAGTTTTTTATGATCCTGCTCGTTGCAATAGGTTTTATTTTCAAATAGGTTTAGATTAGTGGTAGTCACTGTATCCCTGGTTCCGGCCGAGCGATGAGCGTTCTGGCCGAGCGATGGGCGTTCCGACCGAGGATATCCTGAGGGGCTGTGAAGCCCCAACCCTCTTAGATTCTTGTTTTTAACACCCGTGCACGTGTTTATAGGATGTCCGGGCCGGAAGTAGAATCAGCATTGAGGTCGTCCTCCAGCACCGAAGAGGCTGGTCCCAGCGGATCGGCTGGGCTCCTAGAAGTGATGCCGAAGACTTCGGCCACTCACTCGGGGAAGAACCGTTACTCCCGTTTCTTCGAGGATCCGGAGAGCCTCGCAGACTTCCGTGCAACCTACGGCATTCCGGACAACGTTTCAGTAGAGCTCGTCCGGCCGGGGGAGAACGTCGCAACAGACGATTTTCAGATCGTGCTGCCCTTGATGGCTATCATCGAGGGTGGCGTGCGCTTCCCCTTCCACCCCTTTCTTTGGTAGGTGCTGAATGTCCTGCGACTGACCCCTTCCCAGGTGACCATCAATTTCTTCCGAATAGTGGTAGGGGTCATCGAACTAAAGGAGAGATACCACCTCGAGTTCGAGGTTGAAGATCTGTTCGGCCTCTACTTAGTAAGCCAGAACAAGGTGGCGAGGAGAAAATATCTTAGCTGCCGAACCGGACAGAGGAGGCTGATCAGAGGCCTTCCGGACTCCGACAAATATGTTAACGACTTTGTCGTGGTCCGAGGAGAGTTTGAATTCGCATTAGGCGAATTTCGTTATCACCCCATCCCGCGCGTCCCTGGGTTCGTCGGTAAGTCTTTGTACGGTCCGTTAACCTATTTGTCTTTTTCCTTTAATTTGGTTTTAGCTTGTCTGTCTTCTTGCAGGGAAAGGAGTCGTCGACAGCCTGCGGAGCAAGGCGAACTGGGACAGAATCAGCCGAGCATTCACCGTTCGGAGGAGGCATAGACACTGTTCGGTTTTGCTCGGCTACGTCGAGGTGTATCGGTCGAAGCTCAAGTGCCGAGGAGACTCCAGTAGCAGCGAGAGCTCCGAAGCTCTCGAGGAGAACCGAGCCGACGCCATTCCGCTCGGAGTGATCAGAGAGCCACGAGAGGAGTCAACGCCGGACGAGATCATCCCAATCTCCTCAGGTACCTGCTCTTCGACAACTTCGTCAGGTTACAGTCGTTGTTCGTCGATCGACTTCAGTGAACAAGGTTTGAAAGATTATATCGCAGAGGTTGCCAATATGCCGAGGAAGGCTCCAGAAGAAGTAAACTGAAGCTGGCCGTCGGCGGATCCGCTCTGCAGCCCCCCCGTCCTGCTGATCCTCAGAAGAAGAGGAAAGGAGCCAAGGAGAACGCCGCTGCGGTGAAGAAAACGAGGGAGTCAAAGAAGGACTCCCGACAGAAGGCTTCTGGGGCGGGACACTCGAAGGGGGATGCTCTGGCTCCGCCGAAGGCGAGCCAACCCCCGGCTGTGACCGAAGCAACGGGCACATCTACGCCATCGGCTTTTGTACCGAAGCTGATGTTCGTCGGCAAACCGCTGACCGTCGAAGACACCCTCAACGCTGACCCGCTCATGGCGTTGACGTTGGCTAAAGGGATGACACTCCCTAAGGATGCCGAGGCTCTGCCGAAGACATTGGACCAGTCATTCCTCGAAATGGCTCGGCTCATGGTGAAGGTACCTTTTTTTTTTTTTTTTAACTCACTGCTTCTTCGGTGGTGTTATGTAGGCAACCCAACACTTGGCTCCGGTGTCAGAAGGGCTGATGCGGAAGGCTGCCCAGATTCGAGGCTTGAGGACCCTGAATGAGCAGGAGGTGACGGCCAAGAACCATATGCGGGACGAGCGGAATGCCGCCCGCACGGCCCTGTCCGCGGCCGAGGAGAAGGGGAAGGCTCTCGCCGTCGACCTGGAAGCCATGAAGGTTGAAATGGCGAGGAAAGTGGACGAAGCCGACTCCAAGGGCTACAACGACGGCTACGCCGAAGCTCAGGAGAAGTTCCTAAAGCAAATGGAGGGCATCAACGCCCAATTGGCAGGGTTGCTGGAGGATGCCTTCCGCAACGGTTATCTCCGAGCACTCAAGGCTGCCGAGGTGCCGGAGGGATCTTCTCTGTATAGGGATGTCCCTTCGTATGGAGAGCCGTCTGCTGCCGCCGAGCTGGCCAATGATCCTGCTGCCGCCATACAGTCCCCGGCCGTAGAGACCCCCCTTTCGGATACGGAACGAGTACCTGACTCCTCCGTTGCCGAAGATGGTGGTCAACCTTCTTAAGTAGGGACTTGTAGTAGGGCCTGCGTGCCAATCATATCTTTATTTTGTTTTAGTAGCAGTAGACTTTTATGTAATGAACTTAATTTCTGAATGAATATGATGAACTTCATTATTTGCCGAACCGTGCCCATCTGTCTCTTTATTGTAACGATCACCGAAGCGCTTCGGTTTATTTTCTTTTGTCAATACAAGTTACATAATTAATGCCGAACCGTTTTGTAACGGATAACAGAGTAGCACGTTGCCGAACATTTGGAGAAATCATAAAGAATTCACCAAGTATAGAATAAACCGAACCGTTCTGTGACGGATATTAGAGTGGCACATCGCCGACATATGGAGAGATTTCAAAATTTTCACTAAGTATAGAATAAACCGAACCGTTCTGTGACGGATATTAGAGTGGCCCGTCGCCGAACATTTGGAGAAATTTCAAAAATTTCACTAAGTATAAAATAGACCGAGCATGAAGAGTATCATACATCGATGACAAGTCATGATTACAAGTACCTCCTTTCCATATATTGACTTGTTAAAAATGAAAGATCATGAGAACAGGACGCTCATGTCTGCTAGAGGACAAATAAGGCCGCACTACCTAGAAAAAGCATAAATGAATAAACTGAAGAGAGTGAGGCTGTAGACCACGCACTTCTCATAACAAAGCAAATAGCACTAAGAGACAACTTAATGGAGGTACTTCCTTAAGTTGTGAGCATTCCATGGTCGGGGAATGGGTGTCCCATCCATGTCTTCTAGTTTGTAAGAGCCGACCCCAACGATCTTGATCACTCGGTAGAGACCTTCCCAATTAGGACCGAGCTTATTTGTACGTTTCGCATCGACGACCTTCCTCAGAACAAGATCATCCAGCTTAAACGATCTGGGCCGAACCCTAGCGTTATAGCCTTGGGATACAGTCTGTTGATATGCTGCAAGCCGAATCCGAGCAGCTTCTCTTTGTTCTTCGGCTTGATCCAAAGTAGTCGACAAAGTTTTGTCGTTAGTGTCTGGATGGAACTCCTCGGTCTGCATCGTTGGGAGACCAGCTTCCAGAGGTATGACAGCTTCAAGGCCAAAGGGCAAGGAGAACGGAGTTCGGCCGGTTGAACGACGGGGCGTGGTTCGATATGCCCATAGGACGCTGTAGAGTTCTTCGGCCCATCTACCCTTTGCTGCCATTAGTCGTTTTTTGATTTCGCCCAGCAGGATTTTATTCGAAGCTTCGGCTTGGCCGTTACACTGAGGATATGACGGTGTGGAGTTGAAGAAGCGAATTCTGTGCTTGGCGCAGAAATCGGTAAATAGGTCTCCCACAAACTGCATGTCGTTGTCTGATATGAAGGCGTAGGGAACGCCGAACCTCGAGGTGATATTCCGCCACACAAACCTTTTGACATCCCTGTCTTCAATTTTGACCAATGGTTCGGCCTCGATCCATTTGGTGAAGTAGTCTGTAGCGGTGATCAGAAATTTAAAACCTCCTAGGGCCAAGGGGAATTTCCCGACTATATCCAGTCCCCATTGTGCGAACGGCCATGGACTGGAAAGGGGATTGAGTTGTTCGGCCGGTTGATGTATGAGCGGAGAGAACCTCTGGCATTGGTCGCAGCCTTTTACCATCAGATCGGCCTCTTTTTTCATGTTAGGCCACCAGTAGCCTTGAGTCAGTGCGCGATGCACGAGCGATCGTCCTCCCGAGTGATATCCGCAGCTGCCTGAATGCAATTCCTAAAGGATAGCCCCAGTCTGTTTGGGGTGCACACAAAGCAGATAAGGTGCCGAAAAAGCTCTCCGGTAAAGTTTGTTTCCTGGTCCTAGCCAGAACTGGGCGGCTTTGTGAGTAATTTTGTGTGCTTCCCTTCGGTCTTCGGGTAAGCTCTCGTCCCGAAGGTACGCCACAATGGGGTCCATCCAACTGGGGTCCTGCGAAATGCAATTCACTGCCTCGTGGAACGCAGGTTTTTCGATGCTCGGCTGTGGTAGGATATCGATGGATACAGTCCTCTGCCCCCCAGCGTCCGTTGCCGGCGCGAGTCCGGCTAAAGCGTCGGCATGGGCGTTGTGTTCTCTAGAAATCTGCTCCAATGAAAAACTGCGGAACTGCTTGCTGGCGTGTTGTAAAGCGGTAAGGTAGCGGGACATTCGGTCATCGCGAGCTTCATATTCGCCAGAGAGCTGGTGGACGACCAACTGAGAATCGCTGTAGGCCTTAATATGCTCGGAACCGAGGTCTGCTGCGAAACGTAGACCGGCTAGTACAGCCTCGTACTCGGCTTCATTGTTCGAGGCGAGGAAGTCGAGCCGGATTGCCAATTCATGGATAATACCCTCTGGTGAAATTAGAACGACCCCGGCTCCGGAACCATGATTATTGCAGGCGCCATCCACAAACATTCGCCAAAAGTTGCCGTGGAAAAGCTGCCATTGTACGGATCCCGCCGACTCTTTGTTCGGCAGTGTGGCCTCTGAATCCGGTGTGAATTCGGCGATGAAGTCCGCCAGAACTTACCCCTTGATCGCCGTTCTAGGCTGGTATTGTATGTCGAAGTTGGCCAATTCCACGGCCCACTTGGAGATGCAGTTGGAGAGGTCGGCCTTCCGGAACAAACTCTTTAAGGGTTGTGCCGTCAAGACCGTGATGGGGTGCGCTTGGAAATAGGGCGCAAGCTTTCTGGAAGCAGAGACCAGTGCTAGTGCTAGTTTCTCCAAAGGCAGATATCTGGTCTCAGCACTGACCAGTGTTTTGCTGGTGTAGTAGATAGGCAGATGAACTCGGTCATCCTGCCGAACAAGAACAGAACTGACCGCGTGCGGAGACACGGCCAGATAGATGAACAGAGGTTCCTTATCCTTCGGCGTTGAGAGTAGTGGCGCCGAGGACAAGTAGGCCTTCAAATTCAGGAGCGCCTGATTGCATTCTGGAGTCCATTCAAAGCTCCTCCGGCTGCACTTTTTCAGTAGTGCGAAAAATGGACGGCACTTGTCCGAAGATCGGCTAATAAACCTGTTCAAAGCGGCTGCCATTCCCGTTAACTTCTGACCCCTTTTATACTGCACGGCGCCGCTAAATTGTTGATTGCGGTGATTTGATTTGGGTCGGCCTCGATGCCCCGGCGGGTAACTAGATAGCCCAAGAACTTCCCAGAGCCGACACCGAAGGCACATTTATCGGCATTGAGACGGAGTTTGTGGGCTTTTAAAATGTCGAACACTTCCTGAAGATGGTCGAGATGTTTGGCTTCAAACTTACTCTTGACAACCATGTCGTCAATATAAGCTTCCATCGTGTCGCCGATCTGTTTGCCGAACATTTTCGTAACCATCCGTTGGTACGTAGCCCCTGCGTTCTTCAAGCCGAAGGGCATAACTTTATAGCAAAATAACCCGCGGGGACTGATGAAGGCTGTCTTCTCCATGTCTGGACCGTTCATAGCAATCTGATGGTACCCCCGGTAAGCATCCATAAAGCTGAACCGAGCGTGCCCAGATGTAGCGTCGACAAGGCAATCGATCCTCGGCACAGGAAAGCAGTCTTTAGGGCAGGCGTCGTTCAGATTCGTGTAATCGACGCAAACGCGCCATTTTCCATTCTTCTTCTTCACGACGACCGTGTTTGCCAACCAGGTGGGGTACTGTACTTCCTTGATTGCCCCAGCTTCCAGCAGTCGATCGACTTCCTCGATGACTGCATCAGTATAGATCGTGGCCGATCGTCGTGGTTTTTGAATGACGGGTCAGCGAGATCTGTCCACGTTAAGGTGGTGACAGATAAAGTCTGGATCGATGCAAGGCATCTCATATGGTGTCCATGCGAACACCTCGATGTTTTTCTTGAGGAAGCAGGTCATGGCTTCCCGTTCGGCTGGCGAAAGGGTTGATCCCAACAAAAAAGTTCTGTCGGTATTGATGTCGTCGGCCGCTACGGTGATCAGGTTCTCAACTGCTTTTTCGGCAGCTGGTGTGCCAACGTCGTCCAGGAGGGGAGCGTCCGACGCTTCTACCCATTGGACTTGTTCGGGGCAAACCTTACTTTTTATTGCCGCCACATAGCATTTTTTGGCGGCTAATTGGTCGCCCAGCAGCTCTTCGGGTCCCCATGTCCCGTTGAAGCGAAGAACTTGATGATAGGTTGAGGCTACGGCCCCAAGCTTGTGTAGCCAGACGCGGCCGACGATGGCGTTGTAAGGACTCGGCACATCGACGACCACGAACTCGACTTCTACGGTCCTCGTGCCCGTGCGGATAGGAAGTATTATCTTCCCAAGGGGCCAAACTGGAGCTGAGTTGAATCCTACCAGTGGTACATCGGTAGGTGTGAGGTCTGTCTCCCGCAAGTGCAACGCCTTGAACAAGGAATAATACATGACCTCGGCCGAACTTCCCTGGTCGACCAGTATTCGGCGGACCAATGAATTACCGAGGGTGAGAGAGACGACTAACGCGTCATTATGCGGCATCTGAAGGCGTTGCAGATCATGATCGGAGAATGAGAGGTTGCCCCCAGACTGGCTGTCGAGATGCGGTTGTTTGGCTCCCGCATTTACGGACATGACTTGTTTGCCGCACGCCGCACGCCTGATCTCTGCCCGAAGGGTTTCCTCGGCAACTGCATCCACCATACCATGAATGACATCGATCACCTGGACTTCCCCACTGTTTGACTTCTCGGGTTCTGTTTGGGGCCCGGCTTGTGTTTTTTCCTCGTTGATGAACTCTTTGAGGTGTCCCTGCGATACCAGCCGCTCGAGGAAATCCTTCCATGCTCGGTAGCGTGTAGTCAGGTGACCTTTCTCCCTGTGGTAAGAACAGCGGTATGGAGAATCTGGTGTTTTTCGCTGTTCTCCCAACGGCCGCCTCGACCATTCAAAGTACGGCTCATGCTGTATCTTCTTGAGGATCTCGTACATTGGGACCTTGAAGACCGTCTTCACTGCAGTAAACTCGAACGACCGAGGTCCCTTATTTTTCCCCGAGGATACCACGTTCACACTCCGGCGCGAGCCGTGTGGTGTATGCTTGTTCACATCCCCCTGACGGGGATGGTTTTGTTCGGCCTGACGCCGTTCGCTGCGTGCCTCCTCCAATCGGCAGTGGTTGTCGATCCGGGCCATGAGGTCGTCCGTATCGGTGGGATTGGATAACATGAGGTCCTCGAACAACCTGCTTCGGTGATCCAGTCCAAGTTTGAACGAAGTCACAGCAATAGCAGGGTCACAACCCTGAATCTCGTTGAAGAGCTCCCAGTACCTAGCAGCATACTGTCTGAGAGACTCATTTGCTGACTTCCGCAGCGCAAGGAGGGAGTCAACGCCTTTCTTCTGCTTGCTACTGGTGACGAACCGAGCCAGGAAAGCAAGGGACAGGTCCTTGAATGATGGGATGGACTCCTTCGGCAGTTTATCGAACCAGAGGAGCCCTAGTTCTCCCAAGCTGGAAGGGAACAGCTTGCACATCAACGCGTCGTCGGTGCTGTAAAGAGACATCATCTGCCGAAAGTGCACCAGGTTTACTAAACTTCGGGGGATTGAAGCCACGCGGTGGACGCACTCCATCTATCTCCCTGGTAAAGGGAGATGAGATGAGCTGGTCGTGGATGATATCGCACTGCGAACGTGCTGGCCGAGGCTCCTGTTCGGCCCTTCCCCCCCTTCTAGCCACGAGTTGTGGTCTGAGCTCCTGTCCACCGTGATACTGAGGGGAACGCCCTCGATAGTTTTGACGTCTTGATGGGGATTGATCCCTTCGGCCGCCATACCTTCGATCCATTTGTGTCTCATGGGTCGGGGTGTCGTCCGAAGGTGTTGTCGGAGGAGAGTACGACTGAGTGCTACTCACTGGTTGAGCCCTCAACCTTTTGTGAACTGAGACCCTCCGCGCTCCTCGTTCGGCATCCAAACAGTTTTCGGATGGTGCGGTTCGGGTTCATCCCTGGCCCTGTGTCTCATTGATCGCGTCGACCTCGGTTTCGAGTCCTAGTCGTTCGAGGGCCGGACGCTTATTCCTTTCTCTTCGCTCTGGAGAGCGTGTCCTGCGGCGCCTTCGTCGCCGAGCCTGCGATGTCTCGCCGTTCTGGTTAGGTTTGATGGCAACTTTGAGTTGCGCAATCTCCTCCCTGACCAGTTGAAGTAGCTGATCTCGTTCTGCCAGTCGAGCCTCCAGGCGCTCGACATATGCTCTGTCCCTCAGATCAGCAGGGGGAGGGGGTGGAATGGCTGGTAGAACTGAAGTCTCAGTTCCGGTGACCACCATTGTTGACTCTGGTAAAGCTTTACTGTGAGGGTTTGAGGATGAGAAGTCAGAAGGATCTCCCACTGTGGTCGCCAAATTGTGGAGTCTGGAATCCACTCTTGACTTCTCGGACTGTAGAATCGGGTTTCTTCGAATGATCTGCAAAACACTCAACACTAAGTTAGTGCTCACCGGGGGATTGGATCTCCGGTGGGCACTCCCACGATCAAGTTAGCTCCCTAGAAAGAGTGAAAGCAACTTGAAAGTAAGCTCTAAGCGCGAGTGTGCATGTACCTGTAGTAGGAATGCTGATGAGGTATTTATAGAGTAGGAATCCAACCATTTACCGGTATGTCCGGCCCAGTATGTAGGACGTGGTTCGAAGGCCGCGGAGGCACTGCCACGTGTTCCACGTCCACGCGGACCGGAAGGGTGATGCGCACGTTCCCCCAAAAAGCGGAGAACGTGTGTTCGTGTCTAGGAACTGAGTCACAGGGTGACACTTAGACGTCCTGGTCAAGAAACCGCCAAAGGGGATTCCCCGGCCGAATGATGATTGCCGAGCATTGAGCGGCTGAAGATCGGTGCGGATTGTGATCCCACCGTTCGTAAAGGCCGAGCTCCAAACTTGTTCGGAACGGCCGAGCAAAGGCTCCGGCCGATAAAGTGTCCGGCCCAATCGCAGGACAATCATTGGTAAATTTGGGCTTCGCCGAGCACCAGAATATGATGCGGCTGATCATGGGCTGGGGGCCCATTAATGATTATGCCGGCCTACTACAGACACACACACACACACACGCATATAGATATATATATATATATATATATATATGTATATATAGTAAGAAATAATTTTTAAATTTAAAACTTAAAATGTGATCGAGTTTGTGCAAATAAGTTTTATCCTCAAAAGTTTATGCAAATAAATATACATCTTAAAGATGCAGGTTTCGAGTGAGGTTGGTGGTGACCAAGACTGAAGAGATGCTAGTTCAGGCAGTTCCTTCGTTTGGTTACGCATTTGCTTGCCTGGGGGCCAGGATGGAAAGCAGGATAAGAACTTAAATGAGATGCCTTGGCGGTGAATGGAATCGATTGAGAAGAAGTTGGATTATCTTCCTGAGAGATAAGGTGATTGAGAGTGATCTTCCAGCCTTTGAGCCTTTCTTTGGGAGCGGCTGGACGAATAACACTGTAAATTTGAGGGACTAAACTGTTTTAGATGGTTGCAACTTGTATGCTCTAGGAAAATGCCTGGCTTCTTTTGGGATATCATAGTATTGAAAGACTTCCTTTAATTCTCGCGACTTCTTTGCTAGGACTAGTAGTTTTTCTACCTTCTGTGACTACTGTTCTTCCTCGTCTTCATCAAAGAAGAATTGTTGCGGCTGATAAACATAGGTAGGCTTGGGAAATATTGCTGAAATGGGGGGGGGGGGGGGGGGGGGGGGTTGCCTCTCCCAAACCTGGTGATATTGGGATCTCTTCCTTCTAACTTACTTAGTTTCTTCTCTTGCTTTTCGGCTACTCTTCTTTTCTTATTTTGCTTTGTGGGCTTGTACCCTAGCTCATATCTGTCAACTATTTTCTTTAGTTTGGCTGGTTTGATCTCCTTTTAGCGAGCTAGACTGTTTCCTGCTCCTGCCTAATATTCGCTTTCATCATTACTTTGGCTACCATCGACCTGTTATCACAGTGAGGAGGCTTGCCCGGCTTCATCCTACGAGGCTGTAGTTGCACTTTCTTCTATACCCCTTACCTGTTGAATAATTATTTTTTTTACAAAAATTATATTGATCACTTAATGTGTTTTGCATTTTTATATGTATATTTTACCTAATTAAAGTATGTATATATATTTTTAGCCTATTTCATAAAAAAAAAATTGTCATGCCTTTTTTTTTAACTCATCTTTCCTTTTAGTGTTTCAAAAAGTAAACAAGAAAAATAAAACAATGAGAAAATAGGATTAAAAAAATACTTAGATAAATCTCATGTTGATAGTCAAAAAATAGATAATTTTTATATTTGAAAGAGACTTCCCACCCGTGTTTGCCTTTTAAGAAAAAAGTATGTTTTGAATTGGAGTATATTAGGTCATCACCGTAACAATAAATCAAATAAGTTACATCAAAATTTTGCATCAGCTCGGAGCAAATTAAACTAGAGCTAGAAATGTACTAAAAACTTCACTATCTAAAGTAAACAAAACAACCATAATCAATATTTAACGTTCTAATAAAAAACAAAAATATTATGTCATTGGTAAATTATATTGACTTTTTTAACAAACTCGTGATAAATTTTCTTTAATATGATAGGTTAAGATGTATATGTATATTCTATTAGATAAATACATAAAGGGGATGAAAAAGTAATAAGATTCATTAAGTAAAAGACGTCAGCTTTTATAAAACTAAATAATGATTATCAAAATATAATACACAAATAATTTTACAAAGTTGACTAATATAAGCCAAATTTAATTTGATTTCAACATCTAAATCTCGAATAGAAAAAATAAATTAAATATTTAAAAAATATGAAATTAAAAATGATATTTATTCGCACAAGTTTGATCAAAATATAATTTAATTTTAACATTTCAAATTTTAATCTTAATTTTTTTCCTTACGATATACATATGTATATAGTAATATAATATATATCTCAATCTACAAACACATAAATAGACTAAATATATAGAAAATATATAAAAAATAGTATAGAGGAGTATTTTAGTTTTTTATCAACTAAATCTAACGATTTTTTTCAAATGTTTACAGCATGAGAACAATTTACTAAATAATTTATAAGTTTTATCTCGGTGAAAGATTTTAAAAAAATTAAATTTTAAATTTCTTTAAAAGAGACAAAAGTGATCTAAAAATCTGTCCATTTATAATTATTTTTGTCTTTATTAAAACGTATATATTTTTTAAATGAAAATGGAAAATTAAAAAATTAGTAATGCCACCTTGATACAAGCATTACCAGTGGCAATATATTATATGAGTTTTTTATTAAAACGTATATATTTTTTAAATGAAAATGGAAAATTAAAAAATTAGTAATGCCACCTTGATACAAGCATTACCAGTGGCAATTTATTATATGAGTTTTTTAAAATAAAAAAAAATGACGATCGTCAGCAGTGATCTCACTTCACGTTATTATCGAGAGGAAGACTATTCTCCTGATCGTGATGATTAATCCAACCCACGCACATACCACCCTACCACCTCCACCCACACACTCTCTCTCTCTCTCTCTCTCTCTCTCTAAGAAAAAAGTCAAATCTCAGGACAACCGGACCTTTTCGTTCTTGCAATTACTATCATTTAATTCGTTGAACAATGACTCTCCATAATTAATTTAATTTTATGGGCCCATTTAGCCTACGGTTTTTATTGATTTATTTATTTGTTTATATATGATGTTTGGAATAAATATAAAAACAGTTGATGACATTTGGACTAATTTATTTATTGAGTTGTTTGATTTGACTTTGACGGAAAAATGACCATATTGCCCTTGTCTTATTTCGGACCCTATTTGGCCATTGTATTATTTGAAGGGTATTTTCGGTTTTTCGGTAACCGTACGGACGGAATAACAAATTGGGGGAATTTTCTTGGCCCAACAAATAAATTAGCCCAAACCTATTTATTTGTTTACCCAACAAATAAATAAAAAACAGTTAATAACCATAGCCTAAATAGGGCCATATATATCGTATGTTTAAGTATCAAACAACTATAGAGTGTTCTAATAAGTGGATATATTTCAAATTTTTATGATTTTTTGACACTTAAATATGCGATATAAAATAAAGTAAATTATAGAGTGTCAGTAACATTGTTCTTAATTTGTTTAATGATCTGTTAATTCGTCCCCATACAATTAATTATGGTCCCATTTGGGCTATAGTTTTTATTTATTTGTTATTTTTATCTTTTTTTTTTTGTATTTGTTGTTTAAATCTCAATGTTTTGTAGTTTATTGGTCCGTCTTGATGAAAGGAATCTAATGAATATAAAATTATGTCCAAAAGTTTTAAAAAGTCACTAAAGACGACGAATAAGTACAAAAATTTTTTGTTTTTTTATTTATTTTTGTTTTTTCCGATGATTGATAACTTTTCTGAAAGCTCTTGTCGAGATGAACCAATAAATAAAAAAATTGATAAAAAACAAAAAATTGTAAAAATTTTTAAATAAGAACGAATTTTTTTTTAATAAATACCACAATAAGAACCGCAGTCCAAATGAACCCTATACAGCAAGCTAAGCAATCTGGAAAATTATATGATAACGCGCTGCTGCATGGTGAATCCGTGGTCCCATCCCCCCATGTGCATTTACTTTTGTCTGATAAATATTCTTCAATTACACAGCAGACAGAACTGACCCCACTGCGTGATCTAACACACCTTACCCATACTTTAAAATTCTTTTTTCCATTTTTTTTTTGTTTTCTTGGAGTGCACCCCATGGTGAGGTGTTCAATGCTACGTTGGCTTTACTTGTAAGTTTTGCTTACTGCTAAAGAAAATGCGAACGACAGTTTATTGGACAACGAATAATACGTAAAATGTAAATTAATTTTTGTAAAATATATATTAATATTTATAAAATATATATTAATATTCATATTTATTTGATACTATGCATATATTATCTACTGTCTAATGGGTTGTAATTAACAAGACCCTACTACTAAAGTTGATCCCAAAACAAAAGAAGAAGGTCCAAATGATTTTTTATTAGATTATTATTTTATCTTTATATGAATATTTCTTGTAATTTTATATTTTTCATCAATTCTTTTGTGAGTTATTGATTCGTCTTGACTAGAGATATAAAAAAATTATAAATAATAAATTAAATTTAAAAAAATTCAGAAAAAATAAAAATAATCTAAAAACATGATATGGTTGTGCTTATTTGTCGTCTTTAGTAATTTTTTAAAATTTTGAACATAATTTTTTATTTTTTTTAAATTCATTTCGTCAAGACGGATCAATAATTTATAAAAATTTGAGACTAAAATGAAAAATGAAAAAATAAAATAAATAGAGACAAAAAAAATTCAAGAAAAGAGTTAAGCGAAATGAGGCTTAAGTTCTGTACTTCGTAATTTACCTTTCTTTCTCTTTAGACTTTAAAAAATATAAAGAGATAAAAAAAACTACTTAAATTGTCAACTCATTAAATGCCTTTTTGGAAATTGGTAAACTAGTTAGTTCGCTGAAAGCAACGCCAATAATAATTTTAAAATTTAGGAATGTCAAAATATTTTTAAAAATCTCTTTTATAATTTGACATCTCTTTCAAAGGTCCTTCCCCTTCCAACCAAATTGTCTAACATTTTTTAAACAAATCATCCAACATAATCCCGTACCGGCCTTGAAGTGATACCAAATAACAGGCGTATTGTCTTTAGTACCGTTCTAGTCGGTATCGTACCAATCTGTAAATATATATTTTTAAATTTCAAATAGTAACTTTTTGGATGATTAAACATAAATTGGGACTAAAATCATCAATTTTTTGATGATTTTTTTTTAAATTTTGTGACTTTCTTTTAAATGTCCAATGTGATTTTTTGTTAATAAATATTATTTAAAAAATACATATTGATTTTAGAGATAAATTCAAAACGGTAAGTCGGTACAAACTAGTACCGATACGTATCATACCAGTAATAAGACCGGTATGCTTGCTGGTACGAGATTAATAACTTTGTGCCAAATGCTTGTAATACACTCAATGTTAGAGATGCTCTGACAAAGTGGGCCCTTGAAAGTTACATACGGTGTAAGTTTCATACATTGTAATTGATAATTTCATAACCATTTTAAAAAAAAATTAAAATCAATGTTGACATTGTTTGGATATGTTTGTTTTTTATGTAAAATATTTGTCCAGTTAAATTAAGTGGACGTGAATCTACCAATCAACAAGAGAAAAGTCACAATTGAACAGGTCTGATTATTTTGATTACAACTTTTAGCACATTTATCTAATTGATGTGACTCAAATTAGGTTACAAAGTTAACTAAAATGGCTACAACTTTTAGCACGTTTACTTTAAGCCTAAACAGTAAAGAGCTAGTCGGTTCATCTTACGGGAGATCATTCGAGCGAGTTATAGAAACTTTTTTTTTCCTTTGCAAATTTTGTTAGAGATTCAAAGAAGGCCAATATGCCGCTTGAGCAAGACAGCTTTTGTTCTCCAAGAATTTTTTAAGGCGATATATAAAAAAAAAAAACAGAGAAGGTAAGAAGGCCGCTGATTGCTATAGATAATGCACTACATGTTTCAAACCTATTAAGAGCTAGTGAAGCTACAATGTTGGTAGAGAAAGAAAAACTTAGTTAAATCAAAAGAAACACTTGTCGATTAATTTCTTGAGAGATTGGATGAGATCTTAATATATACATCCTTGATTAGTCTCGTGAAGGTTGATTGTTCATTTTTAGCACGAGCAACTCTTTAAAAGAGTTCAAAAGGCAACTGGAGGTTAATCTAAGGAGTAGTCTGATGTATTGATCAAAGATTTAAAGAATTGGATCGTGAAGAAATGAGACAGTTTAGGAGGATTTGCAAAAAGCATCTAAATCAAGATTGACAAATCATGCATTGATGGTGAAGAGCTTTTTTTATTTGCGATTTGCTTATAGTGTCTTCTTCTCTTTCGAAATTTTTTTCTCGTTTTGAATTTTACATGTATATCTATGTTCTGCTTGCTTGGTTTAATTTCTTATTGACGGTTATGCATAATCACAAAGATTAAGTTAATCAATTTATTTATATATTAACGATAGGGTTGTCGAGTTAAATCTCAATGTAGCGGATTAATAGACAATCCATCACATGAAACTTTCAGAGAGAATAAACAAAAATCACAGTGTGATGTGCCTGTTTTAGGTTGCTTTCGCTCCAGTTGACTTTTTAGAGTATTTCCAAAGGAGGAAGCAATATTTTTCACTAAATATAAAATTTCCTTATATTTGTGGCAAGTTGAAGAACCATTTGGACCAAGTTTATTCCAAGAGAGTCTTGAAACTACTTTTGTACAAAATTAGGAATATTTTACTTTTAATATGATGATTTGTTTAGCTAATGAGTCATCTCTCTATTCAGCTCTTTTCAAAATTAGATGAGGTAGTAGACCAGATACACACAAGTGTGGACCTTCAGCCCAAAGGCATGCTCAGCCCATCTCGGTTAGGGACAAAATGGGTCGAGCCCAAGTTGAATCAATTGATACAGGACTGTGAGATTTGGTAAGCCCATATGACGCGCCTCAAGCCCTACTGGGTGCACAACTATAGATTGGGTCAAGCCTCCCCATATGGCTGGCGCACAGTGTAATGCCCAAAATTTTAAAATCTTTAGGAAAATAAGAAATTGATTTTTCAATATTTGATTTAAAATATCATTTAATATAGACAAACGTTATTGCCAAAATAGGACTACTGACAAGAAATGCCAACAAAATATTACAATTTGATCAAAAGACTTCCTATCAAGATTCAAATGAGTTACATGTCAGGCACTACGTAAATCACGAATTGATCATGTCTTTCTCGGGAAATGCACTCGCCTTGGTCAAATGAGTTATATGTCAGGCACTACGTAAATCACGGATCGATCGTGTCTTTCTCGGGAAATGCACTCGCCTTGGGTCGGGTATTTTGGGTCTGCTCCGTCGACTTCGGTACATGGCATGAAACGCCAAGGACAAAGAAATATGCACCCTAAGCTATGGCGCTCAATAAGTTACCATATTCTTAGATTATGTTTTTAGTGTTTAATGCAGTAGAGTCAAATGGAATACTAAGATACAAGCAATTTAAAACTAAAGACAAAATACGTAAGTACAGAAACAATCACAATAAAGCCATGATTTTTGCTTCTAAACTCGCCTGGCGTCTAGCGGGTCCAGAGGATGACTTTGAGCCAAACTTCGACGACGATGGTGACATACATGGAGATAATGATGTAGAGGCCAAAGAACCAGAAGATGAGCCTATGAACAATGTGAAGAATCCTTCCACCTCTGAGCGCATTGGAGTGTCTATGGGCGTGGCTAGCTGGAGTTGATGGAGTGGTATGAACAATTATGAACCCAAAACTATAGTATATGTGAAGATTTGAGCTAGAATCCTACCCATGGAAAGTAAAAGGAGAGCCATACCTCTTGAGACTGCTATAGTCATTGAATGGCTCGATGATAAGAAGTACTAGCTCAACGTCCCTATTGACTTTCAAGAGAGAATGGGTAACTTAGTGCCGTGTGAATTGGTGCAATGCCGATACCCTTATGACATCAAGAGGATCGTGAATCCTCAAGAAGATGTTGATTTCTACAACCTTTTCACATACGCCAAGCTACCTTTCTTAGTGGAAGACGACACCTGATCAATCCTGGAGTGAAATCGTGATGTTAAAAAACATAATACAGATGTTACGAGATTTATGAGACCACTCGAGAACGGAAATATCACCTCTGCTGCGATTACCCAAGTTTATTCTTGCCTTGAGTATCGTTAATAATGGGTAGTGATAGGGTGTAATTTGCAGGTTGAGAGATAACTTGTATTCACCCTACTAGCAGATTTTAAATAGATTGCATGCATGCCTTGTGCCATTTTGCACACATGTTTGATTTATTGTACTAAGCATAATTATTATTATATCTATTAAAATCTTATTGTCACCTATGTTATTATCTAAATATTGTTATCTTTATCGTTTAAATTATAAAATGGTAGAAATGAGAAATAGCAACAAACACCATCACCCTCAATCTCACCCCAACGCCAACAACACTCTTGGTATCACAGAATTTAACCAACTTCTCTGCACCTTTATAGCCGCTACTAGAAGAGCACCCTAACAAGAAGTACCGCAACACAGAGCGAAACTTAATCACAGTATTCTACTTAATGAATTCTGCAAAAGTTGTCCACCTATTTTCTCAGGAGAGACTAATCCTGTAGTAGTCGAGACATTGCTAAAGCAGACCGAGAAACTGTTATGAATCTATCTTGTGAGGGGTTCAAGTTTCAAGATTGCGTCTAGGATAATGATGTAGGAAAAAAATATTGCAGACATTTAGATTTCATTTTAGAAAATAATTTTATGAATCAACAATCTAGTATTACAAAACAGAATTACAATGTAAATTCAAAAAATAAAAATACATTACCAAACCGAATCATATTCACCATTTAAAATAGATTTGCTGCTTCCCGTGGGTGTCGCAGGATTGCACCAGTGCATGTCTCCCAGAATAAAATGACGCACTTGGTCAATGGAGGAAAAACCAATATTCACTATTTATCGAAACCTTAAAGCTTTGAAACTGCCGAAATCATAAATGGAGGGATTAATAGAATCATCAATGTCCACTGATAGCGCAGTTAATGGACATCAATGCAACCATGAATGAGTTGTAACTATTGAGACCTTTCGGTTGTCTCGTGAGACCCTTCGGCGTCCCAATTTCATTAACAACCCTTCTAAATTTCCAAAAAATAAAACATAGGCTAATAAGCCATAAGCTCGTAATAGAAGTAATATTGTGGATCATTGTATGAATAGGGTCCTAATTACTATATCACAATTTCTAAATGGTTACCTTAATTTCAAACATTGGAGGTGGATTGAAGTGCGTTTCTACTTTATCTTAGCTGGTTTTCCTCGTCTCTCTCTCTCTGTCTTTGTCTCTGCTCTAGTTTGTAGTAGAATGGGAGGGAGTGAAAGTGGGAATTTATAGGAGAGGGAGTGGGGGAGGATGAATGGAGGAAAGTGAAAGGGGGGGATTGAGTAGATGGAAGGGTGTAGAGGAGGGTGAAGTCTGAGTTTGCAGGAGGGGGGTAGCAGAGGAGTACTTGAGGGAGGAGAGGAGATGGCAAGAAAATGGGGTAGTGTGGGGTTCTCCCTTCATTTGATTAAAACTCAATTCGGTATGCGTTTTGAATAAAATACTTTAGTGAATTTTAAAAAGTTTTACTAAAATTTTAGTTTCAGAGTCAAAAAATAAGAACTAGTTCCTTCTCTCCCTCAGCTTGCTATAATCTAATATTCTCATGGTACCATTGACGTTGTTGATACTCATAGTCCATAAATTATCAGAATACATACTATGTAAGTCCCCTCTTATTTTCAATAGTCAACTACAAAATATACATTCACATGTCACCGACAAAATCTGTCACGACGTAATTTGTCGAGTGTGTCTAATTGCTCCAACTTACTTCTTAATGTTTGAGAGAAAAAATGACCCTCCTAGATTTAAATGTGCTCTAGCAACTTTCTTTTTCTTGAGAATTAGTTCAGTTTTGATTTTTTTATTTATGATGTAAGATGAATCAAAAGAGATAAAAAATTATCAACCGAAAATCAAAAAAAACTTAGGAGACACTACAACAAAATTGCACATTCTCCACACTTAATTTCCCGTATTTGTAAAAAATGCCGAGAATAATTAAAAAGAAACTCAATAACTCACTCAATTCTTTAATTTTTTACTTACTAGGGAACCAGACAAAAGCCCTGAAGTTCTCTCATACTAGGGGAACCCTGACAATGAACGGGTTCTCCTAGAAGTCTTTGTCGGCGCCACACGGTCTTCGTCCTTCTCTCTCTCTCTCCTCGTCTCCGATCATGGCTTCTCTCTTTCTCAAAGTCTTCTCTCTCTCTCTCAGTCTCTCTCTAAATATTACTGTATATACTTAATACAGATTTGAAGCTCAATTGGAACTCCGAAGTTCGATCCAATTCATCTAAACTTCAAAGGTCTCTCTCTCTCTCTCTCTCTCTCTCTCTCTCTCTCTCTCTCTCTCTCTCTCTCTCTCTCTTCGTATGTGAAGTTTTGATAGCATTTTTGGTAGCATTTTTGACAGAAAGTTGGAAGTTTGATTAGTTGTGTAACTTCTTTACTTCATTTTTTGTTCGTACATGGTGGTGTTATACTGATTTCTTTGTCTTATGGTTCATTGGAGTACCACCTCAATTTTACCTGAATGTTGATATATAGCCTAACACATGTTTGATGAAATGCTTCAACAACGGAGTATGTTTGTTTTGCATTTTTGCCTTTAAATCCTAACTTCATATTGATGAAATGCTTCACAAGTGAGTGTAACTGACTTGTGGAGTTGATAGATTTGTTCTCCATTGCAGAAAGGATTCTTCTGTGAAGCTGTGGGAAGTTGGCACTGGAAGACTGCTCAAAAAATATGTAGGAGCTACTCGTACGCAGTTGTGATGCCAGGTATGTTCTTGGCTTCCTTCACAACCTTCGCTTGGAAAATGTCTCTGAATAAGTTTTATAATATGTTGTGTAGCACAAACACGGATATGGACATGGGACACACAATCTTAAGAAATGAGAACACTAACACCCGCAAGGGACATAGTAAAACAAACTGTAAGTATTTTATTGATTCTCTCTCCCTCTCTCACACTATACACACACAGTCACATACACATGTATGTATGTATGTATATGCTGCTTGTGCATTATCCAAACTCAATTGTTTGTTTCTAGAGAGGGCGACTCTATTAAAGTCGAAACAAAGGCTTGGTATAGTGAAGCCTTAAGGGGTTTAGTTTAGTTTCGAAAACTTAATTGTTTGCTTCTAAACAAATCAACAAGTTCAAAGGTGCATTGTAGGATAGTCAAAACTTATTGATCATGTTCCATAAAATCACTTGATATCTAGTTAAAGGTGGAGCAGTTGGAGCTGTAGCTACTGTTCAGGTGACCAATTAATGGCTTCAATAAGTGCTCATTGTTCTTGATTAGATCCCGTAAAAGGCCTATTTGCATTGCATTTTATTCCTGCGGTAATCACCACTAGGCAGCATGATTGGATACTCGTTGCTGTTGTTCTTTATTTTCAGCCATGGGTTATTTGTTCTTGATTGTGGGTAGATTGGTGAGACTGGATATATCCATCATATGTTGGTGATGAATGAGAGCTGACAGCATTTTGCAATTTCATCTAATACCCCTTTAATGTTCCAAAAGTATTTTCTAAACAAAGTTTAAAGATTCCTGACCTTCTACCACAGATTACTTGTGCAACACATTCGTCTTTTTTATTATGGAACTTTGATCCTGCCCCCGCTCATCACTGCCCCACAAGGGAAAGTTCGTCTCTACTCATTGGAAAAAGATACGCTTTTTCATGTTACCATGATGTCCTTAGAAATACCAACCATCTTTGGAAGAATCTTATTTCTACAATAAGACTACCTCTGTTGGTCTCATGTGGGGAAATGGAGATACCTTCAACAACGACAACAGCTTTTGGGATCAGGTATCCCAGGACTTTGTGTCTAGTGAAAGAGGGAAATATATAGAACCCAATGTCAATCAACCTGAAATTATCCACCAAGAATTTGAAGAGGCTGACTTCCCTTTGAAAGATGTGCCACCCCCCGTGATGAAGCCTCAACCCGTCCCGTGTGGTTCTATGATGTAGAATCAGACACTATGTAACACAAAAGTCTGTTATCATATGTCATACACAATGTTCCGGCATTATCCTTATTCATCAATTGCCTATTGGCAAGAAATGATTACCAAAAATGACATAGAAGTACTTTACTTGTTGTCTTCACCATAGTAGATGCATTTACTATGTTTTCTTATTGGAAATATCATATTTCAAAGTGGCTCCTGTGAAAATTGGATATAAGCAAGGAAAAAAGAAAAGAGAATCACCTTTCTCTATTGCTAAAAGGCAAGTCCATAAAACCAAAACCAAAACCAAAACAGAACTTCCCCGTGATTCAACATGTACACATACAAGATTAGATTTTCGAGCAATCATTTCCTAAAAGAAAGTAGTGTAGGAGCCAAACTTTTCTGTGATAGCCAATTGCACATACCACGAAGACTAATGACTATCGTTTCTCTTTTCCCATATACTTTCATCTACTTCCAACTCGAATACAACTGGGGAAAAAACATCATTCAAGACAGTGCGTTGGGCGGACCGTATTAGCAAGCGTGATGGGCTATTATATTGCATAAGGTCATTTTAGTTGAAGATAATTATGCTATTAGACATATATACGACTTCCTATATTGATATCAGTCAATAAAGAGTAGACAAGGCACTTCTTTCCATGTTTTGCTGGCATGATGGTCAAAATATTCACAATACTGTCAGCTAACGGCATGTATAACTGTTATGTAATATTGAACTCAGGAAACAGTGAAGTAATTTTCCATGCTAATGGGCCATCGTTAAATTCCTTTATTTGAGTAGGTCAGAGTAGTTTAC
Source organism: Arctostaphylos glauca (assembly GCA_019985065.2). NCBI lineage: Eukaryota > Viridiplantae > Streptophyta > Magnoliopsida > Ericales > Ericaceae > Arctostaphylos > Arctostaphylos glauca. The sequence goes on along the minus strand of JAHSPW020000007.1, from coordinate 19,961,205 downwards.
CCTTTTCTTTGTTAGTATAGGTAGCATTTCATATGTTGGTTAACTACGCATATAGTTTCATTATGGTTGTTTTATTACTAGGTTTGGGAAGGGTCGTCGGAATGCCTGTTACTACTGTTCAATGGTTTTATTCCACATCTAATCAATTTTACTGTCTTTGCTGGTTTCACTATTGTTCACCGACATATTAACAATTTCAAGTAGGGTCTAAAATCCATGTCACAGGTTGGTTCTTATTCCATTTTTGGTGTGGTGTTGACCTATCTTATGTCTTCATATAGGCGATACGGACTGGGTGGCTACATCCAAATATGAATCTTGAGAATCCAGATGAAGGCGTGGTATGTGTTTTTCCATGTTCCATGTGCTTGCTTTTAATAGAATGACGATTAGAATAGATGGACAGTTCTTCTTAAGGGAAGCATTACATGATTTTAGCTGCATTTGATGATCTCTGTCATGGGCCTAGTTTTGGTGAAAATGAATGCCTTGTGTTATTTTGATCTAACATTTGTTTTGTTTATATCACAGTGGTGTTGAAATAGGAGCAAGACAAGCCCACAACCAATGCAGCGATTGCCTTGTTCATTTGTTTCCATTTTCCCAAGTTGGAAGTTGGATTGCCTTGTTCAGAACTTGTACTCCTTCAATGCGGTGATTTCTTTGTTTGGTTAGATCTACTACAATTGTTTTTCTCATGTAATATGGAATGGATGGGCTGGACTTTTTTTGTAACATGTACTCTTTCGTGAATCACTGGGATGTCAGTTTGTTTTTGTAGGGTGGGTACATCAATATTTTTAAACATATACGTGAAATATTCATTGTTTTATCTCATTGTTCTAATTTGAAATCCTATTAGCTTTCATTTCACCTCTTATGTTAGCGTTCATTAGTTTATGCACGAGGTTCTGAATTAAAATCTGGACCATGTATTTTGGTTTGCTTAGTGAAGGGTTATTAAATATATTTTTACCGACACTTTTAAAAAATTTCACAAAAACATTTCCGGCTTTTTCCCAAAATATTTTTGCTCCCCCAAAATACATTCCCGGCGTTTTTTAAAATGTGGGGAATACCAAATGTCGCTGGAATACTTACGTCGCCGGAAAAGTTTTCCCGGCGTTTTAGAAACGCCGGCAACATACGCCACTAATATTAGCGGCGTTTGTAAACGCCGATTAGTTTTCCCGATAGCGTTATCGGCGGCATTTTTTACAAACGCTAGTAAATCATAAGAAAACGCTGGTAAAGCTTATTCCCGACGTTTTTTAGACTTTTTTATTTAATAAGCGTCGGGAAAAGTTTATTTTGTTGTAGTGAGAGACGATAATACAATAAACAAATTGACTTGATAGACATCCCAAGCACAAACTCAAAAAGACCGTGGCTCATATTTGTGCACTCGTTCGACTAACATCCGATGTTATATTTTACGGGCACCAATATATAACTAAAATTAATATTTTCTGTGTCAATCACATGATATAATTAGTGTCATATCAAACACGACGTCAATTGGTACTCAATGTGGTGGGTATACATATAACCTTTTTTTTGTCCTAGTCTTGCTTTTACTCATTTTCCAAACTATATATGATTTCTTAATGAGAGCGTGTTGTAATGTTTAGTGCCCAGATATGTAGCATGCACTGACACTTTACTGGAGATCATGTATCTCGACGAACACTTGACAGACACAGACACTCTCGAAATACGTGTTTGATTTTCAAATTCAAAGTATCTTTATGTTTTTTCTCAAAAAAATTCACGGGACTTCTTGGAGCACTTTAGAACATGCTAAGACACTCAATAGACATGCTCATCACACTGTCTGGACACTCAAGAGGGTCTTCTTTTCATGTGACAGATGATGCTTAAATGACTATAAAGACATAACCTACATATTTTGATTTTAAAAAGCCAAAAATAATTAAAACTATTACATTTAGCAGTCGCTGATGTATCACTCGACAATTTTTTTGTTTGATACATAGTAAAACTTGACGTACGCCGTGGATGTATCCAGATGCAAATTTTGAAAACCAATAAACAATCTTTGGTTTTGTTGCATTCCTGCGTTGTTGTTTTCGTATGATTGAGTGTGATTAGGTCAAATTCGCATGATAGAGCTTAGCTGCATCATGTACAAGGCTTATACATCAAGCTAAGCAATCTATGAACTTCTATGTAGAATGCAACTATATCGTGATTCCATGATCTTATCCTCATAGATAGATTTAATTTAAAAATATCAATCTTGATAAAATTTCTAGTTTAGTCCCCTCGATTTTGATTTGACTCTGCCCCAAATTCTTTTATAAGAGTATGGAGTATGGACGATCGAGCACTCCTTAAACCAAATAGATGAAGGTAGTTTAATTTCTAGAATTCAGTGACCTCCTTTAATGATGCCTCCAAGTCATTCCTTAATTATTCAAAAAAAGTAATTAAAGCATTTTTTTCAGGGTAAAGACGTCCATTTTACTTTGATTATCTTTCTATCCACCCAATTAGATAGGAAAACACAAGCAATTCTCAACATATTATATCCGAAACACCAAAATTCTTAATGAAAAAAACCCAAAAAGTAGAAGGGGAAGATCAATGAGTAGTCCCATAACAAAAGAAAAATTCTTCCATAAAGTAGTTCCCAAATTCTTTCATAAGAGTATAGAGTATGGACGATCAGGCACTCCTTAAACCAAATAGATGAAGGTAGTTTAATTTCTAGAATTCAGCGACCACCTTTAATGATGCCTCCAAGTCATTCCTTAATTATTCAACAAAAGTAATTAAAGCATTTTTTCAGGGTAAAGACGTCCATGTTTCTTTGATTCTCTTTCTATCCACCCAATTAGAGAGGAAAACACAAGCAATTCTCAACATATTATATCCAAAACACCAAAATTCTTAAGGAAAAGAAATCCAAAAAGTAGAACGGAAGATCAATGAGTAGTCCCATAACAAAAGCAAAAATCCTTTTATGTTATCTTGGAAAGAAGTGAATTAGGAGTAGAATTATGAAGCACTCATGTGAAGTGCTACCAAGGAAGCATAGAAACCATCTTCAATGTTAATAAGAGTGTCATGCTTTCCCTTTTCTACTATGACACCGTCTTTCACCACCGCGATTATGTCTGCATTCTTTATTGTGGATAATCTATGTGCCACAACCACCGTGGTCCGGTCCACCATCACTTTGTCTAATGCATCTTGAACCACTCTTTCTGATTCTGCATCCAGTGCACTCGTAGCCTCGTCTAGTAGTAGTATTTTTGGGCTTTTCACCATAGCACGCGCTATGGCCACCCGTTGCTTTTGTCCCCCGGACAATTGCACTCCTCGCTCCCCTACTATGGTGTCATACCCCTGTGGTTATAAAAATATGGATGATTGTTGGTTGCAAATGAATCTCCATATATACAAATAAAAGTGCATTGCTATATATGTTAGATAGTGAACGTTTTGTCACCTGTTGTAATCCGCTAATGAACTTGTGGGCATTTGCCAACTCTGAAGCAGTTAGAATTTCTGCCTCGGTTGCATTTCCTTCCTTTCCATAGGCAATGTTAGCACGTATTGTTTCATTAAACAGGACTGGCTCTTGGCTAACAAGACCCATCTGTTGTCTCAACCACTTCAATTGCAACCTTTGAATTTCAATCCCGTCAAGCATAATATGACCCGAATCAGGATCGTAAAATCTTTGTAATAATGCTATCACTGTTGATTTTCCACTTCCACTTTCTCCAACTAGAGCTACCGTCTGAAAGTTTTACATAAATTAGGGCTGAAAGCTTTTTGCTTGGTAACAACAATTATAGTCAATTCTAAACAACAAATAAAAAGAGGAGAGTTCTACCTTGCTGCTGTGAATGTTCAAACTGAGGTCACGAAAAATCGAAACATCCGGTCTAGTTGGGTACTTGAAGCTTATATGGCGAAGCTCAATTTCTCCCTTTACACTCCCTAGAATCAACCCAGACTCATCACTTGGGTCTATCTTTGACTTTCTATCAAGAATGGCAAAAATAGAAGCTGTAGCACCCTTGGCTTTAGTAGAATCAGGGGCTAGGCCACTTGATTGAGAAATTGCCATGGCTGCCAAGGTTAGAGAAAAGAAAACCTACAAGGCCACACCACATTTATTAAGATTTGTTTGAGAATAAAAATAATATTTAATAATTTCCTTGATATTAAGCTTTTGGACACTCACACAAAAAACATCTGCGAATGTGGTTTTTCCAGCCTGAACTAGCATAGCTCCAGCATAGAAACTAATTGCATAGACAAAAAATAGAAGGGCAAATGATACCCCAAAGCCTATCCCACTAACGACTCCTTGTCTTATGCCTGTCTTCATAGGTCCTTCACATTTCTTTTTGTACAGTTGCATCACTTTTTCTTCGGCACAGAAAGAAGCAACGGTTCTTATACTTCCAACCGCATCATTTGCAACTTGGCTTGCTTCCTCATACATCATCTGTGAAAAATTGTGTCTAAATCTTAATCAATCCTAGGGAAGAAGCAAGAACAAAATCTTTTGGAAATTCTATCGGATATGTTAAGATGTTGACCTTTTCTTTCAAGTCAAAAAATACTACTAAATGTTGCAACCATTAAGTTTATGCTAAGTGGAGTTCCTAGATATGAGGAAGAAAATAAGCAGTAAAAATCATACCTTAGCATTTGCACTGAACCCTTGCAAGAATTTCAATTGAACATAACCATTCACTCCTATGAGAGGTATCAAAGCAAGGACTATAAAAGCCAACTGCCAACATGCTGTAAAAGCAATGACCAGTCCTACAAATGTTGAAGCAGAGTCTTGAACAATTTGAGCAAGTGCATCTCCCACTAAACCCCGAACAGTAGCTGCATCCGCAGATAGCCTAGCTCCGATTGCTCCACTTGAATTCTCGGGCTCATCAAACCAACTAACCTCCATTTGAACCACTTTCTCAAAGCATATTGATCTCACTTTTTTTACAAGCTTACAACCAGCCACAGAAAATAAGTATGTCCGTGCTGGAAATGATAATAATGATGCTACTGCAAGGACTAAAAACATAAGGGCCCAAAATTTTGAATCTTTCTTTAGTTGATGGTGTGGCTCATAGAATATTTTGATCACATATGAAACAAGGAGACCAAAAATTGGAAGTATTGAGCCATTAATAGCTGCAGCAATAGCTCCTGCTATTAACACTGGAACCTCTGGCTTGTTCAGATAAGCAAGTCGACGCAGTGGGACTTTTGAAGGCTTTTCGGACACTTGCGTGTTGCTGGCTCCTACTTCTGGAAGTGTAGTTTCAGGAAGATCGAGTCCCGTAGGTAGACCAAATGAAACTCGGCTGCTATTTTCTGGCCCAGAAGATCCATGACTTATAGAATGAGGGAATGAAATTCGCTGACTTGAATGTCTACCTAATTCGGTAATCAAATCTGATTTGTCTATGTCCACTGTAGCTTGTTTGGAATCCTTGTTAACTTCTTGCAATCGTATAAGCTGAGAATATGCTCCTTCCGGATCCTCAAGAAGTACCAAATGTGAACCTGCTCGATAAACATACACAATACAAAATGAATATTTCTTTGTGGCATGCACATATGGGTATTTGTGGTTCTGTTTGTATGGACTCATAGAATAATGTTGTTTCCTTTACTCATAGTTCCATTGTACCTTAAATAGGATGATGAGATACCTTTTTCAACTATTTTTCCTCGGTGAATCACTGCAATCATGTCAGCATTCCTTACTGTGCTCAAACGATGGGCAACAATGACAGTTGTTCTATTGATCATTATCCTGTCCAATGCCTCTTGCACTATCCTTTCAGATTCTGCATCGAGCGCACTTGTTGCTTCGTCCAAGAGGAGAATTTGTGGGTCTTTTAGAATTGCCCTGGCTATAGCGACTCTCTGCTTTTGTCCACCAGACAATTGGGTTCCATGCTCCCCCACCAAGGTGTCCAATCCCTAAATCCAAACCAAAAGTGACATCATAAGGCAAAATAAATAATCCAACCATGCTCTATCATGACAGTAACATAATACGAAGCATAGAGTTTGTAAGAACCTGGGGCAGTTTATCAATGAATTTGGCAGCATTAGCTAACTCAATTGCTGCTTTGATTTCTTCTAGGGTTGACCCATCCTTCCCATATGCAATATTATCCTTGATGCTACACGTAAACAACACCGGCTCTTGGCTAACAAGACCCATTTTCTCCCTAATCCACTTGAGTTGGAACTCTTTGAGATTAATGCCATCTATGAGGACTTGACCAGATTGTGGATCATAAAATCTCTGTATCAGACTAATAACTGTTGACTTTCCGCTACCACTCTGTCCAACCATAGCTGCTGTCATGCCACTTGGGATGGAAAGCGAGAATCCACTGAATATTTTGTCATTTGGTCTGGCTGGATAACTAAAATAAACATCCCTCAACTCTATATCTCCATGAATATCATCCAACTTTTTGCCTTTAACGTCGTATGTGTCTATCTCAGGCTTTCTATTTATTGTCTCAAACATCTTGAATGCTGCAGCTTGACCTGCGGCGAATGCACCCATGCATGGAGATGCCTGCCCAAGAGACCTGAAACAACCATATTACACCAAACATTATAGAATTGAATAAACTTGTGATGCTCACAAGCTTGTCACTTTAGGGGTCCAAAGGAAGTAACTCTTCTAGTAGGAAGACATAATTTCAAAAGCAAATTTGAAAAAGGTTAAGAAGTGACACTCACATGGAACCAGTCAACACAGCAACAATAATATTGAGGACGTCACCTCCGTCGTATCCCTTTTCTATTATCATCTTTGCACCAAACCATATAGCCAAAGAATAGGTGCCACATGCGACAAACATAACTACTCCGAAACCCAATCCAGCAACTGAGCCTTCTAGAATACCTGCCTTGTAAGCATCCACAAGAGATTTGTCGTACTTAATTACAGCTTGCTTCTCCCCCGTAAAAGATGCAACCTACATAGCAAGAGGAAAAGATGACATAAGTCAAAAAAAACTGTAATAATAATAATAACGCACCTATTCAAGTTTTACAAAATTCAAATTTCATTAGATAGGTATTTTAATAGGTTACTTACAGTTCTAATTGAGCCAATAGTTTGTTCAACTACACTAGCTGCTTTAGCATAAGCATTTTGCCCGCTGGATGCCGCCTTGGATATGAAGATAGAAGTGGCTCCTTCGGCTATTGCAATTAGAGGGATGGAGGATACCAAAACAAGCGCAAGGAGCCAGCCCTTAATAAATGCTATCACAAAGCCTCCCAAAAATGTGGATACTAGTTGTATAAATTTCCCTACCTGCATTGAAACACAAAAGGCAAACATTGGGGATTGTGAGAAAATACGCCATTTATATGTTTTCTAGTTTGAGGAGTAATAGTGAATTGGTACCTTCTCACCCATAGCGTCTTGAATGAGAACAGTGTCACCCGACATTCGACCCACAACTTCACCTGTGTTTGTTTCTTTGTCAAAGAAAGTTATATCTTGTCATATTATAGTTTTTAAATAAAGACTCCTTATTCTTGCAGCTTGTCGCTCTCCCGTCACCATCCAACAAGACACCTCTAGCAAACCACAAAAAAAAAATTACTTGTCGGTCAAAATAGCAATACTAATACTCTGAAAGTTTTTCTTTGCTCAACATTCTCTTATTTATTACGTGTGTGCCAAATTGTCAATGTGAATGTAAGTTGGATGCACTTACGGAGGAATGCTGCCACACCGGCCCCCAAAGCCAAATAGACAAATTTCACTGAAATCTAAAAAATCAATCAAATCATTAATGACAATATTTTGTTCCAACATATCACAACAAAAGAATTAGGATTGCTTATAAAAAAAAAACAAAAGAATTAGGATATGTCCAAAATTATAGAATTAGGACTATATATGACTTAATGTTCATATATTTACCATGATGCATACGGAGAAAATTCTCAGCTGGAGTATTCTCACTCAACGATTATTTTACCTTAGAAACTAGGTGAACCACGTCTTTGTTGTGTTGGTTTTCTCCAAAAGAATTAACTAGTTGGCCAAAAAGTATAGTCATAAGAGGCATGCATAAACCATTCCCAACAGCACCGATTGTACCAACAACCATCAAGATAACATCTACAGTGTCTGCAAATGAGAACAGCTTGTAAATAGGAACCGTTTTAGTGCTCTCTTCTTTCCTACTCTTCTTATGAGATGTGTCAAGATGGCCCTTGTTTGAGGCAGAACTTCTCCCCAGCGCCTCCGTTTCAAGTGCAAGGCGTCTTGATGTGGTGACCTCCTCCATATTTCCGTCACCATCCAACCCACTCTCCTCTGCCATGTTACCAACTTCAAGCTCGTTATCCTTGTCCTCTTCAAATTAAGTTGATGTGGTGCAAGATTGCCAAACTATGAGCCTAGCTGAAAATAATGGAACCAGTGTAATAACAATAACATTAGGTACCTAGTACAACAACAACAGCAGCAACAACACTAACGATCAATTAGCCTAATGGATCTACATATCCCATTGTATATCCTTTTAATTTTAGTCCCGTTAAACAAACGGGCCTTTAGTTCGGCTTCTTGGATCCACAACAATCAATGTAACGAATAAACAATGGTGTTGGATTATTTAGATCCATTGTTGCTGAAACTACAACACATAGAAAAATAAAAATACAATAGAAAGACCTAAGCATCCATGATTATACATTTTTTTTTTTTTTTGGAACAATACATATGGAGGATAAAAACAAAGAAAGTTCTGATGAGTGGATGGGGTATTTTGTTGAGAAATGTTTCGGACAGAAATGTCTGGTTGCAAATTCGGATATAAATGTGCTTGGAATATTCATCCAATTCAAGCATGTTCTACACAATGCAAGTAAACTCATACGCATCAAACTTCCCTAAACTAATCTGTTTTCGAATATGTGTTTGAGAACATATATACCCGATCATATTCCTAGTTTGTTTCTTCCCCGTGGTTTAGAGTTGAAAATTCAAAACAAGCGTACTAACAAAAAAGGATGATGGGGCTAATTTTTTTCCCTTTAATTTCTCAGGTTTAATAAGAGGAATCAAAAGAACAGTACAAAGGATGACAAGTCTGAAGCTGAAGAAGAAGTTTTATCTAGAAAGCAAAAGAAAAACTAAAGCAAAAGTGAAAAAGCTTGTCTCTCAGTGTCAAAAATAATCATGGCAAGCAAGCTTCAACATTCAATGTTACATCCCGATTTTTAATCAGCAGCAAAAATGAAAAAGGATGACCGGTTTGATGTTTGTTATCATTTGGGCATTTAATTGATTAAGGTTTTGAGCTCTTGGAGGAGAGAAGTTTGGATGGTAGAAAAAAAAAAAGGTGCATGTGGAGACTTATTGTTTTCAAATACGGAGTGGGACAATTTCTATTTCTCTCGGTCATTTCTTTACAAACACTAATTATTTCCTTCTTCTTTATTCTTACTCTTTTGACTATTACCAAACTTCTTGTTAAATTTAATGGTATCATTATGTTTAGAAAATCCTAATACGTCATGTTCTTTTGTTATTTACAATGGAGCATTTTGGTTTTGTGCAAGCCTAACAGGTCCCAAGTTAATGTGATCTTATAGATTGTACAATGTGTATATTTATGCAACTTAGAGATTACTTGACGTGCACATAAACGGGCTCAAACACTTTGAGTTACAAACTATATACATACAGACATATATATATATATATATATATATATATATATATGTACATGTATACACACACATATGTATGTGCTATGTGGGTTAAATTTCTTATTAAGAAAAGTTAAATATCTCAAAATGCCAAAACGTAATTCTTTCTTTCTCATTCTTAACACTTGTGATCATCAAAGAACTCTATATGTCTATGGTGGGAAGGCACTCCATTGATATCTTTATGTGTAATAACAGTTTACAATGTACCTCTCACCCTGGGAGTGTACCTTTATTTATAGATTGTTTGATTTATCAATCCGAGTCTTTTTTTATTTTTAATTTCTCACTAGAAATGGATAGATGCTCCTTTTGAATGGCCCCTGCAAGACAAACCTAATCTGGGCATTCCAATCATTTATCTTCTATTGTAGAATTCCATTCAACTTCAAATTTTCATTCTAAGCTGAATTAACCTAGGACTTCTCGTTCTTATCTTTTTTGAACTACTCCTGAGATAATCGAGGTTTTTTAATCCTTAATTGAGGGTCTATTTGGCCAAAAAAAAAATTTTGGCTAGTTTTTTGTCTTTATCCAAAAATTTTTTGTATTTGTTATTTTTATGTCATTTTTCGTGGATTATTGGTTCGTATCGACGAAAAGAATCTAAAAAGTATAAAATTGTGTCCGAAAGTTAAAAAAAATCACTAAAGACAAAAATAAGCCAACACGGACGTTGTTTTTGGCTTATTTTTTGTCTTTTCTGAACTTTTTTTAAATTTAGCCGATGATTGATAACTTTTCTGAAAGCTCTTGTCGAGACGAACCAATAATCATCAAAAAATTGATGAAAAACAAAAAATTAAAAAAAAATTTCAAATAAAGACAAAAAACTAAACAGTGAATAATCCAATAATAACCACATGCCAAATGGACCATCAATTTGTTTAATCGTCCTTCTTAAGTCAGCTAACCTGCTATTTGTCTCAACAACAAACACGTGCGTAACTAAATAAATTAAATAGTAAAAGATATTAGACTTATTTTAAAATGAAGAAGTGAAAAGACATAAAAAATTATTTGCGCACAAATTTTTCATGAAATGAGGAACTAAACACAATTTTACACAGGGTTACGTGCGAGGCCTTAAATTTTTAGATATTATTGTATTTGTCATTTGTCATTTTTATATTTTATTAAATTCGTATAATTTTTTAAATTAATCATTCATATTAACATGAATAATTAGAAAATTAAAAAATTATGATTAAAAATTAAAAATTAAAAAAATTAAAAATGATAAATGTTTACTGTTTTTAATATTTAACGTTTTCTTATCTCTATCTTTTTTTAATATCAGTGGATATTTTTATATATTTCTCAATTACTCTCGTTTGACAAACACAAAAGAATAATAATAGTTTGTATAAACAAATAAAATATCTAATAATACTGAAGTTATTTAAGAAAAAATATTTAGTTCAAAATCAAACCTACGTAGGGTTGGTCCTACAGTAAGTCCTAAAAGCTCCGGGTTTGGGCAACTCCCAGAACATGTGCACGGAAGAGAGAATGAGGGGATTGTGAAGAGGTGATCCCGCAACATGTGCACGGAAGATCATCTACACTAGTTTTTCTATTTTTTACATTAAATTAGAAAAAAAAATTCACTTTTTTTATTTTAGGAAATTATGTTTTATAATGTCTCTTGCATAAGACTCTCTATTCTATCCCTATTTTATTAAAATATTTTTTTCTTTTTATATTCGATTCAAATATTATAAACAAACAAGAGAGGAGAAAGAAATGAAAAAAATAATAAAAATAAAATATTAGGAGTTAATTTTAGTTCTTCTCTAAAACTAGAGAGTTGCTATTCTTTTAAAAAAAAAAAAAAAAATTTACTCTTCAAACTAGAAAGAGAAAACATTTTAAAGAGTTTAATGTGAATGCTCTAAAAGAAAAGAGTACAAAAACAGCAGTCTGCCCCGAGGAAAACCTCAAGAAGTAATTGTTTCGGGTCTTTCAAAAAAATTCCACAAATAAGGATTTCAAATATTTGAGCACCTCTAAGTATATTAGGCCTCTAATTTTCTAGTTTCAATTTTGTATTTATATAAAATAGACATAATATAAGTCTCAAGGGAATCCAATAGAAGAGTTCGATTTGGGTCACAGACGACGAAAGATGAGCAGAATTGAAGTAAAAAGGAAATGGATTTTTGGGAACTGAGGTGGGTTTTTCAGCGAAATTGAAGTACATGAAGAGCAATATGATGGTGGTGGTGGTGATGGTCGCCTTTGATGGTGCGATACCAGATCGGCGGCAACCTACTGAGGCAGGCGGCGAGGGGGGTCGTTACAAAGGTGTTATCGAGAGGGAGACTAAAGAGAGGCGTGGTAGAAGTTAAAATGGATGACGGTGGTTTGTGATACCATGTTAGATCTCTCTCTCTCTCTCTCTCTCTAGATTTCCAGAGATCAGGGAAGATGTTGTACTGCATTAGATTGAGTTGATTGATACATGGTGAAACCATTATATATAGGATTGAGCAATAGAAACAAATTACAGAGCAATTATCAAACAAAATGATGGACTAACCTCTGTAGTTGATCTCTTCTAGCAAATGACCAACGGTACCCCCCTCTGTTTTTGTGGGGAAGGGAGAAATCTGGGATTTCTTTTATAAAAGCTGTTGTCGTTCGTATCTCAGAAATCAGAATAGTAAAAATTCGGATTGAGCTTCTCTGGAAGTAAAGTGGAGGTGATGCATTGTATTTATAGGCATCAATATTTGTTCTATTTCTAAAAGTAAACATAGAAAGATAATTAGATCCTTTTTTTTTTTTTTAAAGTCAAGACAGTTGAAATTAAGTCTTCGAGTAATAACATCCGACGTTATTGAGGCATTTTTTAATTTGAAAATTGTATATTTCATGAATAGTACAAGTTATGTTATCAATTATAGTGAAATATCAAATATTGATAAAATATAGACATGTCAATATATGTTTTTTTTATAGCTTTCGTACATAACACAGGATCATATCACTACTTATACAAATACGAAGGTGTCAAGCCACAATTCATAGATATAGAGAGAGTCTGTGTACACAATCTGTGTATGTAGCATTGTTCATTAATATAAGGTCCAGTATTTAAAATTATATTTTTTTTTTGTGATTAAGTCCCGTTTAATAACGATAAAAGAATTTTTTTTATAATTTTTTAAAATCGTTGTAACAGCATTTTAAATTTTAAATGTTTGTGGCCCTGTTGGCTCAAGTATTCTCAGGGCTAAATTTTTGCACAAGCATGTTAAAAAAATTGTGATTATTCTTTTCAGAAAAACTTTTATACATTTGAGAGTTACAAGAACATCCAGTCTAATTGGAACAACCTCCAACTGTTTATTCCTACTGTTACAAACTACGATTAAAGCAAAGTATACCTATGATTATAGCTAGTGCTACAACTATGCCAAGTACGAAAAGGAAAGATAGGTATAAAAAAGTAAGTGTTACGGGGATGTCCTGTTTTTCCTTCTAATTGTTGCACTTATTTATGGATCATCGCAATTACTTGGCGCCTTTCTTCGTTTTTGAATTTTCCTCTTTGATTTGAAGAGATAAACTCTCCTTCAATATAGGGCCACACCATGATCATTGTATTGCCCACGTTTTCCTTCTCTTTTTGCATCAACGACCATGTCTCTTCATGTTTCTTTCCTTCCCACAAAAGGAATACTGGTAGTTGGCTAACTGCCCATGCATATGAAACATTATTGCTTTGAGTTCTATACACGAAGTCTCTCTAGCAGTTAATTAACTATACTAGAAATCCAAACGACATCACTTGGTGTATCTTGTGCTTTTTATCCAGGTATGCGCGCTTCCATTGCGTAGTGTCAGATGTCAAATTCTTATTGGTGCATAAATTAGAGAGTCAATATAATCCCCTCCCTGCACCGCAACACCCCCCCCCCCCCCCCCCCCCCCCCCAAACAAAAAAAAAATACTTTAAGGTTTTAAATTTTCTTGGTCAATACTTGGATAGCCTATTTTTCTGCCATAGGGACTCTTGAAATCATTAGCAATACATTTGAAACTCTTTTTGTTTCTGAAGTCAATCCTCCTATGGTTGCTAATAATCCCATTCGTTGAGCCAAACCTTAGATAATTAGGACGACAAACTTTTCATTCCTGAATCTTGTCCAAGACCAAGCTAGGAAATTTTACTCCCCATTCAACCAAGATCCAGGCCATTATGGGTGGCATCAACCCTCTTAAGAGTTTTCATCATTCCCACTCAAGAGTGATAAGCCTTTACCGCCTTGCACTTTCCAATGCACACGCTCATTTTAGCCTCATGGACGCTCTGTACTCCTCCTCCTTTTGTCTCAACGTTTTTCAAGCTATAAACTCGAAAATACACTTAAATTTTTAGGTTTCAATAAGTTGAAGCATCAAACTGCCACTCAGAAGAAACAATGGTCCAATAAAATCCATCGAATTCATTATCCTATGAGATACACTGAATTTTCAACTTTTGCTCCATTTAAGGATGGCACCAACTGGTCTGAGGAAGTAACCAATTTGTACTACGGTTGTACAAATTAAGTTTCATTCAAACTGCTCAATCTTTGTTACTAATCTTAAGGAGCAAGTAGAACAAGCCAAATGGATTACTGACCACCTTTGCTTTTCTTCCTTTTGAAGTGCTACTCAAAAACATCTGTAAAACAATCTTTATGTGGGCTTGTGAGGTAGTCGCAACCTCTGATGTTGGATGCACGATCTTTTGTGAAATTTGTGCCTTCACCGCGCATCTCCCAAATCTTTTGAATTGGTTTGTTACAATTATCAACGACCCATTCGATTAAGTCTCGCATGATTACCATGATACGAAAGACAAGTTTCGACATCTCACTTCAGGATTCTTGCTCTTGAATACATGCTATTCAAATTGCCTCCAAAACGCTCTCAAGGCTCTTCAAAAGAAATATAAAGCCACATCGAAGAAGTTCTTTGTGAAAGAAGTCGAACTTAAATGTAAGGCTAAGAGTATAGTTCTACCCTTCCAACTGTTGACCAATAAAAGGTTCAAACATCAGGCCAACGAAAAGAACAGAAAAAAAAAAAAAAAGAATTTCTTGACTTGCTTGGGAGAAATTTCATATTTTGGTTACTTGGATATTTTCACACTACTTCAAAGTAATTTCTTGCTCTGCTAGAAAACCTCACTGTCCGATTTGGAATCAAAGATGCAAGTCCAAATTTAGCTAGATGCTAGAGTTATTTTTTTTCTATTTTAGCTTAGTTTCCTTGTTCTTATTCTCTTGTTAATACACTTGCTATGCTAATGAGTATCTTTGTTTCACACATGTGCTTTAAGTGACTCCAATTAGCCGTACAAATTTTCCTCTTGGCTTGTAAATCAAGGCAGTTATTTATTAGATTTCATCATAAAAAATCTAATCTGAATCTTGTCATTATGACTTTATCGACGATTTACATTTACCCGTGAAAAACACGTAGCATTGGTACATTACTGTGCTCACGTCACCTACCACCTTTTGTGGTGTCTCTAAATAGTGGGTGAATAACCATTTCTCTCCACTTCACCTTTGGAGCTACAATGACAAGCAATGGTTCTTCCATTTTTGCAGGTCATAGGTCTTGATATTGAGCGCAATTATTCTACTAGATATTGAGATTCTAATTTTCCTCATTGATCGTGAAAATCAACCCACTTACACCACATTTCCATAGTCGAATGGGGTAAATTGTACTCCAAAAACATTCAAGGGAGTAAGGTGAAAAAAGATAATAGTTGGAGGGGGAAAAATATGATTAACCCTTCAATTATTGGTAACTTCCCGCCATTAATTTACATAAAAAGTTAAACAAGCAGCGGCATTAATAACTTGCAAGTTAACGTAAAGTAATATTATCCGTACGCCAAAAAAATCTAGTTATAATAAATCGGAGGAAAGTGATAATTCTTAAACCTGCCTCATTGATACCACATATAATTCTTTAATGTGTTAAAATAATTAATAATATACGATTATATCAAAATTTAGAATTGTCTTTATATCACAATTATAATATAACAAAAAATAAATAATCAAGAACGGCATCCAAAAATCTGATTGATAATACCTGCAAAAGATAAAAAAAAAAATGTACGTACTTTTATACGTAAAGAGAAGACCAACTTATCCATTTGGCCTGTGGTTATTATTGGATTATTCACTGTTTAGTTTTTTGTCCTTATTTGAAATTTTTTTTTAATTTTTTGTTTTTCATCAATTTTTTGATGATTTTTGGTTCGTCTCGACAAGAACTTTCAGAAAAGTTATCAATCATCGGCTACATTTGAAAAAAGTTCAGAAAAGACAAAAAATAAGTCAAAAACAGCGTCCGTGTTGGCTTATTTTCGTCTTTAGTGACTTTTTTTTAACTTTTGGACATAATTTTATACTTTTTAGATTCCTTTCGTCGATACGAACCAATAATCCACAAAAAAATGACATAAAAATAACAAATACAAAAAAAATTTGAATAAAGACAAAAAATAAGCCAAAAAATTTTTTTTGGCCAAATAGGGCAATAAACTGTTTTATGAACTTTTCGTTAAAGTAAAAGTTCTTAGAAATTATTCTATCTTTCGACCAATCACATATAAGCTTATGTGTAAGATATGGATTTATAATTCCATAAAACCCCATATGTGCCAAATTCATAATGTGGGCCATTAATTAAAAATAATCTTTTATATTAACACATAATATGAGTTTAACACTTTTAAAATCTTGGATCCAACCTATTAGATTTTTTAAAATAATAGATCATAACTCATAAATTAAATTAGTCCATTTTTTATTGGTCAAATCAGTTCAAATTTATCTTTTTAACTAACTTTTCGTTAGAAATAATCTTTTATATATTTACCCATAATATGAGTTAATATTCGTACGCAACATGAACATTAATAATTATATGTAACAAGAATCAAAGATACACAAATCTCCAATAGGGAAAAAGATAAAAGCAGATGAATTTTGATTGGGAATATGGCATTGAAATTCAACCAAACTTTTGAGGGCGTAAAACTGGGGCCAACCACAAGAAACGGTAGACGTTTCTTTTTGTTTGGTTAGTCCTTGGAGATGATGATGGCAAATGAGACCACCCCTTTCGGTTCATTTCCCCGGATCCGGGGGGCCTGCTGTGCAGCCCCGCACAGCAGCCCCCGCTACGCGCCTATATGACGTAGTTTAGTGTAAAACGACGTCGTTTTGATATATGCTTTGAGGGGTTTGTTTGGCTAAAATTTTAAGACTTCACCCACTTAAAACAAAGTCATTTTTAGTGGAAAAAACACATAAAAACATCACAATAAACTTAACAAATGAAACATAGTTAGTGTCTATTTAGAATGTGTTGATTATTAAATTATTGTTTGATTTTTTTTTTGTCTTTGTTTGATTTTTTTTCCAAATTTTCAGTTTTGTTTCAATTTTTTTGATGATTATTGATTCATGGAGAAATAGATTTCAAAAACGTATAAAAATATTTTGAAAAATTAAAAAAATTTATAAAAGACAAAAAAGTAAATCAAAACAAGGTCTATTAAGGCTTATTTTTCGTTATTAGTACTTTTTTTTTACTTTTTGATATAATTTCATACTTTTTAAATTTTTTTGGTCGAAATGAACGAATAAACTACAAAAAATGATGAAGCACGTGAAAAAAGGAGGGTTAAGTTTGTTTAAAGGCTCTATTTGGCCTAACTTACGTAAATGAATTATTTTTTATCTTTATTTAAAAAAATTTTGTTATTTTTGAATCATTTTAATGACATTTGTTTAGACTTATTTTTTATTTTTTATAGATTTTTTTAAAATTTTAAATATAATTCCATATTTTTCAACATAAGTTAGGCCAAATAGAGCCATAACAAACTTAACCCTCTCTTTTTTTTCATGTGTTCCATTGTGTTTTTATAATTTATTGATTCGTTTTGACAAAAATAATTTAAAAAGTATGAAATTATGTCTAAAGTTAAATTTGTTTTTACTAAAGACCAAAAATAAGTAAAAAGATATGTTGTTTGACTTATTTTTTTGTTTTTACTGAATGTTTTTAACTTTTTCAAAATATTTTTATACTTTTCTGAACTCTGTTGTTGAGACGAAGCAATAAGCATAAAAAAAATTAACGCAAACTTAAAAATAAGAAAAAATAATCAAATAAGAACAATCAAACAATAATTCAATAATTACTACGGTCCAAAAAATTGAAACAAAACTGAAAATTTGAAAAAACATCAAAGAAAGACAAAAAAAAAAATTCAAACAATAATTTAATAATTAACACATTCTTAATAGACACTAACTATGTTTCATTTGTTAAGTTTGTAGTGATGTTTTTATGTGTTTTTTCCCACTAAAAATGACTTTGTTTTAAGTGGGTGAAGTCTTAAAATTTTAGCCAAATAAACCCCTCAAAGCATATACCAAAATGACGTCGTTTTATACTAAACTACGTCGTATAGGCGCGTAGCGGGGGCTGCTGTGCGGGGCTGCACAGCAGGCCCCCCGGATCCCATTTCCCCTCAGCTTCCAGTAGTTGACGAAGACTTCAGACATTAGGAGGAAATTACCAAAAAGTGACATTCAGAGCATCCGCATCAGCTTTTCCAAATATCCTCTTTTCCTAATTTAAAGAGCAATTTTTTTTAATAATGTTCACATTAGCCTCTCTATTTCTCTTTTCTATTTTTCAAAATAAATGGTGACTCCCTAGTTTTAGGGTGTCACTATTCACTCTTAACATTTTATTTTTACTTTTTTCTCCTCTTTTATAACATTTGAATTAAATATAAAAAGAAAAAATATTTTAATAAAATAAGAATAGAATAGAAAGTTTGATACAGGAAACATTACAAAATATGTCTCCCTAAAATAAAAAAGTGAGATTTTCTCTTTAATTTGAAAAAAAAAAATAAAGAAACTGGTGCAGATGCTTTCACTCCAAAGCTAATTAATGAGAAAGTCTTTGGTCGTGGAAAAAATTTTAAAATTCAAAATAAATGTTATAAATTTAGTTTAGTGTGTATATTTTTAAATTCAAATGAATTATATTTTTAAATTTTAAATTTAAAAATATTTTTTCTAAAAACTTTTGTGAAACCTCGCACCCCTCCTGATTAATACCCCGCATATCACGGTGTCAAGAGCCTGGCGTGGAGGGGAATGGATCATTGCTGGCCTTCAGAGAAAGTGATGATGCAACTAGGGAGAGGAAAGCTGTTGTCACTACACCTCTCTCTATTGACGTCAGAAATGAAGCTACAGACTAACTAGACTTCGGGGATACAGAATTTTCAATGAAAAGGACGAAAAAAGAAAATTCAAATCAACAAGTTGAAAGAAGAACTGAAATTGCAAAAATATATAAAAGTTTAAAGATTATTAAATACACACAAAAAAAGAAAATGAATCTGCTGAGATCATTTTATTGTTATGGGTAAAATGCACTGACCTCCCCTGAGGTTTCTGACAATTGCAGCCACCTCCCCTGTGGTTTGAGAAAATGCACTGACCTCCCCTACTTTTGAAACTATTATACTTTTTCCCCCCTGCCGTGAAATTAAAGCCTACGGTGTTAATTTTGGTAATGAAATGTCCATTTTACCCTTTGACTATTCTGAGGAGTATTTTCACTTTGGAACAAAATGCACTGACCTCCCCTGAGGTTTCTAACAATTGCAGAGACCTCCCCTATTTTTTTAAAAAATATACCTGATGAATTTTTTAACTTATGAATTTTATTATTCTTTTAGAATAAATTTTTTTTATAAAAGCAGGTCTGAGTAATATTTAAGTCCAATTTGTTATTATCTTTTTCCTATTCTATTGTTAGGAAATGAAAAAAATAATATAAAAAATTAAATTTAAATACTTTCTTTGGAGTTAATTTATTAAAAAAGTAGCAAGTCTCACACTTAAAATGTTTCTGTTATAACTTATATCACATAAAAATCTTAAAGAAGTCAAAAAAATAGAACCAACTCTTTACGTTTAATTCGACCTAAATTTTTCATTTGTAATTTTTTTGTTTTTGTTTAAGTTTTATGTATTTGTCAATTTTACCTTAATTTTTTGTAAATTATTAGTTCGTCTTAAAGAAAGAAATCTAAAAAATATAAAATTATACTTAAAAAGTTCACTAAAGACAAAAAATAAGTTTAAAAATTTTTAATTTTTTTAAAAATTTGATTCATATTCTTTTATTTTTATAAATTACTTGTCAAGACGAATCAATAATTTACAAAAAATTTGACATCTCAGTTTTGTCTTAATTTTTATAGATTATTAGTTCGTCTTGACAAAATGAATTTAAAAAGTACAAAATTATGTCCAAAAACTAAAAAAAAATTAAAGACAAAAAAAGTCAAAATTAAAACTATTTTTAATTACTTTTGTCTTTTCTGAATTTTTTCAAATTAGTTCGTATTTTTTTCAAATGAAAAAAATTAAATTTTGATACTAGTTAACTTACTAAAAAAGTAGCGAGTCTCACACTTAAAATATTTTTGTTATAATTTATATCACAGAAAAAGCTTAAAGAAACCAAAAAAAATAGAACCAACTCTTTATGCCTAATTCGAACTGATTTTTTTATTTATAATTTTTTTGTCTTTGTTTTAAGTTTTTTTGTATTTTTCGATTTTACCTTAATTTTTTTTGTAAATTATTGGTTCGTCTTAATGAAAGGAATATAAAAAGTTTAAAATTATGTTTAAAAAGTTCACTAAAGACGAAAAATAAGTTTAAAAAACTCAATTTTTAAAAAAATTTAATTCATATTCTTTTACTTTTATCAAATTACTTGTCGAGATGAATCAATAATTTATAAAAATTTGGCGTCCTAGTTTTATCTTAATTTTTATAGATTATTAGTTTGTCTTGACGAAACGAATTTAAAAAATGTAAAATTATGTCTAAAAACTAAAAAATATTAAAGACAAAAAATAAGTCAAAATTGATACTATTTTGAATTACTTTTGTCTTTTCTGAATTTTTTCAAATTAGTTAATATTTTTTTAGTTTTTGAAACATCTAGTTGAAACAATTTCAAATTTGATTTCAGTTTATATTTTTGAAAACTTCAGATATATACTACATTTACTTTTTGGTGACGTGAGAATATATGCAAAGTGCCTTTGTAAAAAAAAAATTACAATACAATCAATTGCATTCCGCTAATAGATAACATATCCATAACTAAAAAAATAGAATTACATTGATAAATAAATAAATAAACTAAAAAATAATAATTACAAAAAAACTCCCTTGAGGTTTCTCACCACATAAAAAAATAAACAATTAAAGTATTTGTAATAAAAATTAACTTTAAAAAAAAATTACTTACTTTTGGTCTAGGTAGTTGAAAGAGAGCACCAAAATGTAAGTCTTATGAGAGATTGGTTGATTTTTATAACCATAGCAGGGGTAATTTAGGCATTAAGAAAAAATAAACTGATGACTCAGCAAATACTAACCACTTTTTAACAGAAACTAACGGGAGGGGGGAAAAAGTATAATAGTTTCAAAAGCAGGGGAGGTCAGTGCATTTTCTCAAACCACAGGGGAGGTGGCTACAATTGTCAGAAACCTCAGGGGAGGTCAGTGCATTTTACCCTATTGTTATTCATCTTAGAGTGAACATTATCTTCTTTTTTTATTGATTGAGATGATTACATTCATTTATGTCCTGTAAAGCAAGTCAGTTTATTCGGTGGAACAAATCTTTTTAGTGTCAATAGCGAGTCATTTTAGTCTCCGGAACAAGTCAATTTTGTATTGGGAGCAATTTAGTACGGAATTCGGAAATTTCACTACACAGGGACGAGTTTACTATTTAAATTTTTTTTTCAAAATATTTAGAAAGGGCGAGTCTATATAGTTCATAGGGAATTTTTTTTTTCTATATAGTAATAGAGATTTTTTCTTTTCTTGAGAGGGCGATTGTCCCTACTGGCTTCTTCCTGACTCTATCTCTGACTTTAAGAGCAAGTTTTTTTAACATTGAGAGAAACTCATTTAATATTTGTTGAGCAAGTCAATCTACTTAATAGAGCAAGTCAATTTAGCCTTGATAGCAAATCATTTTAATCTTAGGAGCAAATCACATACTAAAGAGAGATTTAAATCATTTCACAAAAGGATTCCATAATTGTGATATGCTTAAATTCAAGATATTTTAATATATTTTAATACTTATTTTCACTAATTTAAAATATTTTCTTATCTTTTTATTTTTCTTAAATTTTCCCTAGAATTTTCACACGGTACGCTTGGAATTTCGTTAATTGGGTGGCTCGTCATTTCAGCTTGAAAGCTTTGTTTCCAATTGTGATGTATGTGGGCCCAGATTCCTTTATCTTGTTGCGTTTTCTGACAGAAAAATATCTCCCAAGTCAAGTCAATGGCAGCATACATTCTTCTAGAATTTGAGAGTTTGTGAGCAACTTATTATATAGAGTTTTCATTTTAGCTAATAAATTATTAAATTTGTGTATATAAATAAAAATTTATAAAAATATTTAGATAATAAAGCATAGAATAAATTTTATAAAAAAATAATGTGAAAAAATTGTGTAGTGAATTTGAAAAGCTCGTCGAAAATGATTCTAAATTTACTCTACAAATTAAAAAACTATGATGATTAGAAAAAGGGTACAGTGCACTAACCTCTCCTAATGTTTCTATCAATTGCAGATATTTCTCTTGAAATTTCAAAAAATATACTCACATTTTCTGCTTTTGAAACTACTACACTATTTACTCCTTGTCATAAATTTTTATTAGAATTGGGTTAGTTTTTTATGAGATCATCAAATTACTTTTCTAAAATGCCTAGAAGACCATTGGTCATGACTATAAGAACAGAAATACTATATGCGTTGAACTAAGGCGAGAACCCTCCATTGATTGATCCAGGTGGCAAGGTGGGTTCCTCCCTTTTTTGGTTGCCAAAATGCACTCTTCCCCTCACTCTCTTAACAGCATTTTTTTTTAAAGTAATACTAGTGACACTATATGTTTTATCTAATAATTTACTTCATGCTGGAGTGACATATCTTTTCTCCTCTCTTACACACTCACTATGGGCATTCATTTAAGAAAGAAAAAGGCCTTCTCTCTGCCACAATTCCATAACAGTTTCTGAAGCCTATACAAAATGACCTCACTCTTTCTCTCTCTAGCAATGCATGCTTGTCCATGTATATACAGTCACATGAAACTTCTTCTCTTTTTTCTTCAAACTTAAAATTTTAACTTTTTTTTAATTTCAATATATTTAATCCACCAAAAAGGCCCTCAATTTTGACATAACTTGTTTATTTATAATTTTTTATTTGTTATTTCTACCTCAAATTTTTATAAATTATTAATGAGAGTAACCTTAAAAACATAAAATTTTGTTTAAAAGTTAAAAAACATGCACTAAAGATCAAAATAAGCACAATCAATATCTAGAGCTCTATATTATTATACAAATTTTGATCTTGTTTAGCTACCATTTTACATTTTTTTCTAATTTCTTTTATATAATGTGCTTAATTAATTAAAAACATCAAAATCGTCCATAAATTCTATATTTTAATTCAAAATTAGAATTTGACTAAGTTGAGAAGAGTGCGCATAAATTCTTCAAATTAATTTCTTCGTGGTATAAGTCAAGATTTCAAGTTCCAACCAATATCTCTTATCATTCTTCCATACTTTGGTAGAACATATTTTATTGTACTTTCATTAGTACATCTTTTAACTCAATTCTCGAAAGGAAAATAATACTAACACACCCACCAAATACATCTCCAAACACACCCCACGCCACCCACTCTCTCTCTCACTTAGCCCCCCTCCCCCACCCCACACATACAATCCTCTATCTCTCTCAAATATTTTTTTTTAGATTCTTATTCTTATTTTTTAGTTTTTTATATATTAATTCTTTTGTATTTATTAGTTTGGCATTAATTATTTTATAAATTATTAATTCGTCTTAATGAAAAATAAAACAAGTAAATTATTTTTGTTGAAAGATAATTTTTTTTACTAGAGACAAAAATAAGCCTAAACGTGATCTGTTTTGACTTATTTTTTTCTTTCATGAATTTTTAAAATTTTTTAATATATTTTTTTAATTTTTTAAAACGTCTCGTCGAGAAGAATTAATAATTAATAAAATATTAATAAATCAAACAAAAAATAAATTCAATTAGGCAAAAAATAACATGTCACTTGTACTATTCATATTTTTCGTTTGTAAAAAGACTTATTTCATGTTATATTCATATTTTTCGTTTGTAAAAAGACTTATTTATTGCATGTATGTGTGATTCTTCAAATCTAATTAGTTTATCTGATTAGGTTTATCTAATTAGATTTGTTTTTGCCTCATCAGACTATACGATATGTTACAAGAAATTAAGTCTGATTAGTTTTGCCTAATCGGATCTTATTTTTTGTCTGACTTAATAAGATTTTATTAATTATTGTTTCCGATGAGATATTTTAGAAAAATAAAATAGTATATTAAAAAATTAAAAAATTTCATAAAAGAAAAAAAATCAAAACAGATATTATGCTTAGACTTATTCTTTGTGTTCTAATAAAAAAATTAGGTTCAAAAAATTAGGCTTACTCTTTGTATTTAAGAACAAGAATCTAAAAGGTAGAACTTCTTGTTTGAATCTAATTTTTTATTAGAAATAAAGAATAAGCCTAAATATAATTTGTTTTGACTTATTTTTTTCTTTTATGAAATTTTTTAATTTTTAATATACTTTTTTATTTTTCTAAAATTTTTCGTCGCAAAGAATCAATAATTAGTAAAATATTATTAAGTCAGACAAAAAATAAATCCGATTAGGCAAAATTAATCAGATTTAATTTTTTGTAACATGTAGTATAGTTTGATTAGGCAAAAATAAATTTGATTACATAAAACTAATCAGATAAACTAATTGGATTTGGAGAATTACAGATACATGCAAGAAAACAAGTCTTTTTACAAACGAAAAATATAAATAAAACACGTGACATATTATTTTTTGCTTAATTGGACTTATTTTTGTTTAACTTATTAATCTTTTATTAATTATTAATTTTTCTTGACGAAATGTTTTAAAAGAGTAAAAAATTATATTAAAAACTAAAAAACATTCATAAAAGAAAAAATAAGTCAAAACAAATCACGTTTAAGCTGATTTTTTATCTCTAGTAAAAACAAATTACCTTTAAACAAAAAAAATTTACTTGGTTAATTTTTTCGTCAAGACGAACTAATAATTTATAATAAAAATTAATACCAAATTAATAAATACAAAAAAATTAATAAATAAAAAACTAAAAACTAAAAACTAAAAATAAGAATCTAATAAAAAATATATATGAGAGAGATAAAGGGTTGTATGGGAGAGGGAATTGATTGGCCACGTGTGAGAGAGAGAGGGGGTTGTTTAGAGGGTGTGTTTGGTGGGTGTGTTAAATAGCATTTTCCTTCTCGAAAACTCTCCTTCATTTTAAATTGTCAAATGAGTACGGAAAATAATTTTTTTATTAAATTGATACAAATTTCTTTAATTATCAAAAAATATTTATATTTATCGCATGTACTAATGCGCTCAACTTTTGAAGGAAAACAAAGTGACCAAAGTTCAGAATACCATATCGGTTTGAGTACTAATTTTCCTATTGGTATAATACATACCGGTACCAGTCATATACCGGATATTTTATCAAAATTTCCATGAACTATCAACATATATATATATATATATATATATATATATATATATAAACCATAGAGAGATTCAAAAAAATTAATTTTTCGCAACTCTTAAAAAAAATCGGTACCGGCCGATATGGACGGTATTAGTCGGTGCCCGGCCGGTATTTAGAATGGTATGGTACTAAAGATATCTAGTACCATTTTTACGCCAAAATGATATTTACCGACCTGTACGGTATTGATAACTTTGAAAGTAACCGATACTGCTTATTCAAACTCTTTAAGGTCATATTCTCTAAATTTTATTTTTAAAAAAATACTAAAAATTACCGTTGACTTAAAAAATTATTTCAAAATTAAATATGAGTTCGGAATATTTTGACAGAGGATTTTTGAATTATTGTAAGGTATTTATTAATTTATATTTTGTTATTTTTTCTTTTGTTGAATTATAAGATAAAGTTAAAATTATCTTAATTCATTCAAAAATATTCACATTCATCACATGTTCTAATGCGCCAAACTTTAAACAAAAAAATGACCGACACCACTCTTTCGAACCCCTTTTCGATTATGTTTTTTGAATTTTATTCTCAAAAAAATTAAAAATTTACCATTAGATTAAAAAATTATTTCGTTATTATTATAAAATATTTATTGATTTATATTTTGTTATTATTATTTTTTCTTTTATTGATTTATAAAATAAAGTTAAAAATATCTTACAATAATTCAACTTGATTTAAGATGTTACAATGATTTAAGATATTTTTAACTTTGTTTTATAAATCAACAAAAGAAAAAAATAATAACAAAATATAAATTAATAAATAATTTAAAATAATTCAACAACCCTCTATCAAAATACTTTGAGTTCACGATTAATCTTAAAATAATTTTTTAAGTGAAAAGTAAATTTTTTATCTTTTTTCGAGAATAAAATTTAAAAATATGGCCAAAAGGGGTTTGAATGAGCGATGTAGGGTACTTTTTCCTTCAAAAATTAGGCTCAAAAGTGTATGCCATGAATGTGATATTTTTAGATGATATAAGATATTTTTAATTTTATTTTATAAATAAATAAAAAAGAATTTATCATGTGTAATAAGCTAAATAGAATTTGTTTGGACTTATTTTTTTTTAGTACAATTTTTTAACTTTTAAGTATAATCTTATAATTTTTAAATTTTTTATCTAGACGAACAAATAAACTAAAAAAAGAATGATGTAAAATTAAAGTATATAAATTCTTTTTGAATAAAAATAAAAAAATTAATCTAATTAGATTAGGCTATGTTGTATTTGGTTAAAAAATGCTCTCTCTAGGATGGGGGGAGAAAGAGTGTCCAAAAGGGCAAAGGCCCCACGTGCCAGTGCTTAGTGCTTTTGGGTAATTGTCTTACAACTGTGGGGTTAAATTAGTAGTTTGATTAAAAGCATCAAATGTGTCAGAGGTGATTGATGTTGTATCAAAATACAAAAATACTACAAACACAATAATTTTACACAATACAATGCACAACACATCAAAACGACGTAGTTTTATTGAGGAAAAAAAACAGATTGAGTTTTGGTTTTCTTTTCATTAACGAAACTACGTCGTTTTGATGTGTTGTGCATTATATTGTGCAAAATTGTTGTGTTTGTAGCATTGTTCATCAAAATAAACGGGGGATCAGTACCAATTGAGCATGCGGCTCCCTATCGGACGCCCTGTGGGTGCTCCTTTAAAAATCTCTTAAGTTATTTAAAAATATTCATATTTATTATATGTTCTAATGCACTTAACTTTACAAAAAATGACCGATACTGTTTATTTGAACACTTTTTGATTGTGCTTTCTGAACTTTATTCTCGAAAAAATACTAAAAATTCTCGTTGATTTGAAAAATTATTTCGAAATTAACTATAAGTTTAAAATATTTTGATAATAAGTTGTTGAATTATGATAAAGAATTTGTTGATTTATATTTTGTTATTATTATTATTTTTTATTTATAAACAAAGTTAAAAAATCTCTTGATGTACCCAATTTTAGAAAAAGGTTGTTGAATTTTGGAATTATTGCAAGGTCAATAAATATCTTATCATAATTTAACAGTCTTTTATTAAAATATTCTAAATTCACAATTAATTCATAAATAATCTTTTAAGTAAACGGTAAATTTTTAGTATTTTTTTAATAATAAAATTCAGAAAGCACGATCAAAAGAGATTCAAATGAGCGATGTTGGCCATTTTTTTTCACAAAAATCAGGCACATCAAAACATGTGATGAATGTAAATATTTTTGAATTGATTTAAGAGATTTTTAACTTTGCTTTATAAATCAACCAAAAAAAAAAAACAGAATATAAATCAACAAATTACTTACCATAATTTAACAACCATTTATCAAAATATTTCGAGCGTACGATTAATCCCGAAATAATTTTTTAAGTCAATATTAATTTTTTTATTTTTTCAAAAATAAAATTCTGAAGTCACGATTGAAAGGGTTTGAATAAGCAATATCGGTCATTTTTTCTTTCAAAGTTGGTTACATTAGGACATGTGATAAATGTGAATATTTTTTAATGATTTAAGAGATTTTTAATTTTAATTTATAAATCAATAAAAAATATAAATAAATACCTCTCGACAATGGTCCAAATGCTTGAAGCAAATATGGCTCTGTTAGAGATATGTTTCATCATTTCCGTAGTCATTAGCACGTTGGCCTCTCAAGTTTGTGATTTGTTTATACTTTTTACATTAACTTTTTCTTTGAAGTAATAAAAATGAGGCATTCTTACACGTACTATTAGGCGAATGGGTGTAAATTGTGCGTGGAGGCACAACACACGTGATATGCTAAAAAATGCAGTCACTTTGAGTTTCAAACAGAACTTTTGTTAGAAAGTATGTTTTGCACACATTCTGTTAATAAAAATTTATTTGAAAATTTCGAGTTTGCGATTAATCTCAAGATATATTTTTAAGGTTAATAGTAAGTTTTTAGAATTTTTTTTTAAATAAAATGGAGAGAACACAACCGTAATGAGTCCAAATGAGCAGTATTGGTCACTATTATTAATGCGACGGTGGCAAAATGGATATATTTTTTTGCTCTTTTTTTATTTTTCTCACCGTTGTATTAAAAAAATTGATTGACGCAGTAATTTTACTTCCAAACAAAGTCTATAACATACTAAAGGATAAAAAATATATTTTACATGTTAAACTAACACCGTAGCCCCAAAACTAACAACAATGGGAAAATTGTGTAATAGTTTTAAAAATAGAGAAGGTGATTGTATTTTTTAAAACTTCAGGAGAAGTCTTTGTAATTGTTAGAAACCTCAAGGGAGGTCAGTGCATTTTAACCCTAGAAAAAAGAAACTAGAAAAAAGTGGATGTTAATTTTTGTAAGGGATAAATTGCACTGACCTCCCCTGAGGTTTTCAACAAATGCAAAGACCTCTCCTAAGATTTTGATAAATACACTAACCTCCCATACAATGTTAGTTTTAATCTATAAAAGAAATATTTCACTTTAATTTTTTCACCTCCTTTCTGTATATATTTTAACCTTTTCTTGTGTGTGCGCATGCGCGCGCGTAGAGAGAGAGAGAGAGAGAGTCTATGTACAAAATAATTTTCAAAATTAAAATTTAATTTGTTGAAATTAAATTAGACTGGAGTTATATTTTGACTAAGTTTGTGCAAATAAATATACATCTTATATTTTGATTGTTATCTTTCTTGCAAAAAATATATTTATCATTTAATGTATCTTGTTATATTTTTATTTTTTTACATATATTTTAGCTAATTGAAGCGCATATATATATATATATATACATATATATATATATATATATATATATATTAGTCTAGCTCATTAAAAAATTATATTACTTTTAATTGAACTTTTTTTTCTTTAATATTTCAATTTATACATCACTATGACAGGGTCCAGATGAAGATTCGAACACGTAAAAAGAAAGTGATGAAGTGGAACAAACTTTGATTTACTGAACATTAATTTTGTTGCAGCCTAAAATGTCTTAGTCTTATTAACTCTTATTAATTTTTTCACATGATATGACTATAATAATTTAAATTGTTATCTTAGGACTTAGAATTATTGATTATCTAGAATATAAGTAGTATAGTAACCTATGTGTGTTGTAAAATTGGTTCGGACAATGCAAATCACTTTTGTCGAGGGAAAAAAAATCGACATCAATGAAAAGAGAAGCTAGTTTTGGGTTATGTTAGTTCAATTACATGTTCAAATTTATATTTTTTGGAGGGCCATATGAGTACAATTAAGCAAGAAGGATGTTCAAAATATGGAAGTTAACAAATAAATAAATTGATATATGTTAATAATTTATGTGTGTAAACAAATTTAAGATTGGTGAGCCCAAATCTAATTCTGCACCAACCGATCAATCAGAATATCTCCAAACCGATCAAAAACTTCTCAGAGCACAATATGTCGATTGGCCTGCCATGCACATTCTCGGTCGGATTGACCTCTACTCAAGTTCTCCTTAGGTAGCACGGGAGTCAGTAACAACGGTAGCATTGAACGCTCGCTCTAGACCGTCGATGTGATCCCGAGGATGGCGTCTTGATCCCTCCCTCCATTCAAGAAGTGGTGCGTGCGAAATCAAAGCGTGGATTTCTTAAAAAGAAATTGGGATGTCAATGATGACGATTATCTATCTGGGGTTACTCCTCTTTCTGAGATATCAATACTCAATTGCGGCTATGAGGCAAGGTACACACTTATTCAATTACAATCTTTATGCAGATTATACACTTCTAGAGTATCCTATCATGATCGTCAGAGGGTCTATGATCGGATAATCACCCTCCAATCACCGAACTTGTGTGCAAGGGCCAAAAGTAGGACTCAGAAGTACTTGTCCATTTTTTGGCATCATCAATTTGGCACCGTTTGTAGGAACGACAATTCTTCTCACTCTTAACAAATTCAACTGATTAACTAGAGACAATGATGACCACAAGATCAACCTTGGGAAGAAGGCAAGAGGGAAACATCTCTTGCAAAGGAGGAGGGGGAATCGATGCCCCACAAAATGCAAATTCGTTGGAGGTACAGGTAGTGCAGTAATTGCGTGCAAGGGCTCCACCACTACTTGTAGACATGGTGGCAGAAGATCCGAGGAAGGAACTCGAGAACGAGGGCCTCAGCGGAGCACCTATGGAAGAAAAGGTCACCAGCCACCCCGCTAGAGAAAGGAGAGACATCCCTTAGAACTTGGTCGGGTAGCTCATATGGAAGATTCAATAGCACAAGAGGCAGAGATCAAGAAGTTCTGAGAAAAGCTTGAAAGGATTCTAAAGCAAGTTGAAAAAGGGGCAGGAACAAATACTGAAGACAAGCCTACCATTTAATAAGGCAGTAATGGGTAAACCGCTCCTCCTGAAGCTTCGGATGCTACAGAAGGAATTGTTCAATGGCTCCAAAGACCCAGGATCACTTGGAGATTTACAAGGCCTTCATGACCCTAGATGACGTGCCCAATGAAGTCATGTGTTTGGCCTTCCCAATTGCGCTGAGGGGCCTAGCACGGGCTTGGTTCACAAAACTCAAGGTAGGGTCCATCGACGCTTTCGAGCAGTTGAGCCAGCATTACGTCAACCAATTCTACAGTGGTCGACGACTTCGCCACCTGGCCATATTCTTATTGAATATTAATCAGCATAGGGAGGAATCACAGTGGAATTACCTTATGTGCATCAATGATGAGACTCTCCATGTAAATGAGGTTGAAGACAAGAATATCCTCATGACTTTCATGGGAGGCCTCTAGTTGACTCAGTTCATCTACTATATGTAGAAAAGACCATCGGTGAATTCCGTTCTTCCTTATTGTTTGTTTTGCATTTTGGTTGGTAGAAGGAGCCAACAGTTGATTAATCCCTAGGTTCTCGTAGAATGTATAAGAGGAAAGTTGATCCCAGGGACAAGAGCTTCGACTAGAGCCAATGATCAGTCGGATATGCAGAGGAATCAGGGAGTTTCGTGAGGCTAGGTTTTCATCAGTTCTTCGTATTCAAGATAGGATTTCATGTAGTTTTCTATTATAATGTTGTTTAGATCGTATTTTGATCATAAGTATATGCATGTTTGTGTTTGTGATCAAGTAGTGCATAATTTTGTTTGTTTTTGTTGTGTTTCGAATGGTTGTGCAAAGAAACGAGTTTGTATTTTGTTTGCGTCAAAATAGATTATGAGAATTTTGGTAGGTTGATCGAGCGAGCGATGTAAATTTTCAGAATGGTGTTTTGGACAATGAGCATATTTTTGGTGCACGAGTGACTTTTAGGCTGCTCAAGCGACCTTGGTGAGATCAAAAAACTAATTTTTTTTTTCAAATTCAGCCTATTTTGCTTTGGTGTCCGGTTGTGCATATTATTTAGTTTTGAACAATAGTTTAAAGATTCATATATATAGTCATGCATTGGTGATATGATACCCTGATACGGTGTCTTTGTGATTTCGGCGAAAGAAGACTGTTAAGATATTATCGAGTTAGGGAATGTCCCAATGGTCAGAATGGCCCATGAACTCGATACCGATTATCTAGATTCATGTGTGCCCTCAATGAAAGACCGTAAAATACTATTAGAGTCTGGAAGGGAGATTACGTTTCAGCGTAGGATGCAATGGTCGCCGGTTGTGGCGGAATCTCATGTCATGCATGTGTTGCATCGAGTATGTTGCATGAGTTTATATTTATTTACTACTTACTCTGATATTGCTACGTATTTTCTTATACGAGTTTTGACTTACATTTTATAAATGAAACTTTTTACAGGGATCAATGCTGAGCCAACGAGTTAGATGCATTGGGAGGATTTTATGAAGTCAGTAGTTAGACTTTTATTTCAGTTGTTAGTTAAACCATGGTTAGTTGGGTGTTTGAGGCCCCATAGGGTTTATTTTATATTATTGGAATTGATAATAGATGTATTTGAGATTACGGTTTAACAGTTTGTAATTGAGATTGAGAGTTGATTATGTTTATTTATTGCTCTATTTCACACTCTTGAAGAGTAGATATCACAGGCAAGGCATACTAAACATAAATCTCATAAGGTCATTTGCAAACCATCATTTCCCATATTCTACAAAACTGTGTTTCTTGTACAATCATGTTTCAAGGGCTGCAAGTCCTGGGTCAACTATAGTCCACAAATTCAAAGGTTGTTTCAAACATCATCAGTGCACGTCAAGATTGAAAAATAATGCAAATTTGCATACAAAATATATAAGTATGCGAGTGATATGAGAAGGTTGTTTAAAGTGGCATAGGTTAAGTGCAAGGGTGAAATTCAAGTTATAACAAAGCTTGAATGTCATATCCTAAAAATGGACCTTGAATAACCTACACGAAGATGTCAAGTGGGGATTAATGTCTGTTAATCAATATGATTATGAGTTGTCAAGTCACAGGTTTGAGGTTTATACATTAGGCTAAGGTCAATGTAAAACAAATTGTCTAAGAACGAGTTAAAGTATGGTCTCAATCGCTAGGTGGAGACAAAAATTAATGTACTTTGACCAGTTGAAGTGAAGGTTCGACCAGTCAGGAGGTCAAATTTCATATTCTGGCAGCAGGGGTTTTGACCAATTAAGGCAAGGGTTCGACTGGTTGAAGGGTGAAGTTTTTTTTGGTAGAAGCCAAACGGACCATTTAAGGGGTGAGTTCGATTGGTTGGTCGGGTCTTCAATTTACATTACAGAAGCAAATGAATTGATGGAGGTATATGTTCAATGATTGGTCTAGGGTTTTTCAAAGCATCGGGACGAAACAGTAGCAAAATAGACTGGTTGGGGGAGGGTTTCGATCAGTCTGCATTCATCTTCTTGGATAAAATTTCAGTCTAGCCTTCATGGTAGCTTCGTGAAGCTTCTGGATTTCAACATAAAGCACAAATTGAAGGTTAAGGATATGATATTTACTTTGTAATAGTAGATTGAAGTTCGGTTTTGAAGACATTGGATGGATCTTGGGTTTTTCCGAGTGGTTTTCACTTCTCTCTCTCTCTCTCTCTTTCTCTCTACTGAAATTCATACTTCCTAGTACTCCCAGTTGAACAATGTAGCTCCTTCCCACTTTCTCTAAGCTCTGTTGGAATGCTCTGAAAACGTGAGAATGGCAAGGAAGAAGGGTTCAAATTTATAGAGACAATGAAGTGTGTTTTGGGGTAATTTGGTAGGGGAACTTTGCATGCTGCAGTAGGGGAAAAATAGGATTGTTGTGACAGCATTAGGTAAGAAGTGGCAGCCATTGAACAGGAAAAGAAACTGCAGGAGGAGGAGGAGGAGGGGTGTAGGGGAAAGGGTATTGGTGTCATTGGAGAGGGAATTTTAACCTGACATGCTTTTGGAGTAAAATCATGGGAAGGAGTGTTTGCAAAAACAATATGGCGTGGAGGAGAAGGATGCAGGTGGTGGGAGGGGTGATGGGATACTCTGGAAAGGAGGAGACCACAATAAGAAAGGGTTATGCTAGAGTGCATGGTAGTTCACTGTACCAATTAGGAGAAGAACTGTTCATGTGTGGTTGATCAGGAGTTTTAATTCCACGTGGTGCGTCGAATGTATGCGATGTATAACACACTCAAGTTCAAGTAATTACAGGAAAATTCTTTTATTTATTAAATTTAAAATTATGGTCATTACAATGAGCCCGTTCATTTTTGTTGTTTTGCAATACATCTTGGATTTATACTTTGTTAGATGTCCAAATAGTTCATTCTTTTGCATCTTCAACTTTGTTAGTCACGTAAAAAATGAGATTATTTAGACATCAGTACATACATGAACACGACACTTTCTTTTCTTGAAACAAAAATTTTGTGTTTATGATTTTAAAGATAAACCTCAAAAAAAAAAAAAAAAAAACAATGTATCCTTCAATAGAGTGAAATGTTCAAAAAATCTTATTTTTGGCATAAATAATAAACTCGACATACCAAACAAAGTTAATAATTTGGATTATACTAATAAAAAAGTTTAGAAACACAGATGTTTTAGACATATTCGGACACAGATGTATCTAGAATCATTAGATGCATGTATGACTCATAAATTATTAAGAAACCCTCGTACATCTAATGATTCCAAACATATTTGTGTTCGAATATATCTGAAACATCAGTATTTATAGCATTATTTAGGAGAAAAGAAAAAAAAAACACACTTGTACATTTGCTCACTTCACAAAAACATACTTCTTGTCCTAAGACATGTTGGGCTGATCAATCAAAGGCCGATCAATGGTTTTTAATCGTTGTCCACTATATGCAAAAAATCAAAAGCCCACTGATTTATTGCACAACAAAGTGGATTAATTTAGTTCTTCAGCCATTGTTTGAAGGAAGGGTAGGAGATGGGCCTTCTGGACACACCAAGTCATTAGACGGATCCCCTTCTTAGGCCAAGGCAATGAACCCACGATCCCCACAGGGATGATGGCCGACCCTTTTATCGGAACAACATGTACTGGTGGCCCCCACCCGTAGTCTACCTCATTGAAGCCCAATCGGCCCCACTCCGACAAGAACAATGTGGTGTACCCCAGTGGTGGTGCGAAGGGGTCCCCGACACTCCCATTATTAATATCCTTCTTCCCCTCTATCCATTTTGCAAGTTCTTGTGGCAAACGAGCCTTGGCTTCTTTGATGATCTTCACCACTTCGCCAATTGATGCCCGCGAAAGGGTCTCAGTTGAGGCGGAGACGGTCACCGGAAAGAAACAGTTGCCGTAGAAACCTTTGGGCAGAGGTGGCTGTAGGAGGTGACGGCAGTTCGCAAAGAATACGAGCGTCACCTCCTGATCATGCTCTGCTGTTATGGCCGCCTGTGTTCGATTCTTCCACAGGGTAGCAGCTATAATCTCAAAGGCGGAGCAGGTTTGTCCGGTGAAGTTCTGAATTTTGTGCTTGAGTTGATTGATCTGATCCGATGAAATGTCTATGTTGGCATGCTCCAGCTGGTAATTGGGCAGGGTTGGTGGTGGTGGTGGGCTTGATGGTATTTCGGCGGCACATGCTTCTTCTTGTTGTTGGTGTTGTGGTGGTGGTGGAGGAGAAACGAAGTCCCTGTGCCAGACTGGTGTAACACTGAGAGGGTCAAGGCCTCTGGCAAACTCACCCACGGCGTGCAAGAATTGTGCAGCTCCAAGACCGTCACAGATGCTATGACAGAATGTGAGCCCAATCACGAATCCATCACACAGAAATTGGGTCACCTGATCACATTAAACCACAAACAGCTTATCCTTTTTCTTTCATAATCGTTTGGGGTCTAGTTAATTTTGTAAGATGGTAGTCTAGTATAAACAGTTCACTGTCACAGGATTTGAGCTTATGAGAATGGAAATTCAAGGCGTTCCGATGACTGCTACCTTGTATCTTGCTGGCTTGGTTTAGTTTTCTAAACAGAAGTCCATCCCGTGGCCTTTAGAAAGTATGGAATTACTACTCTACGTTAATATTGTCCTTTCAAGAAAAGTAGCTGTAATAGAGCAGGTTAACAGGTAACAATCCTGACGTTCAAAAAGCGTCAGCAAAATGTGTAGAATTTTTTACACTTTCATTTGGTGTCTCACTGAAACTTCGTTAACGCCTATTAAAACATTGCCAGCGTTTGACAAGCAACATGAATTACTTGTGACAGCGGTTATAGGTATCGTTAAGAAAACCGTCGCTAGAAGCTGACTTATACCTGATCAAACCATTGCTATAACTCTACAGTGATATCTCACAGCAGTTTAGCCAACGTTTGGACAAAGTGTTGTATATGTTAACCGGGTCTTTAGAAGTAGGTTTTGCTATTGCTGCTAAATTTAAAAATCCCTATAGTGGTTGTGCCTCATTGAAAATACTTATAATGTTTTCATTGGAGTTAGTTTTGATGCTATTTATTACCATTTAAATTGTCACAATAGATTTGACATTTTTGTTAGAGATGTGATGCAGTAATTACATGCAATCTGAGTTAAAAATGTTGGTTCACCTGCATTAGTACGAGAGGGTCTAGACCTTCAGTTTGAGGATGAGGATGCAGGGGAAGTAACTTATCATAAGGGACTGACAAAGCATCATCAAAGTAATTAACAGCATCAAGGGTACAATTAGCAGATGCCTCCACAAACCAAACGCCTTCTCCAGAACATGCAACCTGAAGCTGATCACCTAACTGGGATGGTTCCTTGAGGCGGCCCGCGATAGGGTAATAGGGAACCAACGCCTTGGCCAAGGCTTCTCGAATGACTTTGGCCGCAGATCCCATGGGGCCGCGGGGCCCGTGCCTAAAAATGTGCAGCGTTCGAGCATTGCATCTTAGTACGGGTAGTTTATCGATGATCGATAGCTCGAGAATTCCTGATGGTGTAACCGTAGTTGGAGGAACTAGGCCTGCACTTGATCTGAATACCGAGAAATGTTCCATTGTTTAGCTAGATAAAGATGGTATGACATTCTCTTCTTATATATACTTGGGAAGCAGCAGCAACGGCTACAAAGTTGTGGACCGTTGTAAGATTCTTAAAGTATCTCCAACAGCTGCTTGGCTTAGAAGTCAGAACGCAATCCATACCTAACTTTGCCATGTATTATATGCTCATATAATTTTAATAGGTTAGGTGCAGTGAAAACTTTGATTTGAAGAAAATCTTTAAAAATAATTCAAAATAGACATTTTTAGATTTATTTTGTATTTTATTTGGATTTTTTTCCAAGTTTAGTCTAGTTTTTGTTATTCTTTTAATTTCTTTTTTCAGGACGAACTAATGACGTAAAAAAACCTAAAACAATGTAAATTAACATGAAAAAGATTTGAATAAAAATAAATTTCCGCTAATTAAATTACGTCAAACCTATGTATATAGGAAAGGACTATAACTAGTAAAACTCTAATCCTCTGCTCAAAAAGTTTGTCCCAAATCTCTGTTTCATTATACACCTGTTTCCATGACTAAAAAGTCTCAACAGTTAGAGCTCATCCATATATATATTGATGTTCATCAATTGCGGCATTGATGTGCATTAATGTTTTTATTAATCTCTCCATTCATGATTTTGACCATTTTAAAAGTTTTAAGGATTCTATAAATAATTAATCTCGTTTTTTATTTCGA
Organism: Arctostaphylos glauca; assembly: GCA_019985065.2. NCBI lineage: Eukaryota > Viridiplantae > Streptophyta > Magnoliopsida > Ericales > Ericaceae > Arctostaphylos > Arctostaphylos glauca. Next base: position 19,923,517 of record JAHSPW020000007.1, on the reverse strand, counting down.
TACACTCAAGACATGGGAGTCTCGTTTACATGATCTTCATCTTTTTGGTTTTTCTTGTTTTTTACGGAGAGAGATAGACAAATACAGTTCAGTTCAACATGCAGTCGATAGGTATGTGTTCCTTCGACTGAGAGAACTGTTTTATCCTGGGAGACAGATGCTGATGTGGCGATCTTCCAACACCCATGGTGAGATGACAAATCTATTTTAAATGAACTATGAATCCACAGAACTCGATTCGGTATTGTATTTTTGTTTCCTTAATTTGTATTGTAATTTTGTTCTACAATATTTGGTTAATAAAGTAATGAAAATATTTTATGGAATAGAATCCAATCAACAGTTCACATATTTTTGCCTACAACCTTAAACCAGATTCATTTTGGTTGATTGGAATTCGAGTTCTCCAGAAAATAGTTTCTATTTTGGGACTAAATGGTTCATGAAGATGAGTTTTCTTTTGCATGTTTGTTTTTGTTACAGAACAGTCACAAAAATTCTGTGTTAGTATAGAGCTTGAATGCAACAGGACGAGTCATATGTTTAATAACCCTCCATATATCTGACTTATTGAATCGATGGTATGATGGCGTTCTTTTCTCGCTCTCGCTTCTTTGCCGATGGAGAAGTTGGTGGGGGCAGTGGTGGTAACCATGACATTTGTTCTATGTATCTTGCTGTAAGCCACAGAATCTAGCAGCAACTTCACAGCAGATTCAAACATTGGCTGTGGTCGTTGGGTCAAGGATTTATGCGCTGACCTCATCGAATGCTTCAAATTATCCTTGCTCCAAACACAAAGTGCAAACGATGGATGGTTACTTATTGGGCGTTAATTGCTTCTCATGAGAGAACAAAGGGGTCCTCCTGTTCTGCTCATACATGGACTGTTTATGGATGGTGATGCGTGGTTTTTGGATTCTATGAATCAATCACTTGGTTTCATCCTTGCATATCATGGTTTTGATGTTTGGGTTGGAAATGTGCGTGGTTGGAGTCGTTGGAGTTGGGAGGAGTTGGGTCTTTATGACCTACTGCAATGCTCCATTATGTAAATTTGATCTCAAACTCCAAAGTTTTCATTGTTGGTCATTCACAATGCCAAACTGTTGCCTCAACATCTGTCATGTAGATTTCTTTCTCGAGATCCAATATTACTTGGCCGAAGACCCGATGTTGTTGTAGCCATTGGTTATTCGACTTGTTAGCATGCATCTTGACCAGGTGGTTCTTGCGTTGGGCATTTATCAAGCTTAATTTTAGAACTGATATCGCGGCTGAAATCTTGGATTCCGTATGTGATGGGCAGTATATACTACAACTACTTGCTAACTTCCATCACGAGGATTGGGCTTGGCCTAGGCCCTAGTGCTTTGGTCTGCTTGACCTTTGTCAGTCATCCGCGACTTGGCCTTGGACCGATGGTCAATCTTGCTGGGTAGTGTTGAGAGTGGATCACTCAGCATTGACCTGTGGTGTTCTGCTCAATTTTATGTTGTGAATGGAGCGGTAATTGTCACTAAAGTAGCGGACTCTGTATATCGTTTATATTTTTTGGGATGATGCTCCCAAATCCCTTCCAAGGGCGCTACTCCCTAAACCCATGCTAACCAGGCAAGTCGATCACTGCGGAGGGCGGTGCCCTCATACTTCCGTCAGGGGGCTGACAAAAACTTGGTTACGAACTTGGTCATTTGTTAAGATTTGTTGTTGATGGAGAGTTGGCAAGTTATTACCAATGTGAAAGTCAAAATAGCAAAGACAATTTTTAATATGTTAAAAGAAGCACCAAACCAGTGGGTTTGGTTCAATTATTTATGTCACTTGAAGTTCGCACAAGTATGGAGAGACAATAAGTATTTTATACTTTTGTCATTAGTAACATAAAATAATGCTATGAGTACTTACTTAAGAGCAAGGGTGAGATTGGATAAATTCGCCCTGTTCATATTGGAGTTTCGAGGATTTATTTGAGAATTGGGTTGGATTTGAAGGTAAAAGTTAGAAAAAAAAAAAAAAAAAGGAAACGAGTCGGAAGCGGGTCTTAGTACATCAGCCCCCATCCCCGTCCCTTTCCCTATTTATTTTAAAGTAATTATTAAATAGATATTATGTTTACTTTTTAACCCATTCACAAAAGTATTTATATTTTATTTTTTAACCACTTTATCATTCTATTCTTTTTTTTCTTAAATAGAGTTTAGAGCCTTTTTTTTTTTAATGTAAAGATAGATCTTCAAAATATACATATTATGTATTAGCCTTCAATTTAGACTCTATGTTATTTTATTTATTAGTCTTCAATAGATCTTCAGTCATTATTTTACTTTGTTTTGTGGTTTTCGATAGAATTTAGAATCTATATTATGTTATGTATTAGTCTTGTTATTCTAAATGTATGATTTCCATTTGGGGTAGGGATGGAGGGTGGAGTATTCCTCGTTTGGAAAACGGGACGGGGATGGGGGGAGATTTTAAATTCGGGGATGGAGACGGGGATAGTCAAATCTGCCCCCTATCCGTCCCATTGCCATCCCTAGCGTTGATCGATTTTTGTGGTGCATGTCTGATTCTTCTGTATACATTTGAGCTACTCGATATTCACAAGAAAGTGATCATGAAATTGAGAAACGTTCCATTTTTGGACACTTGATTCCAACCAACCACTAGAAAGAGATAGTATGGGTGTTATGTTACCTAAGGTACACTAGTGGCTATGGGCTTCATTATACCAAATGTCATGCGGTACTACGGTACAATGATGCAAACTGAATGTCTGATATAAGAATTCGAAATTCATAAGTGAATATATTTTCACACTAGTGGGTGCAATTGTGTGTATATTAACAAGATGAAAATTGAAGAGGCAAAATTGAAAATATGTTAAAAATCTTCCAAATAAACATTTATAATACGATCTATGATGGAGTCAAAGTTTATTACTTGAGACAAGATAATTGAAGAGGCAAAACAGCTACACCATTTTCTAGAAGATATTTCGAGGTGGTCGAAATTTGTGTTTGTACATTATCATAACCAATTGACAATTGGACGGACACAAAGTAATATGTATAGTGATAGTTTAGACATATTCATCGTAAGACATAACCATCAGACAACTTCTCTCTCTAAGTTGTCTCTATTGACTATGTATAGCTAGCCAAAGGACAAAATCACGCATCTACTTACCAAATGGTTAACTCAAGAGCTAGTTATTGAAGCATCGATGAGAGTGAGGCTATAAAGCATATGACATGAAAAGTTACAGTGGTGGAACTCAACATTGTTGATTGGAGATCCCAAAATCAAGGCTCAATAAGACAATCTAATCGCATGTGGTTATGGAGATCACTGAGGAGATTGATTCTTCTATCATTTTCTATAATGCAACAGTGATGTTGTTAAGGATAAGTAATTGTTGTTTGCTTTTAATGTCTCTTATGCATTGGAATTTGAAATTCCTAGTAGGGTATTTGAGATACTAATGATAATAGGTCATATATGTAATTGTGAAGTGGGGCCGCTTCATTTAGAATTTAAGAAGACAAAAACTATTAGAATACTTGTAGAACCAGAACACTTGTTCATGTCCAAAACAAATATAATAGTTTGAAAACTAAACTATGTTAGAAGAAATTCCTACGTGGAGTTTGTTGTTTTGGTTTACAAAAACGAGAGAACAATTCAAGACATCGCATTCACTGATTTGTTAATAAATTTGATAGGCTTTCACAAGAAAATATTCAAAGCAAAAGCTACCCTATCATATACAGAGATTATCCGATGTGCTATCCTCTGAGTTTGTTTCAAGTTAATTTTTTATCAAATTCATTCATGTGGGAGGTTATTGAAAATTTGCAAGGATTGTGATTGAAATTGGGATACCAGAAAGTCTCAACGATACAATGCATTCATGCATGTATTGATGTCTATTAACTGTTAATTGATTTACATTGATGTTCCTATTAATCCCTTAATTCATGGTATTTGAGTTTTTTAAAAGTATATCCATAAATAGTGAATCCCATTTTGGTTTTGATACGCTAAAGACATGAAAATTTTGTTTCCACGATTTTCATCCTTTTATCTTTTGTTTTTTGTTTTTTGGAGAGAGTGACAGACAAAAATAGTTCAATAGACGGTTGATAGGTATGTTCCTTCAATCGAGCGAGTCGTTTTACCCTGGGAGAAAAGCATCGATGCGATCATCCAACACCCATGGTGAGAAGGCAAATCTATTTTAAAGGATTTTGAATCCACATAACTCAGTTCGGTATTGTATTTCTTGTTTCTCGAATGTGTACTGTAATTTGGTTGATAAATTAATGAAAATATTTTCTAAAATGGAATCCGATTAAAAGTTCACGTATTTTTTTCCTAAAATCTCCCACGCCATCTCTCTCCCACCCTCTCCCTCCTGCAAAATTACATTTTTTATCTTTCCTCATCTCTCCCATAAATCCCTCAATTCCCATTACCATCAAATTTCCCTTGATGTCATGTCCCTTGAATCACTCCACACTGTTTGATTCTATCTCTTACCTTCTTTATAAATAGCTCTCATTTTTCTTCCCTTTATTCCCTGCGATATTTAGAGGCAAACCAAAGCTAGAAAAAGTGAAAGAGAAATTAAATATTCGCTGGAACTTCAAAGTAGAGAAAAAAACCCACTTTGAAGCCATTCAAATCCAATTCAAGCTTCAATTGTGATAAATCATCCATCCCTTAGCATTCTATTGATGTTTACGCACTTCCCTTGAGCTCACGAAGTTTCAATGGTGAAAAAACTAAGGTTTTATCTCTACTGGTAAAATGTTAGACCCTTGTATCATTACACATTTCTATCTCTACCGGTACAACGTACTTCTAACTCTGTATAAACATTACTTCAACCAATAGAACTTTGTCCTATATTTGTACAAACCTTTAGTGTCTCATTTTGAATAACTTCTACCGATGGAAACATTTACCTCTACCGGTACAAAGTACCATAGTTCCATTAAGATATGAACCTCTACCCTATAGACATGTCATCATCTATCAGTACAAACTGATATTGTTTGATTTAGAAATTATTCACTTCTACCAGTAGAAAAGTTTCTTCTAGCGACATATATCAAAATTGTTTTAGATTATTACTTCTGTCTTTACCTTGGACTTGAAAACCATTTCATGTTAATTCATAGACTATGTTTGAATGACGGACTAAGCCATCTTAGAATCTTCGTGATCTTTATTGCATGAACTTCATCATTAGAGCTCGATATTTTGAAACATGTTGAGCATTGATTATTGACTCTGTTACAAACTAATACTGAACCTTGTAACACCATACGTTGCATTCATAATTATGTGCATATTTAAACTTTAACTTATCGATATTATTTTCTATTTGGTTTGTTGGTCAACCACTGAGATTTGAGGATATTGGACTTTAATTTAGAATTAGGGTCCCGTGAATACTTGTCACGATCCATTCCAATTTAGAATAGATTAGTGACCGGTTAACAAGCTAATCCCGTTAAGGCCTATAACGAATACAGTTAAGGATCTCCAATATACCATGCAAAAATGTAAGCGAAAATTAATCAAAGTAAATGGAAACTTATATTTACAACCTCAAAACAAACACCAGGGAAGTGTACGTGTTAAACTGAATATACAGACATTCTATAATATCATCCTAAAAATTATCAGCCTAATAGGTGGCTGAACCAGCAAAAAGTCCTCTATCTCCCTACTATCCACAGCTTGCCTCCTCAGAATTTGGTATGTTATTTAGCAACATCATTAGCACAATACTAGTGTGAATTCAAATATGAAATTCTATGCCATGTTAATTATATGCACAATGCATGTAACATAATAATCCTGATAAACAGAATTAACAGCATAGTCCAAAAGGTCAAAGTCTAGGACTTCATTCAAACTTATCTCATTTAGTTCAATTTAAATGGTTACCAATTGTTCGTAGGTGGGAGCTACTCCCCTATGCACCATCGCATACGTGGAATGACGTCATCCATAAACCATATTGGCCGTGGTTAGCAGTCTTACTTCACGCCTCTCGCTATATTCTAATCCCCTAGTGGTCGGGGTACCTCTTTGAACGCATTAACAATATATTATTCGATGTTTCTCAACTAACACGTGGTTCATAACATGAACAATTTAAGATGATCTATCATGGCATTTTCATGCTCAAAATAACATGTATCATTGAAATATCCCATGCATTCATGCATTTTTAAAACGAACCCGTACTTAAATCATGTTTGAACTCACCTTCTTATGTTATCTTGTGAATCATTAATTCATCGCAACCATATGTCTTGCCTTCTACAATAGTCATATCTCACTAATATCACCATCTAATAAATACAACGTACTAACTTAATCTTTATGTTCTTATTTATCAAAATTTCATCCAAATAATTATCCTAAATCATAGCCGGCCCGAGACATCCTAGAACGTCCTCTGGAATTTTTCATAATGGTTCTAAGGTTCTATTTTAAAGCCCACTTGAAATTTCATGTAGCATAATGTAATCAATTAGGAGTGTTACACCACCTGCCCCATATCCAAAATCTGCTGACAGTAAGGCCAGTTGAAGGTTCGGTCGTTCGGAGTGATGACCGGAGTAGCATTCGGATTACGCTGCGTTAAATTCTGCTGCAGTAGCTACTGTGGTAGCCTACTGTATCAATATCTAAACTTCGAATTCTACTAGTTCAAACTTAAAATTAACCTTCTAAACCATGGAAATAAAAACTATAACGTTAATCCATCATCAAACCTTAAAAAAACTCTTACCCAACTCCAAATTTCAAGTCCTTGAGATGTTTCCTTAACCTCCTGTAATGGTGTCTTCCTTTTCTCTCTCTTAGCTAAAGTTGTTGTAAGACATGAAGAAAAAGAATTGCGTAGATTGACTTATTATGTATATCAACCATAAGCAAGAGGTGTAAAGTTATAACCTCCTTTGTGTCTTTCCTAGATGAAACTTGGGTGACTAAGCTCAAGATATTTCTTTTTTTTTTTTCTTTTAAACGTGAAGGGTCAAAATTATTCAAGTCTATATAAGTATCAATTATTATTACTATCATATATAACCCTTATTTGATATCTCCCGGTATAAAAAAAAAAAAAAAAAAGTTTTAGGGACCTCTCGACCAATTATTCTTTTAGAGTAATATTGGAGTTAACCTTCAATTATCAATATTGTATAAAATAAATTTTTGAACCATCCTTCGATCTCTGTTTAGAATTAGAATCCACTTCAAATATTCCTAAATAATTCCGTGATATCTCTTCATTCACTCAACAAATTATCGAGACAACCTTTAAAAAAATCTCCGTTTTCTAATTTAATCGAATTTTTAAATTCACCAATTTTTTTTCTAGTTTTTTTTCTTATTTTTATTTCGGATCGGGATCTCACATACTTTTCTACGAGATACATGAAAACATGATCATATGCGCCTTAAACACTGTGGTTTAACCCCCAAGATTGTGTCTTGCATTTGGAATGTGTTGAGTTGTGTTATGACTCAAGCCAACCTAATGTATTGAGTCATATGGGTGTCTTGAGCCAAACTGCATTTAGAGCCGAATTATGTCTTGAGCCACATTATGTTCTTCAGTCGTATTGTGTCGTGTCTGTCATAAAATCTAGTTTGTAGTAGAAGAGAAGCTTATGATGTATTTTGGTATTCGGACACAACAAAAATGAAACATAAAATTGTGAAAATAACGATTGGGAACATGGAGAATGATAACCAACCTTTGGGAACGATAGTGATCATAAACACGAAGGCCAAGGGCATAGAAATTGAGATCATAACGAACAAGAACATCATGAATATGGGGGACAATGATTGTATAGATTTATCATGACATGGTAATTACATAAGCATTGATTTATGCTATCGGCGTTCCGATCGTTGTTTAACGATGTAATCTTATTTTCTCGTTGTTTTAGTGATGTGATAATTAGCACGCTCGGTTGATATTATATGACGTAATAATTATGTACAATTAGAACAACATGATTATGAGATATGATTCGACTTGGGATTTCACACATGGACTTATGAGATTGATATTACGGTTTGACTTTTGCTATTGACATCATTTATTTCTCGCACTTGTGCATTATTGCTTCCAATTTAACTGTGCATCATAAATTTCGTCGTATATGTGAACTAGGATATAAGATTAGGATTGTTTATTAAGTTTCATAACGCAGAGTACTACTTTTGTATATGGCATGAAATGTTAGGCACCAAAGACGGCACTGATGACACGAGCTATCCGTCCGACAATGTCGGGGACAAAGACTTCATAGAGTCTTAGTTTACGTAGACTTTGCACTGTATTTCCATTTTTTTAAGTCTCTTTAGCTGTAAACTATTTTTATTGTAAGGCAGTACTTTGTATTCAGTATTTTATAAATCAATTTGTACTTTCACTGATTTTGACAAACAAGTAAATTTTTGAAAACTCTTTTATTAACGTTTTCAAAAATTGGGACGTTACATTGCTTATGACTATTGTCTTGTTTTATTATTTCGTCTAAAATATATTTTATTATTAATCATAAGGCTTGAGGAGGTAATATATTATGATAAAAAAATTAAAAAATTCACTAAATGTCGAAATAATACAAAACAAACAATTTTTTATATTAAACGTATTTTTCTAAAAAAATCTCAAGTTTCTTTTTTGTTTACTTTTTTAATTCTTTTATTGAGATTAACTCGAAAAATTCAACATTTTAACTAAAAGATAAAACAAAGTTAACTAATTAATAACACAAATAAATCACTAAGAGCTGATCCAAACTCCACCTAATTATTCTTTAAGACAATGAACCTTTTTGTATATTTAGCGAATTTGTTATAGTTTTGGTCAAAGTATTTAAAAGCAAGCATGCATCCATTTATAAATATATAAACCAGTTAAAAGGATGCACCCAAATGGACGAAGAGAAAATTTGTGCGCATAATTTTCGTACACAGATTTAGGCACAATTGTGTCCGGAACTGTTAGATGCATGTGGTCTCCATGTGCATCTAACAGTTGTGTTCTAATATGTGCACGAATAGTTGTGTGTGTAGCATTACCTATGTACAAAACTTTTGCATATGCGGAGTCTAACTCACCTTAGAGCATTTTCAATCATACTCTTTATTTTACCTGGCCAAAACTATAAAAAGGGACAATCTCCACTTTACATACTTACAATTTTATTTATGTATTATAACTCTACTCTCTATTTTTGTTATTCATCCAATTAACTTAACCAATTTTGAAAAGAAAAATTCAAAAAATATTTTGATAAATTAATTATAATTAATATCTATAAAAATACTACTAACAAAGTTAAAAAATAAAAAGTCTCTTTCACTAAGAATAATTAATATTAAAAAATAGACTTACAACTATGAAGAAAATATTAGAAAATAGATGTTGCGAATGAAATATGAAAATAAAAAAAACAACAAAAATAGGTGGTGAGAATGGGCTAACTACATGTAGACGGTGAAATGGCCTTGAGACAAAATAACTAGTCTTGTAAAGAATGGATTGGAGATTGAAAAAAAAATTGAACTAACTCTTCCTGCTAATGAAATAAATATAGCTAATAGGTTAATAGCATCACCAAGTGACTAGGTAAAAGGGATTTTTTAGCTATTCAAAACATAAAAATTATGCTCTAAGAGTCTCAACAAAAGGCTAGGTATTCTAATTTTGTGAATAGTGTCTAGGTAAATCTATTGAGAAACTATTCACTAGGCATTTCATAATTTAGTCATAAAATATACATATTTATTCAATCACCTCTCTCATTCTCTTTCATCTTGTCTAATATGTTAATAAATAAATTAGAGTGAATAATAAAAAATCACTAGTTAAAATATAAAAAGTTGAGTTTTGAATAGGTATTATACATATCACTTTTGGACATGATCATTTAGAGCATGTACAACAAACTAGCCAAATTAATATTTTAGTTAGTTTAGTTAGCCAAAATCATGAAATTACTCTACGACAGCCTCAATAACACATAGTTAAAATACATTTTGCTATAGTGCTTAGCTTATTAAGAGCAAGTGCAGCAATTGATAAGTAAATTTCCTACTTAATAGTACATTTATAAATTTAGCTAGTTATTTTTTCTTTCAAAAGTCCAATAACACTATCATTTTTAGCTATTATCTATTAAAATATATATTTTTTTACTTTTTTACTTTTTTTATTCTTTGAGAAAAGAGAGAAAAAAATTTTGAGGAGAGAGAAATCATTAAAAAATATAATTGCTAGTGAATAGTACTTAGGTATATTTGGCTAAGTACTATTGCAAAAGTTAGTTTACCTCTCTTTTAGCTAATCTGTTGGAGAACCCATTTTATGCATTAACTAGGTATAATAGCTACAATTCCCTTTTTAGCTAATATGTTGCACTTGCTCTAATTTGCCTAGGCACTATTCACAAGCATATAATATTTTATTAGTTTTCTTTTTTTTTATTCTCTCTCCTCCTTAGTTTAATGTAAAGAAAAATTTAAAAAGTAAGAATGCATATTTTATTAAATAATATATAAAATGAACAGTATTATTGAAGTGTTAAAAGAAAAAGTAACTAGTTAAAATGATATTGTAGAATGTTCACTAGGTAATTTATCTAGTCATTGCTGCATATGCTCTTATCTATGCAAAAAAAAAAAAAAAGAGGGACTATTTATTTAACTAGAACCTATAATGTTTATTTGACTAAAACCTATATGATATTTATGGGCCCGCCAATGCCCATTTTTAAAAAATTTCATCTTAAGGTAATGGAAAAGTCTACATACACACACATATAGTCACACCATCTCACACCCTTGCCTAGGTGGCACTTGGCTCCACTCACTTAGCCTACCTAAAAAAAGCCCAATTTTGATTCCCCCCAAAATTCACTTCTACCATACACATTTTCTGGGAGAGGGAGACTAAGAAGAATTCCAGCGACCAAACTACAGCCATTGCCGCACCTCCACCGCTGCGCCCCCGCCGCAACCACCATTGCTCGCCGAATCCTCCACTGTCGCGACCTCCATTGCAGTTGAACTCCATCGCGACCTTGATCACTGTCGTGTATGTTTCGTGTGTATGTGTGTGTGTCGAGAATCGAGATTAAGGTTGGCCAAAGTGGTGGAATAGGATGTTATACAATGTTGGTGATTAGTAGATCTTTATATCTTCTCCTCGTATCCATCTTCAGCCAGGTTCGCGTGATGGAACTATTCAGTGCTTGATCAAAAGGGATAAATCTAACTTGACCTACCACCTTTTCCTATGTATTAGCCCCGGTAAGAAGTCTGTTTAGACCATTTGTTGGGCTCATTTTTGCTCATATTGGGTGCCTTTTATAACATACTTGTTATACGTGTCTTGGGGAGTTTTCAACATTCTTTTATGAAGTGCTCGTCCTGTTTTTTGATCTAATAAATGGTAATTACTTGTTGCATATTGAGTTCGGTAGTTGATTGCTTTGGTGTTTACCTCATTATTATTAGTAATGTTATTAAGTTAAGCTAAGCAAACGGCCCTTTCCTTTCGCAACTCAAACTACCGGTTTGCTTTCCGGCTCAAATGGGCAGGGGCTCTCTATTTGTTTGCAATGCCAGCTGTTCATAAATATGTTTTAACAGATCATATGTGAAATACGACTATACCTTAAAATAACCGTGGTTGACTGGAGAGAAGACATGAGCAAATATTTATATGTGGGTACTATCGTTTGTATGTATATGTTACTCTGAATTCTGAAATAAGCAAATGGATTGCATCTTTTGGATGTTAATGTTGTCCTTTGTAGACGTGGGTCTTGCTAGATGTTAAAGATATCCTTTAGGTGTTGAAATCCAGTTTGAACGCGGGTATATTTTCTGTTTACTTGGGATTCCAATGCTTTGAACCGATGTTTAGTCGTTTAGTATCTTTTTGTTTTCTACTGAATGTACTACTAGGTTTCATGTTCTTGTTCCAATTTTTGCAGCCTTGCTTGTTGAAAATGAGAAATTTCTTCTTTCTGCTAAGAGAACCCGACGAACTACTTGCACAGAGTATGTTATTCGATGGATGCTGATAATATTTCAAGATCTAGCATCACATACATTGGAAAGCTGAGGTAATAATAAAGGGATTCTTTTGTTTTATACTTCATTGGTGTCATGTTTTCTAAATGATTGAAGGTTATAAACCATTCTTCTCGATTCATTAGTATAGCTTACCATTGCGACCCACATAAGTTTTCATATGGTCTAACCGCACACTGTGTCCTAGAAATGAAAAAGTGAAAAAGAACTCTCTTTTTAAGCTTTGAGTTCCACTAGTTAGTCTAATTGTCTAAAAAATTAGAGATATTGTTCCATTAGGGTTCTTTGTTTTGTTATTCAGTAATATTAGGAGTCGAACTTTAGACATTGAAATTTTTTCATGTCGACATGATTATTCAGTAATCTTACATTGTATTTTCATGAGTTAGAGAACCAATTAGACTCATAATGAATTACAAATTGGATGGAAATCACATTCTATAATTTTTGGGAGAATTAGACTTCTATTTGTGTATTTGTTAGGTTAACCCATCATTTCCCTTAGTTTGGAATTAATTTCAAATTCAATGGAAAACCTATAATCATGGATTTTGTCACTATTTTCATATTCTTTGTATGTTGCTCACTACTTCTTGTTTATTTTTAACATATAGGTGATGTTTCAGTTACCATCACCATCGTCTCTTATATTGCCAGAGTCTGTTCCATCGATAATGTGTCCTATATCTTCACAAATTGAAAGGGACGAAGAAGTAGAAGACTTAAGGAGTGGAGACAATGGAGAAGAAGAAGAGGTATCGAATGATTCTTTAATAAAAAGTTGTGTTGATAGAAAGGAGGCAAATGAAAATTTTGAAGAAAGAGTAGAGGAACCGAAGATGGGAATGGAATTCGACACCCCCAACGATGCTTATTTGTATTACTCAAGATTTGCTAAAGAAAAGGGGTTTGCAGTGGCTAAAAGATCTTTGAAAAAGGAAAAAGATGGAATCTTAAAGCATGTAATTCTTCAATGCACCAAAGGTGGAAAGGCAAGGCCGAGAGGAAGCAACCCTGCCAAGCCACGTCCACAATCAAAAGTGGAATGTCCCGTTCACCTTAATATTTGTTTAACCCAAGAGGGAAAGTGGAGGTTAAGTCGGGTTTCATTGGAGCACAATCATGAACAAAGTCCGAAAAAGTCTAGATTTTTTAAGAGCAATAGAGTACTTGATGAACATGTGAGAAGGAAGCTTGTATTGAATGAAAAAGCAGGGATCAGGTTGCACAAGACTGTTGACTCGCTTCAGATTGAAGCTGGTGGACCTGATAAGGTTCCATATTTGTTGAAGGATTGTCGAAATTATTTGGACAAGGTTCGACGTTTTCAACTTTTGGAAGGAGATGTTGAAGCAATGCATCGTTATTTCATGAGAATGAAAGCTGACAATTCTGACTTCTTTTTATGCACTGGATTTGAATGAAAAGGGTCGACTAAGGAATGTATTCTGGGCTGACGCAAGGAGTAGGGCAGCTTGCAAGGAGTTTGGCGACGTTGTGACATTTGACACAACGTATTTGGTGAACAAATATGACATGCCGTTCGCTCCTTTTGTAGGCGTGAATCATCATGGTCACTCGATATTATTGGGATGTGGGCTCATCTCTCATGAAGACACAAAATCATTTTCATGGCTATTTCAAACTTGGATGACTTGCATGTGGGGTTGTGCTCCCAAAGCAATTATTACCGATCAATGCATGGCCATGAAAAATGCTATAGAAAATATATTACTGCTGATGACCACTTGGTATGTAATCCTCTTTTAGTCCTAGCAATTCATGTCAATCATGTGTATTTGTGGTCATAATATGTTTCTTAGCAATGGAATTTTGAATTCCTTGTATTCGGGTTTTCGAGTTGGGAATGAATTTTTGGACTACAAATGACATGAGTGCAATACTTACAATGAAACTAACGAAGAGATTGGGTTTTGGAATGCGGGCAAAGATGCATTTGATGGGCTTGCATGTTAGAAGGGAAGGTACAAATAGTAGGGTTAATTCTGCTATATGTGCAGGCCCCAAATCAGCCATGTGATAATGGAACATTGGATGATGACAATAGAAAAAATTTCGACATAATTTTCTTGCTTTATGACTTAACCCAACACCTCACGTCTCAAACTAACGACATCCACAATCAGCCATAAGCATGTGAACAATCAACCACAATCTCAATCTCAGCATAAGTCATTCACGTTAAGTATTGTATTGGCCATTACTTCCACAAAAGACATTTAGGAGGAACGTGTCATAATATTACTGCAAACTAATTGCACCAAACTGAGGCACTAACAAGATCCATTGATACATTTCTAATCGTAACACTACACAAAACTGTATACATTTTTGAAAAAAGTTACACAATACAAGAGAAGAAAAAATTAGCTATTGTCCAATCCAATACATAAAAAGTTAACAGTCTTCCAATAAAATAGCTCCAAAAATATGTCCCATGAAGCAAAATAAAGTCCTTGAAACTTTAGTAAGATAGCTCTAAAAACAAGTCCTGGTTTTCCCATTGCCTCCGCTTTCTTGATCACTTCATCATCATATGTGTATGCCTCTGGATCAAGTATCACAACCTAGGAGAAGAGAGAAAATAAATCAACCTTTCATTAGGTTTCTTGATCATTTCAGTAAGATTCAACTATCACGATCTGCTTTCTTGATCAATCATCACAATCTCCACCCAATTCAAAGAGCCCAATTCAGTGGCTCTCTGTATTAACAAAGATATCAATCATCACAAAGTATTATATATGAATAAAAGAGCAAAAGAGAATTTACAATAGGAGAAGCCCAATTCCGGGGCCTTTTGTATCAACAAAAGGAAAAAAGCACCACTTGGGGCACCTCATGATCTTCCCTATTTCACTGTCTAAATTAATTAGCATATGGTCTAACATTTCCAACATGAGAAAACATAGAAAAAGAAAAAACACGAAACCCCGTCTATTCATAGTTTGCAGTTAATCCAATGTTGGGCATTGAGGGAAAACGTAGAGATGGGACAATTGTGTTTGCCTAAATAGTAGTCTGACCAGTAAACAATGACATTTAACGCCTAGTGCCAGTCAAGCCAAAGCAGGATGCTGGGTAGCAGCAGGAAGACAACATACAGCTCTGATCTTTAGCATATAAGTGTCCATCAATATCAATTTCTCCATTAACGGCCACAGATTTGCATCTCTCTATAAGGGACTTGGGAGACTCAATAACAAAACTTTCAAAAAAATGCTATATAACTTAAAAGCAAATATCTACATCTATCTTCACGCAAACAACTTACAAATACCATGCACCTTTTCTTTTAAGAACTTACCTTGGAACCAATGGGCATGTCACTCAGATCATAGCTACAAAAAAAGGTGTGCAAAGGTGTTTTCTCCATGTTGCTTAGAACCTACAAAATCAATCCACCGTGATACGAAGTAAGAGCCAATTCTTTGATCATAACCACACAAGTCATTCCATTAAAATAAATGTCCAGTATAACCTTATGACACTCATGGTACACAAGCATCCAATTGTAATGGGCTAATAATTGTGCATAATAATGGAGATCTTACAACCTTCTAAATTTCCCAAACAATGTTAGCTCTGCATATACACAAAAATTTAGTCATATACGGAACCTCATCTACAATTTGGTTTCTTGATCACTTCAGTTAGATTTTTGCATTTTCTTTTTTGCTTCAGAAATTGGAACCCTAACTTTTCTGATTTCAAAAAGTTGTGCAAAATCAAAAGATTAGAGAAGCGTGAGAGAGAGAAAGAGAGAGACCTTGGTCGAAGTTCAAAGCTCGTAGTAGTTCAGAGTGTTTGAGGTCGTCGATCTGGTTTCACATCCCCAATCTCTCGACTGCGTCTGATCTGCTTCGAAGCTCTTCGATTGTCTCTCTCTCTGGTTCGAAGCTTGTCGTCGGTGCGGTGGTCGGTGGTCGCCTCTTCTTCTTTGGCTGTTCGCTTCTCTTCGTTGACATCGCCTCTTCTTCTCTGATCTGTTCGCTGTAGTTTGCTTCTCTTCGTTGGCATCGCCTCTTCTGGACTTTTTATGAAAGTGTGTGTTTTCCGGAAACAAATCACGAAAATAGGGTACTTCTGAAACTATTAATAAAAATAGAGCAAAACGCCATTCATATTGGCATATTTGTATGACATGGCACGGGCTTGTACAGCTCGGATGTAGTACGCCATCATAAATGGCGTTTTTATGAATGTACGCCTCTAGGGAAGGCGTACAATGACTCAATCTCAAGCACGCAGACTCCACCATCACCCGTACGTACGGCCACCAGCTTGTACGCCTTCCCTAGTGGCGTACAAAACTGGGAAAGCAGGGAAATAGAGACATTCATCAATATCAAGCTCGATTGGAGCAGAGGCTTCGGAGGCTCTAAAGGTGAAGTTCAGTGGGCCAGCCAAGAACTGGACCGACGCAATTCCGATCGGCAATGGCTGACTTGGTGCTATGATTTGGGGTGGCGTTGCATCCGAGACTCTCAATCTCAATGGTAAGAACAACCCATACAGCGTATGCAAAACAAACACACAAATACGTATACTACGGTCCAAATACACCACCAATACGACCTCAAATCAAACAAATACAGAAATCCCCAAATCGGAAACCCTTCAAAAATTTACAGCGCGTTCAACAAATGTAAGGCGTTAATCTGTGTGTATCCCTTCCGATTTCGTCGACCGAGAGAAATGGGAGCTACAACGCCGGAATATTCTGCTGGCCGGAACCCTCTGCTTGCGAGACGACGACGGCGACCACAACGAAGAAGACGAAGTCAAAACGTTAGGTACGTACTATGTTTTTACTGGAAAGGTGAAACGGTTGAGTTTTACACTTGTACGCCGCTTCTAATGACGCACAAGCTCAAATACGACTATCCCATTGGCGTACAGTATATACGCCAATATTAATGGCGTACAAGTCCACGCTGGAACCGGTTTGCCATGTCACCTAAAGACGCCATCGACAATGGCGTTTTGCTCTATTTTTATGAATAGTTTCCGGAGTACCCTATTTTGCTGATTACTTTTCCCAAAACACTTATTTTCATGAAAAATTCCCTCTTCTTCTCTGGCTGTTCACTTCTCTTCATTGGCCTCTCTCTCTCTCTCTCTCTGTTGAGCAATCGGTTTCCCCTTCTGAAAAAAGACTTCAAATTTTAAAACTTAATTTTTGTTTTTATTTTTTTAAGGGTTAAGTGGGTGGGCCCAAGTGCCACATAGGCAAGAGTGTGAGAGGGTGTGACTATATGGGTGTGTATGTAGACTTGTTGTTTTTAAAATTTGTTGTCATAATTTTTTTTCCTTAGATTTATGTCAATATAAATAATTAATTAAAAAATTATGTGAATCTAGCAAAATAATCAAGAAAGACAAAAAAAATAATAGAAAATTCGTATGAGCATCCTAATCATCTCTCAAATAAGACAGGAAAGAAAAGCCATAGGAGCTCCCTTCCAATCACCGGAGGTTGCTGCGGACGAGGTATCACATACTTTCTCCCCTCTCACGCCAACAACATTAGCCTACCCTACCATCGCCGCCTCCGCCGCCGAAGAATTTTACAGATTTGAGTCCTTTCTCATCAGAAACTTGTAAAAATGGAAGGAGAGCCATTTCTCTCCTCCCAAACAGAGCCCCAAACCGAAACCCTTCTCGATTGCGATTTCCAATTCCAATTCCCAATCAATTCTTCTTCTTCTTCTTCTTCTTCTTCTTCTTCTTCAACTGCTACTGCTCCTCTTCCAGTAATCATGGAAGTAGACATCGAATGCCCTTCTCTTTCTACTGCTTCTGATTCCTTCGTCTCTTTCCCCCGTGAATCCTTCGCCTCCCACCTCAGACCTCACAAAAAGATCACACGCTGCAAAACCGCTCCCGCCATGGCCGTCCTACGCGACCTCAGACCCCATCACCACCCTAACCGTAAAACCCCGAAACCCCAATCCGACTCCACATCCCTCCTCAGACAAGCAGCCTTGTTACTCATCATCTACCTCTCCCTAGGCGTCCTAATCTATTCTTTATTTCCCGACCATTTCTCCGGCGTGGAGACCCACCCCGTCGTCGACGCCCTCTACTTCTGCATAGTCACCATGTGCACAATAGGGTACGGAGACATCGCCCCATCTACCCCACCCACCAAGCTCTTCGCCTGCTTCTTCGTATTGGTCGGGTTTGGATTCATCGACATATTGCTCAGTGGGGTGGTGAATTACGTTCTTGATTTGCAGGAAAAGATGATATTGACGGGGATTCAGCAGCCCCGGGGGTATTCAGCCATAGTGGATGTGGAGAAGGGGAGGATGAGGATAAGATTGAAGGTTGGTCTGGCACTTGGGGTGGTTGTGTTGTCCATCGGAATTGGGGTACTGGTGTTGTATTTTGTGGAGGATTTGGATTTGATTGATTCAGTTTACTTATCAGTGATGTCGGTGACGACGGTTGGGTACGGAGACAAGGCGTTCAAGACCCTGAGTGGACGAGTGTTCGCTGCAATTTGGCTTCTGTTGTCCACACTGGCGGTGGCGAGGGCATTCGTTTATTTGGCTGAGGCTAGGATTGATAAGAGGCACCGGCGGATTACTAAGTGGGTTTTGCAACGTAAAATCACTCCTCACGACTTCCTTGCTGCCGATATCAACAACACAGGTTTCATCAGGTAGATCTGGATTTCCTTGCTCCTTTTTGCCTTTTCTTTTTTATACAGTTTCACCATTGGGTATCCAATTTTTGAACGGTCCTACTCTATTTAAAAATAATTTATCTCTTAAACATAAAAGTAATTCATGAAAGTACACTTTTCTCTCTTAAAGTTTTAGCACATAAAGTAGGACCCCACTTGTAATTAGGTGTCAAAATTTCATCAGTTTACCTAGTATATGTATAACATTGTGCCTTTCTAACTTGAACCAAATCATCAGTGGTCACAGCCAATAATTAGTAATTTGGAGTTATCCCCCTCAATTCTGTGGGTTTTTTTTTTTTTTTTTTTGCAGTAAATCAGAGTACGTGGTATACAAGCTCAAAGAAATGGGGAAGATTAGGGAGAAAGACATAGTAGAGATATGTAATCAGTTTAATAAGCTTGATTCCAGTCACTGTGGAAAACTAACGCTGCCTCATCTCTTTCAGAATCGTTTCTAGCACTGCAAATTTAATAGAGTTAACCAGGAACTATTTATTTGTGACATCTGATCTCGCAAAAGCTCAAAGGCCCAAAGCTTTTGCATGAGAAGCTGTACACTCATGGAAGGTGTGATGTTCTCTGATTACCATTTCAATATTGTTTGCAACAATCTTAAAATACTGACGAACAAAAAGAAGGTAATAATTAAGGTGGGTTACTTTTTCATCCGGCTTTTGCTTAATCTGGAGATCTTAACCACAGCTCTTGTCATCTACCATTTTCGAACCCAAAAATGATTCTCAAATCAGGGAGTTAACAAAAAAGACTAACACAGAGAACTTTCGCTAGTGAAAATCGTACAGCAGAAATGATTGGCAGTGGCTCTTCCTTTGTCATCGGTAACTTCAGTTTGGAAATGGGTATTCATCAGCTTGGATTTAGGTTTTGGCAGCAATACATAAATTACAGGGTGATTGGTCCAACTGAACAAACTCGGCTTGGAGGGATCTCGTCTACTCGGAGTAATGAGATCTTGGAGGCCTCAACATGGGGAAACCACATCAACCAATGTTCAAACCAGAGAATGACAAGATTTCCAAAACAGGGAGGATATATTAATAGCTGAAAGTAGTGACAACTTATCTGGTGAAGCATGATTCCAATGCACCTCTGATTAGTGATTACTGTGCCGATGAAGTTAGTTAGTTAGTTAGACTCAATTACTAAAAGTATTAACAGAAAACTGTTACACAGCTGTTAAATCTCTGTTTTCATTTTGATCTGCACATTAAACATGTGCTTAATTGTAATTGGTCAATTTATTCTCACATGAATCAATAGGTAAGTCGGTTGGGTAGTATAAATACTCCATAAATGGATTAATTCTTTGTATTTCATACAAATCTGTTACAAAGTTCAAACCCTTTTTCTGGGATAAAACAGAAAGAAGGAGAAGGCTATTCATTCCATTCCTCAAGATTCACCGACTATCTCAGAAGGAAGAAAAAGGATTTTTTTTTTTTTTTTCCTGAGTAGAAGAATCGATCTTCTATTCTGTATCTGTTCCAGTTCCACTCTCAAGTCTTGTTGCAATTCGGCAATCGACAATCATGATTTCCTTCCCTAAAGAACCTAACCAGTATCTCTATTGGAAGTGCTAAACTTTTCATTTTTGGCTTTTTGATTTATGGACAGAATGAGTTTTGAATTTGGTGAAATGTTTGGAAAAAAAATGTATAGAATGCATTTTGCAAAAGTAGTATAATAGAAAATGGGAATGAAAATGCAAAATGAGCTCTAGATCTGCTTTTGAGTTTTTGATCCTAAAATCCAAAATGGAGAATGAGTTCTACAAAATACATTCTGAGAATGTGGCTTCCAAACATTCAAAATCCAAAAAGAGGTAGCCAAACCCCCTCTTCATGTACAAACAACAGGCATATACTGATGTACAAACCCTACACAGCCTGCTGCCTATGTGGTTAGCCCATGTGCCTGGATTATGTATTGATTAAAATTCTTAAAAGGAACTCAAACCAATGACACATTATCCATGATTATTAAACTATATGCTTTTCTTTTTATAGAAAACCTAATCATCTTAGATCATTCATTGATTCATATCTGATGGCTCATGTAATCATCTTTGTCACATGGGTTTGGTGCAGTATATGCTTGTGTGTACTGGTGTCTGTTATGCTGGAACTGTGTTTCTATAATAAAACACCAAACATATGCAACATCATGATAACATAAAAGTCGACGTGTACAAGTTCAACATATTTAAGAAACCTTTTGACAGTGCAAAGAAAGGGACCCCTTCCAAACAAAATCGAGTATTAATGTTACTGTTTTTTTTTTAAATTTTTTATTAAATTGTACTAAATATTTTGGATTAATTATTCTTTTGGACAAAAGAAATACGAGCAATAAAAAAATATAAGCAAAAAGTTCTCTAAAGATGCTATTTTTTTTAAAAATCACTATTTTTAACGTTGTTATTGTGGTTGTATTTAGATTTGTTTAATTCAGTTCATATTTTTTATAAAAAAAATTCAAATTCTCTCATCGGGAAGAATGAGGAAACCCAAAACATTTGATGAAATACTATTCGAAAAATCACGAAACAATGTAATAAAAAATAATTTAGTCTCAACTTAGTCTAACTCATAGCACTTAAGTAATAACTATTTACTATTTTTATTTTTATTTTTATTTTTATTTTTATTTTTATTTTTGAATTGGCTAATTGTCCTGAATAGGATTCATAATTATGAAGAATGGTGTTAAATCAGTAGTGCTGATTGAAAGGAAAAAATATGGAATAAAAACCTAAAGAAAAAAGGTAACAGAAAATAACAGCATCAGATACGATTTGTTTTCTAACATGAACCAACGTACACACAAACTCAAGGGGAGTTGGAAGCACTCAGTTGAATATGAATTTGGGTTGTCCTTTCAATGAGTTGGGAGCGAAGTGAAAAGATGAGGATCGTATAAATTAATCTGAACACTCCGAAATATCCAAAAAAAAAAGTGAAAGAATAAAGGGAAAAAGGGAGTACCGAAGAAGGTAGTAAAAAAGTTGAACATCATTGGTTGATATCATGGATATGAAAACAATGAATCCCTGGGAAAGTTTGGATAAAATCCCTGACATATAGGCAGACAGCCTCACTTATATTTCTCCATCCTATTCGTGTCCATATTACGGTATCTATTGCTCTTATTTTTCGGTATTGGCATGGTGTTTTTGATGTATCCAAACACATTAGCACCTTCGAAACGCTATCTAGGATCAATACTGAATCAAGACTTCTCTTACTTGCTTTTCTAGTAATCAATCAAAGACATTCTGATAAAATAAATTGATTAGCTCTTAAGACGTTAAGAGACGGAAACAAGGTATATTGACTCTAGACATTCTTTGCATCAATTCAACTAGCCCAACTATGATTGGTGAAAGGGTTTGTCTAAAGGCCGCCCAAAGGGCGCCTGTTAAGAACGAAAAAAACCATGTAAAAATTCACTTATGTAGAAGTTCTGAGTCTTCTGACAGTACTTGAGTACTTTTACAGTAATTATTATTATTTCAAATATCAAGTACCAATATTACCCCTTAAAAATTTGATGGTCCAATCGAATATATGATAAACACAAGAGTAAAGTAGTTCTCTCTCTCCCTATCCATCTACTACTTCAAATCTAAAAATTTTTCTCCTTTAACTAATCGAAAAAGTATAAATTTAAGCAAAAATAAAAATAAAATTACAACTTTCAACATTTTGAAAATATATCATATTTAGTTAAATCTCAATAAATTTTCTTGCATTCTCAAATATAACTCTCATTTTGCATTTTATCCTAATTTCTTATATATAATATTCTTAACCAACCAAAAACGTCAAAGTCATCTATAGGTTTTAAATTCTAATCCAAAATTAGTATTTGACTAATTTGAGAAAGTGTAACGCGAGATTGGTGGACTTGCTATGTGAGCTGTTCATGCACCACAAGTTGTTGTGTATTAACTACATAGTTTTGGTGCATAAAATGCTCTACAAGTTTTTTTCATAATCATCAAAAAAATTATTCAAACTAACTGTTTTGACCAGTTAAAAAAGAAAAATAACTTCACAAACCCTGCCGCCCTACTTGGAGAAAGAAAAAGTGATCGATACTGTTTGTTCGAACCCTTTTTTATTGTGTTGTCCGGATTTTATTTTCGGAAAAATACTAAAAATTCAATGTTGACTTCAGCAATTATTTTGAGATTAAACGTGAACGCCAAATTTTTATAATGAAATTTTGTTAATAAATTTCTTATTTTATTCTTAAGAAAATAAATTGTTACAAATAAGCATAATATTTGTTTTTTCTTGAAATTCTAGCTAACTTTTTTTCTATTTTGACTGAAATAGAAAAGAAATAACTTCACAAACTCTACTATCGTTTTACTTTGGAGAAAGAAAAAGTGACATACACTACTCATTTGAATCCCTTTCGATCGTGCTATTCGAATTTTATTTTTTAAAAATTACTAAAAACTGCTGAAAAATTATATTGAAAATATAAAATAAAGTCTTACAATTTAAAAAGAAATCATCAAATATAAAATAGAATGATCTTAATATCAATTTATGTATAATTACCTAAAAATCAGCAATTGGTAGTTCAAAAAAAAATATCGTCATGTACGATACTGGTTGGAATAGTCTGAAACAAATTAATACGGTGACCAGAATGGTATAAGAGTGGGGTGGTACTGCTTCGAGACTAGTAAGGTGAGGCAAATAATTTTGATCCTCTATAATTATATTTGAATTAAAAATTTTATTTTGATCCTAACTCCTACGTATTAAATTTTTTAGAAAGTGTTAAATTATAATTACTCTCCCAGATTAAAAGAAGAGTGAGATGAAGAAAGAGAAAATGAAAGAAGAGATAATGCATTGGAGGGTTAAGACAAGTGAAAGAAGAGATAATGCATTGGAGGGTTAAGACAAGTGAACACGTTAGTGGTTAATGGGCTCATTTGGCCTACGATTTTTATTGGTTTATTTATTTATTTATTTATGATGTTTGGAATAAATATAAAGACAGTTGATGACATTTGGACTAATTTATTTATTGAGTTGTTTGATTTGACTTTGACGGACAAATGACCATATTGCCCTTGTCTTATTTGGAACCCTATTTGGCCCTTGTCTTATTTGAAGGGTATCTTCGGTTTTTCGGTAACCGTACGGGTGAAATAACAAAGTGGAAGAATTTTCTTGGTCCAACAAATAAATTAGCCCAAACCTATTTATTTATTTACCCAACAAATAAATAAAAAAACACTTAATAACCATAGGCCAAATAGGGCCAATGTGTTGGGGTAAAAATGTATGACTTGCCTGTGCGGGGTTAAATAAGTAATTGTATCAAAATCATGAATTGTGTCAGAGGGGGTGGGCTTTTTATCAAAAATCACGGTGGAAAAGTATCAAAAGACAGCGCGTGGGCTCACTAACGGACGCCCTTTGGGCAGTCCTCATAATTTCCCTTGGTGAAATTGTCGTGATTGTAGTAGGAGAAGAACTATATAGAGATCGGGTTCTCCCAAAAATTTCAAAACAGTTTAAGGTTTAGGTATAAATTTTAAAAATTATATTTCGACCCTTCCAAATTATATTCGACTCTCTCCCTTTTCAAAAAAAAAATTTCAACCCCTCTAAACTTCAAATTCTAATTTCATCCCTAATTGTAGTATCCATGAAAGAAGTTAATCGGAGGAATTGCTTGAGTTTACCGGTAGTCCCGTAACCAATTGACAATTTGACATTGGGCAAGTGGGGTCACTGATTTGAAATGTGCTGTAATTTTTTTTTTTTTTTTTATACTATTAGAATTTGCCCCTTTACTATTCTATCACTACCTGGACAAGACAGGATAGAAAAAACTAAGGAAAAAAAAGGCTAATAAGTGACTTTGCCAGCAAAGTACAAATTGGAAAAAAGAAGGTAAAATGACTGATTTGCTGACTAACTTTTTGCATTTTCCAAAAGGCAAAAGTAATTTTTTTACCCAACTCACTTGGCACCTACCTTTTCTTTTGAGTTTTGATGATGCGGTGGCTTAGAAACGCAGACCATCACGCAGGCACTCCGGGCTCCGGCACTCCATTAACCAAGCGGCAAACCATTAACCACGGTCCACTCTGCACTCCGGCCCTGCCTATCAGGCACCAACCATCGCACTGTTCACAGGAGGTAAATTGTCCCTTTTCTCTCTCTCATTTGTTTTTAAAAATTAAAATCCTAAAATTTAAATTGTTGAAAGTCTTTTGATTGGGCTTCACAAATTGTTTGAATAGTTGTATCTACTATCTAGTATCTACATGTGTGTGTGCATACTACATTTGTGTATATCAGTATATGCAATTTAGGATAAAGTTAGGAGTATTTACTGTATTTGTAATTAAAAGTATGTAACTAGTAAGGAGTATTAAATCGATGCATTAAACGATGTAATTTACTTTAGCATATGTGGAGTCTGGAATCCAATTTGGACTTCTCAAAAACAAGTGATGAACCCTTTGGCTAAACTTGCAAAACACTCAACATTAAATTAGTGCCAACCAGGGTTGGGTTTCGGTAGGCACTCCAACAATCAAGTTAGCTTTTAATAAAAGTAAAAACAACTTGAAAGCAAGAGATAGTGCGAGTATATGCTCGCGTGCCTGTAGTAGGAGTGCCCTTGAAGTATTTATAGTATAGAGATCCAACTACCTGTCGGAAGCTTTGGTCAAGAATATAAAGTCGTGGTTTGAGAACCACGGTGTTATTGCCACGTATCCCACATCGGTGCGGATATGGCGGGCACGTCCGTATTTTTCTCCCACGTTCACCCAAAACGTGAGGAACACATCCCTACGTGTCATGGCCGAGTGTAGTTCTCTAAGTGCGAGGCCGAAGGTTGAGACAAGATTCTCCTTCAATGCATGATTATTATGCCGAAGGGTGATGCCCAAGTGCCCCTTAGCACACACACCGAGAGCAAATCATATCTCTCTCTTGGGCCTGGCCCAATTTGGGCCCAGAATAAACGGGTCGTATTCGGCCCACTGTTGTATACCCCATTCTACTACAATATATAATTAATAAGAGTATTAAATCGATGTAATTTAGGATCAAGTTTGGAGTTACCAGCTAGGATATGTCGATGGTTATTGACATTTTTTATTTTTTATTCTCTATAGCTATGGAGAGATTCTTTAAAAGAAAGGTACCTTTAAAATCATCAACATCTCCTACTCACAATGAGCCTTCAAAGGAAAGTTGTAAAAAAAAGTGACTTACACATCTTCAAGTGGATCCTAGACTTCAAGCTCAAATTATATATGATCCTAATATTTGAGAACAAGTTCAAAGTGCGTACTTATTTAAAGATCTTTGCCAACCTCGTAGCCATAATTTCCGCAAAGAGAAGTTGGTTAGAGTATAACATATCAAAAGATGTTATTTTTTGCCTTTATTGCTATCTTTTCAAAATATGTTACCAGTACTAGTGTTCTTTCATTAAATAATGCAATTAAAGACTTATTTTCAACACGTGACTTGAGTATTTCTAGATTGTGAGGATAAGATTATGATGGAGCTAGTAATATGCAAGGGGAATTCAATAGACTACAAGCACTTATTTTACAGGAGAATGAATGTACGTATTATTAGGGGTGTAAGACTAAACCGGAAAACCGGACCAAACCGGTAAACCGGACCGAATCGGTTCGGTCCGGTTTTGGGAGCAGACCGGTCCGATTCGGTCCGGTTTGATTTTTTTTTAATTGTTTCGGTTTGGTTTTCGGTTTTTGAGTTTTTGGGGCCGGACTGGACCGGTTTTAACCCTAAGTCATTTTATACTTTATAGTTTTAAGTGTTTAGGTTCTTTATGTCTCACTCCCTCTGATTTTGTATTTTTTTTACTGAGTTCGTGTACTTATTTTAGTGATTACTGAGTTCTGGTCTTCATATACTAAGTTATGTTTTTGAGTTATTTGTTTATTGATTTCGCATTTGATTTGTGAGTTCATATACAAAGTTATTTTTTTAATTTTTGAGTTATTTTTTACATTTTTTTGATGATTTTGGCCCAAGACCACCCAAATCGGAAACCGGACCAAACCAGAGCCAAAACCGGCCGAGCCAAACCGGATCAAACCGAACACCATCGGTCCGGTTTTCGATTTACGTTTTCCTCAAACTGGTCAACCGGTTTGGTCCGAGTTTATAGGGCAAACCGGACCAAACCGGACCGGTTACACCCCTACGTATTATGTTCATTATTTTGCTTACCAACTTCAATCAGCTTTTGTAACGGTAGCAAAAAATTATATTCCTATTGCCAACTTCTTTGCTTTGATTTATAACATTGTGACTGTTGTTGAGTTTCTTGCAAACGTTGTGATATCCTTCAAGAGAAGTAAGCTACCAAAATTATCGAATCGATATTGCAAGTGGCCAAGGCCTCAATCAAAAGACTACTCTCGTTTGTGCTAGTGATATACGTTGGGGATCGCATTATGGCACTTTTCTTAGCTTGTCTCACATGTTTGCATCTGTGATTGACGTGCTTAATGTAATAATAGAGGATGTATCCACTTTAGAACAAAAGTTAGAATTCTTGTACTTATTGAAGGAGATGCAGTCTTTTGAATTTGTATTCAATCTACATTTGATGAAATCTATTTTGGGAGATACAAATGAGTTGTCACGTGCACTACAGAGAAAAGATCAAGACATTGCAAAAGTCATGAAACTAGTTCAAGGATCGAAGCAACGACTCCAATCGATGAGGGATAATGGGTGGATTGTTTTGACAGATGGGATTCTACTTTTTGTGGCAACAACAACATTGATGTTCCTAGCATGGAAGGAAAATATATTTCACAAGCAAGATCAAGGCATAGAGCTCAATAGGTGACAATCTTTAATCACTATCGATAGGGGTGAAACCTGTCACGACCTGATTTCTCAATATAATAAACCATAATACATCTTTCATAATTTCCACTAAACACCATTTAATAACCCAAATATTCCATAGATGTGGTACCCAAAACAGTAAGTATTCAACAATTTTCAAAAGAAAGGGGCACTACTGGCCCAAAATACATTACTCATGACCTCAAAAAGGGTAAAAGGCCAATTTATGTTCAACCAAAAAATATAGGTAGAAGTTACAATACATCTTCCTAAAGTAAGTTCATAAAAGATGTTAGACAACTCCTTCAATTTGCTTCCTAAAAGATGTTAGCCCATGCACATCACACACTCCATACTATTCATCCGGTGCGGTCCCTGAAAGATGGAAGGGTTGAGCTACAAGTCCAGTAAAAAAATCTATGCCAAGACTATGTGCATGTGAAATAAAATGACATGTGCTATGAACATTGTATGGCAATACAAACATTCATGTGTCAAACACTATAATATGAATAAGGGAACACACATGAGAAATTCTACACAAAATCTATAGTTCACCGACCCGAAAGCTACAAACATCACATCACCACTCATTGCTCAAAGGAAAAGTTAACCAAAAACAACCAAATGATGTCATGTCCTAACACTTCTCCCAACGGAGGCTAATCAAGCCAATTCATGGCATTCCCTAGCACATTTTCCGAAGAAAGCTAGATCTATAGTTTTGCTAGCACCACTCCCGATGGAAGCTAGCGTTATATTCATATCGGTCAATATCAACATGTGCATATGTTATGCATATCCATACTAAGTCCAACTTATATCAACTATGTTCTGTTCAATCTAGATCAAAACAAACGCACGAATAAACCGCAATCATGATAATTTATTAAATAAAAGAGAACCCAATGCAAAATATAAGACGACTCAAGCTGTCACAAGAAAATAACACATTCCCGTCCGGAAACCAAGCAGTCTCGTCTAGACGCCAGGCAGTCCCGTCTGGACACCTCAACTTTTCACCTCTCTGCCAAAATTCCTGGGCCAACTATCCGGATGCCCAGGTCTCTCGTCCGGACGCCACTGCGCGATTTTTGCAAATTTTCTATGCAATTTCAAATTTCTTCAACACTCCAACTCATACCAAAACCTCAATATATACACGAAATGTGAACCAAAACACATCATATACACAGAATGCAACGTAAAAATTCCTAACTCAAGCTTTAAAAAGATGAATTTGATGAAGGGTGAAAGTCCTAGTTTTGGTGAACCTCCAAACTTTGAATCTAAGCTTCCCGAGTATTAAATCACGATCCGTCATCGATTTCATGTCAAGCATGTTGTAAGGTTCGTATATCTCAAAGGAATTTGAAAATGATGGAGTGGATTGGTGGTGGTGATAGAGAGAAGTTGGAGGTAGTTTGTAGAAAGAGAAAGAGATGAGGAAAATGAGGTGAGCTAATTTCCCCCTAAGCCAAAAAATCAGATTTTAAGGCTTCCAAGGGCTCCCATGTAAAATACCACGTCTTGTGACGAACGCGAAAAAAATAAAAGACCCCGAGCTCAGGTCTTATAACTAAAATTCGAAACATATAATAATAAATCAAATAATTATTTTGCAAATAAATTTTCAAATAAATATTTTAAAAATTCAAAATTTTCCGGGTCCTTACAAAACCAATTCGGTTTGAACGAAAAACTAGGACTAAACCAGTAATTTTGGTTTGAGTTTTTGTAAATCGAAACCAAAGCGAACTATTTTGGTATGGTTTAGTTTAGTTTGATTTTTCCGGTTTTGGTCTGGTTTCGATTTGATGAGACTTGGACTCAAAACAAAAAAAAGGATAAATTACACAAAACATCCTCCATCTATCACTCAGTTTTACTTAACCCCATAATCTTTTAATTATCCTAATGTCCCTCCTAATCTTTTTAAATGTAACAAACAACCCCTTTAAAATGGATGCCGTTAGAGGAAAAGACGTTAAGTAGTCATGTGCACTGTACATTACATTATATTTCCCATATTGCCCCTTAAGTTGCTTGCATCCCCCTTATTTTATTTTATTTTTTCCAATCTTTCTCTATTTCTCTCTCTCTCTAAAACTTATCTTTCCCGTCTTCTCTTCGCACCCCATCTCCGAGTTTGTCACTAGCTAAACACGGTTGTAAGTGTATGACCTTATCTAGCTATCTGAAATTTTATGGTTTCTTCGTTTTAGTTTAAAACACAAACTATCCTAACCTATAATCTCAAAAAACAATAACTGTCATAATATTGCTAATTACGTTACTTGAAATTGCAATTCGTGGACATCTATCGGTGAGAGAAAACTCATGCCAACAATTCATGCAGATTTGGACCGAAGAACTTTACTACATAGCCTTCTCATACCTGTGATGAACCTATGAGACTCCTTGTTTAATGCTCTCTTATTGGGAGACATAATGATGTTGCTGAGGCAGTCATATATCGGACCATAACAAACTACATTTTAGTTTTGATTCCTACTGCGTTCCGGGGTTAGACAAGGGAGAAGGCTTATACTTTCTCTTCGTAAAGGTCGATACCAAGACCCCAGGTGGCCTCCTCTCTTGTCCAGTCGCCGCCTCGCTCGTAAAGGGCGAAACCATAAAGATTTGGGGGAAAAAGAATTAGGATTTTTTTTGGGGGGGCAAATTTGAGAATGAAGAAGAAGACCAAAACAACTTCGTTCATTTATGTAATATCATTAATTCAGTTAACGGTATTGGTCCAGTGTGACACTTGAGAAGATCAAAAGATTAAGGAAGTTTATTGATACCGAGTGATATATGGAGGAGGTTTTATGTAATTTATCCTAAAAAATTATAAGGCCCGTGTCAAATGGATCAAGTCCGAATTTATTTGTATTTTAAATCTGATTTTTTATTTAATTAGGCCTAAGCCCAAGTTTTAAAAAAAAATTCTAATAAAACCCTTTAAATTGATATATAAAATTCTAAATCATAGAAAATTAAAGACCCGTAAAAAATTATTTGTCAAAAGACAACTAATTTCAAACTTAAAAAAACATGTATGAAGTTAGATTTTTTATTTTTATTTTTTAAGGTTTAGCATAGAGACTAGTTTGGTCCGGTTTGGTTTGATTTTCAAGTGACTAAAATCGAAAATCAAATCAGTTTTTTTTTTAAAAAATCTCAAACCAAACCAAACCAGACCAATTAGACTGAAAAATCAGACCAAACCGTCGGTTCGATTTGATTTACCGATATGGTTCAATTTTTTAGTTTAAACTTTCACCCTAACTATCAAGTCAAGTTGTTTTTTACAGTCATAGATATGCAACTCCAAGAGCTTAATAATCAATTTAATGAGGTGAACAGTGAGTTGCTTATTTGTGTTCCATGCGTGTTTAAATTTCTCCAACTCCTTTGCAAGTTTTGACAAACAAAGGTTGATTTGCTTAGCTAAATTTTATCCGAAAGACTTCTCGGGCATTTAAGCTTTTGACACTTCCAAATCAACTTGAGAATTTCATAATTGATTTAGTTCAGTGTTGACTTTTCAAATTTAAAAGGGATTGGTGATATGGCTTAAAGGATGGTAAATGTTAGGAGGTGAAGAACCCCCTCCACCCCCCAATATCTGGATTGCCCATACATGTTGAGTGTGCCTCGAACTACCGATAGTAGGATTTCAGAGAGATTGTGAGAACACTTGTACTTATTGATTCGATTCATAATGGACTGGTGTGGCTCCCGTAATTTTTTTGCATTAAGGTTTTTCACTTATATCTTGTGTCTTGTTTTTTTTTTCTCTTTTCGTTTCTATTATGCACTTGTGATTGTTTTGTTTTTCATTCGATGCTTTGTTGTTCTCAAGATCCATAAGGGGCGTTGTGGGATTGAATGTTATTCATTCGATTTTGTAACAATAAATACCCAAAAGGATATAGGATATTTATTGGTATACAAGCTTTTCACTTTGATATTAGTTTTACTTGTTGAGACTGCTACAATTGATGGAGCATTTTTTGCAATGAAGAATTAGCTTCGTAACCGAATGGGTGATCAATGGATGCATGATAGTTTGATTGCGTTTATTGAGAGAGAGAAAGAGATTTTTCATAGCATTACCAATGAAGTTATTATGCATCAATTTCAAAATATAAAAAATCGTTGGGGTCAATTATAAATGAAACGATATGTTATGAGTGGATATTATTTTTTAATTATATATCACTTTTTGTTTAGTATTTGACTACAATTATTATTTTTTGCTTATCAAATACGATGACAAAATTATATAAAATATAATACTTAACCCCAGTGATCATAAATTCTGAATTCGCCCTTGACTTGACATGCATAATGCAAATGATTTGAAGCTTTTTTCTTGAACTTTTAGGCACCTAAATTTTTAAGCTTCCCCTTCTAATGACTTCTTAAAGGTGGATAAATAACTCAGATCGGGAATCAAGGCCTCAGCAATTCCCACAGAAGAACAACAAGTGATGATATGGGTTGTCAACGACCCCATTGTATTTACTAAACTTTGGTATCTTGAATCATTCCAGCAGAGCTACATCTGGATGTCGGAAAAAATTCTTAAAATTTTTGTCACTAAATCTTTTTTATATTGTTGTTCCTGTATTCTTTTAAGTCGTTTAATTATGGAAAAAATTAAAAAATGAAATAAAAATTCATCTAATCTAACGGTCAAAAATAAGCAAAGCAAAGTTTCTCTCAAGTTCCAAATTTTATTGAGGGAAAAAAAAGAATTCGAACTTCCAAGCCAAACCTTATGAATTTCTTGGAAGAAGTGGTAGTTTGGTACACCAAATGAAGGAGGGAGATAGTTGACTTCCATAAATACGAAGTCAAATAACAATTGCCCATTTCAACGCGCCTCCGCGTACGAGCGGGCGTGTGGGGAAGAGGAATTGCGGCAGCTCACGCGTCGCCCATGATCTACTGTCGGCGCCGTTAACTCTATAATACCACACAAACGCCCCGTTATTTCCCTAGAAATAACAAGTTTGGCCTGTTTCTGAAACAATTTTCTAAAAACAAAACTCTGAGACGTTGTTTGGTATAAGTATCTCAAAAACTTGTCTGGGAAAAAAGTGTTTCAGAGACACTTTTTATAGAGAGATAAAGTTGTCTGGGAAAAAAATAAAAATGTTTGAGAAACTTGTTACAGAAACTTGTTTGAGAAAAAATCTCCCAAATAAGGCAAAACGAACATAGCCTTATACTAAACTAGCAATCAATCGATGTTATTCACGGAATAAAAATGATAAATTTTGACGAAACTATTTACACAAAAATAATTACCTATTCAAAATTACAATGATAATATAAATTCATAACATTTATATTGTTTACGTGTTAAATTCATAGTTTGGTCTATTTTAATTTGCATTGTTTATGTGTTAAATTCATACCATTTGGACATAAATTCATAGCATTAAATCAAAAATAATAAATTTTGACGAAAATAGTTCCACAAAAATAATTACCTATTCAAAATTACAATGATAAAATAAATTCATAACATTTATATTATTTACGTGTTAAATTCGTAGTTTGGCCTATTTTAATTCGCATTGTTTACGTGTTAAATTTATAACATTTGGACATAAATTCATAGCATTAAATCAAACTTTGATTCATTTATTTCTTGATGTCATTTTTAAGCTTCTACAAATATTATCTATTTTCTTCAAATTTTATGACATTTTATACATAATATTATAAATACAAAGTAATTAAATTCTATATAAGCTGTAGACACTAAAATAAAGATGTTTATTGTAACTTTTTTGAAAGATACATAACTAATCGGATATGTGGTGACATGTTATTTTTGTTATAAAATAACGTTAACATATTACTAAGTGTTAAATTATTACGATTTCTCATACCTAAAACTTATTTACAATGCAAATTAACTTTCGTCACTTGAGCTGTATGCGGGGAACTCAAATAAAATAAGAATTATTAACTAATTTAATTTATATATTATAAAATATTTATTATGTTGTGCGTATGAGTGAATATGAAGGTTATTCCAGTCATAATATATATTTTTAAGGATAAATATGCACAACACATGACCTTTATTGTTAAATATTTGATGAAAAAACTAATGGTAAGGTATTAAGTCATCTTTCTATAATTGAAGAGAGTAAGTTATAGAAAAATAAATAAATAAAGAGGGTAACATAAAAAATAGTCATAGTTGAAGGGAGTAAAGTGTAATTAACCCTGACAAAATTGGCCTTTTCATTTCTACAAGTAAATTGCTACTCACCCCTCCCCAAGGACAAAACTCATGCCCCTCCTCAACAAATACCCAACCTTTTTTATTTAATTACCACAATGCCACTCTCCCTTTCCTCCTCACCAAATTACAAAAATGCCATTCTCCCTCTCCATGTAAATTACAAAACTGCCACTCTTATTCTTTTAACAATTTGACATTGATTTTAATAAATAAATAAATTTTAAATAATAAGGATTTTTTTTTAAATAAACTAATTGAATTCTTTATTTTCATACTAATTCTTTATTTTTTTTTTAAGAACTCATAAAATTAGAGGTCGTAATTAGTCTTAAAATTTATCAATTAACTTATGGTTAAAATTTTAAATTTTTTTAACCAATAAATTTTTTATCTTCACACTAATTCTTTATTTTTTTGTGAAAACTCATAAAATTGGATGCTACATTTATCCTTAAAATTTATTCATTAAGGTATAGTGAAATTTTCATTTTATTTTAATCAATTCACAATTTATTGTGTATTTTTTGTGATGTACACAGTTTATTGTATTTTGTTATTCTTAAACTAGATATTTGTTAGACTTTTGTGTTCTAATTTACATAAATATTTTATAGGTATCAAATAAGTTCACTAAATAAAAAAATTTATGAAAATGATAATAAATAATAAACATGAAGTAATTTAAATGTTCATCCGATAATGCAAGACGCAGAAGATGGGAAACCACTGAAAACATGCTCGGATCTTTAGAGTTTTACATGTAAATTTTTATACCACAAGATTCATACCAATTCGCATGATATGTCTTAAATACTCGAGCTACTAGATGTGGTTGACTTCACTGGTGTATCTTATGTATTAAGTCGTGACATGCTAATTATTTGATGCGTAAATTATTTTTTATTTGAAATTTCAAAAAAATAAATTTTTTATTTTCCTTGAAAAAATAACTCTTCTTTAATCAGAAAAAATTTGCAGAGATGGTAATAAATAATAAACATTAAGCAAGTTAATCAAGTTGTATTGTGGTTGTTATAAAAAATTTGACTTTCTTAAAAGGCAACAAGCTCCCGAAGTGTATTATTGGTTGTGAAAGATGAGGAACATACAAACTGTCACACTCATGTGGGGTTTAAAGGTTTTGAGTGGTTTCCATAACCATGAAGCGACAAAATATCTTGATGGCAATTATATTAAGAGTTAAAGTGCTGATTAATTTATGAAAATGCTAATTGAAAAAAGAAAGTATGTAACATTTGTTTAACTTGTCTATTTTGTTTAATTTATAACTTTAAGTACTAATTGTTACAGTGGAACATAAAAAATATAATACATAACGTAATATGTTTATGACAATTACAAATGATATTTCAAAAAAAAATCACCTCTTAAATATTTTGCAGGTATTAAATAAGTTTATTAAATAAAAGAATTTACGGAGATAATGATAAATAATAAACACGAAGTAATTTAATCAAATTGTGATATAGTTCAAATAGTAAAGTTTGTCCAATGTTCAAGTTTTTGAAAATATGCATTCTTACTTTTTTATTTTTGGTAAAAAAAATTAAAGTGTGAAGTACAAAATAATTAATTCTTAGTAATTATAACATTATAAGAAGTAGGGGATTAAAACCCTCCTTATCCAAATTTTATTTTCCAATGCATTTCTCATTTTCCAATACTTCTTTACTCCTCCTCATTAATTATTTATTATATATTTTATTTTTTAACTATTTTCTCACATCTATAAATAGAGAAAAAAAAAAGAGAAATATGAAATTTAATTTTTAATTTCTCCTACTGAGATTGCTTATTTCTCTAACTCTCTGACTTGTCATTTATGTAGAGAAACCAAGTATCAAGAGAAAAATTATATTATTGTAAATTAATATTTTTGTCAATAAGTTATCTATAGTTATTTTTTTTTTACCTTGAAGATGAGTATTTTATTGTCTTCCAATCCGATAATGCGAGATGCAAAAGATGGAAAACTATTAGAAACATGCTCAAACCTTTGGAATTTCACATATAAATTTTTATACTGTAAGATTCATACCGATTCGCGTGATATGTCTTAAATACTCGATTTACTGGATGTGGTTGACTCCACTGGTGTATCTTGTGTATTAAGTTGCAACATGCTAATTATTTGATGCATAAATTATTTTTTATTTGAGATTTGAAAAAAATTATTCTTTTTATTTATTTTTGTTAAAAAAGTAACTCTTCTTTAATGAGAAAGAATTTACGGAGATGATAATAAATAATAAATATGAAGCAATTTAATCAAGTTTGTGATTTAATTCAAGTAGTAAAGTTTCTTGCTAAAAAAAAAAAAAGGTCCAAGGTTCAAGTGTTTGGAAATATGCAATCTTACGTTTATTATTTTTGGTAAAAAAAATTTAAAGTCACGAAATAATTAATTCTCAGTAATGTAACATTGTGAGAAGTATGTGATTAATTCTTAGTAATT
This sequence comes from Arctostaphylos glauca, assembly GCA_019985065.2. NCBI lineage: Eukaryota > Viridiplantae > Streptophyta > Magnoliopsida > Ericales > Ericaceae > Arctostaphylos > Arctostaphylos glauca. The sequence goes on along the minus strand of JAHSPW020000007.1, from coordinate 19,886,996 downwards.
GGAAAAAGAAAGTATGTGACATTTATCTAACTTCTATATTTTGTTAAATATAACTTTTAAGTACTAATTATTATAGTGGAACATAAAAATATAACTTTTAATTAAAAATGATATTTCAAATTTTTTGGCCCCTTTTTTCGTATCACGGAACACTTATATTTTTCATTATGGTCAAACAAAAAAAAAATTGAAAAAAATAAAAAAAATTAAGTACCACGGAACAATTAAATATTAAAAATATATATATTTAAATATTCACACTTAAATTTTTAAGTATCATGGAACACTTAAAAAATTAAAAATAATAATATTTTTAATAACCGAGCTCGGATTAATCTTTAAATATTATTTTTAATCAATGATAAATTTTTTATATTTCTTTAAATTAAAAATTTTCACAACATAAAATGTATTTTGATACCACAAAAACAGTTAAAATAAAAATAAGCAAATACAAAAAACTAAGTGCTTGTGGAATACAAAAACAAAAAAAACAAAAACAAAAACCCACCATGACCATAGGGATATTTAGGTAAAATTCACTGTGGACCCCCCGCTATTTTGTCGGGCGGGGGGTGTGAGTAGCAGCTCTCTTCTACAATCTCTTTTATTAAACTAGCAATCAATCCATGTTATTCACAGAATAAAAATAATAAACATTAACGAAAATAGTTCTACAAAAATAATTAACTATTCAAATTTCAATTTAAAATGATAATATCATAATTATAAATATTTTAATTAGATTACATAATTGAAACTATTAGAATTAGAACCTTAGTGTTGAAAAACAAATTATTAAAATTTTAGTATACCCACTATAACTTTGTGCTCCTGCAGTCAAGGAGCTCGATGAATTTGTAATTTTTGTATGTTTTAAGTGAATACTTATATGAATTTTAATACACTTGAATTAAACATTCAGCTAAACAAAAATTCAGTTTTGGTTATTAAAAAGTTTAATTTTATCTCTAACTTGTTGATATAAATATGACCCAAATATAACTTTAAGATTTGGTGAATCAATGAGCTAGTCAATAAATCATGTCATATTCAAATGTCAGCTTTTGAATTTTTCTAAAAATGGAAATGCATTGTTCAGTGTAACCTCCCTTTTGCTACGAACACTTTGTTGTACTCCTTTCATCGTCTACTTAATATTTACATGTCCAAAAATATTTATTTAATTTTAAATTTGACTTGTAAAAGTTTTCTTAATGCCCTCCTTCTTTTAAAAAAAATACACATTAAAAATTTTGCACACTTATTTAATGTTAAAAAAAGAATATTCTTGAAAAGTTAAAGTTATTAAAGAGTATTTTTTTGCTTTCTTAATAAGTAAGAATTTAAAAATAAACAAAATAAATTGAGACAGACGGAGTATAAATTAACCCTCATTAACCATCAATTTAATTTAAATTACTAATAATCTTGAAACTAAAAAGGGACATAAAACATCAAAAAAAATTAACTAAACTAAACTACGTATGAGATCTCTCTTTTTTTCTTTGTTTTTCCCCATATACATACAAGCATGAGGTCAAAGAGGGACAAAAATAATGCTCAAAAAGCTCCTTTACGTCCTCTCACAACATAAAAGTCGTGAGAAGAAATATCTCAAAGAGTGTTAAAGTGTAAAATGTCAAAATCTGCATTTATTTTGCGCTAGACACTCTCTATCGATAGACACTTTTTCTATCAATAGAACCTGATCATTCTTTATTGATAGAGAATGATTCTGCCTCCAATTTTTTTGCCTTCTTTATTTTTCATCCAGGCTTTTCTTCTATCATTCCAAGGTCTTCTTTTGGACTTTTATCAATGCCGTGCATGGTCCCGAGACCATTGAGTCGTATTAAGGCCTTTGGATATACTTTTAGCGCTTGAAAACCTGAATGGAGTAAAAGACAACATGCGTGCAATATTAAATAGAACAATAGTTTTGTACTAGCACCTCACCCAATGGTGGCTAGTCAAGATATGTCATCTACTAACACTTCTCTCAAAGTAGGCTATTAACCGATTTCGTCCCTAACACTTCTCCCCACAGAGGCTAGCGTCAACCGTACCTAGCACTTCTCCCGGAGGAGACTAGACCATAACTTGCATCGTTCCAATGCTGAAGTATATTGCAAGTTTACATCTACTTTTTTTTATTCATAACACGTCATAACATTCCATTTAACACTTTTTATTCACATAACCCATATTTAAAGAGAAGAACAAGACATAATTTTCCACATTGCACCACAATCCATAGTCATATGAACCACACTCTGTCCAAAAATAAGGTCAAACTATACATTAGGGCAACCCAATCCGTAGAAAAAGGAAAAATAACCTATACGAAGAGCGAAGTATAATAGGGTTGATGCCGGAAGCAAATAATGAGATAACCAACCCACGAAATCAAGGCTTTAACCAAAAATCCAAAGGATTCCCATAATATGAACCATAAAAATCAAATCTCCAAACTATAACCTAAATCATGAAATATGGGCCAAAACAAGATGTACACCCATAAATAGAAGTGAAAAATATCTCTATCTTAAGGTTTGGTTTCAAGGTTTGAACTTCAACAGCCCTAGCTCTAATGGTGAAGAAGAAACTTCAATCCACCCTTCTCCAAGTGAAATAGCGCCACCAAACTCAAGATATCAGTCAATGTTGATACATTAGTGGTCTTGAACGAATTTGAAGAATCTATAGATTAGATCATGGATTTGAAGTAGAGAGTGAGTGGGGAAAAAGATCTCCTAGAGAGAGAAAGAGGGAAGAACTTATATTCAAAAGAAAAGATCTAGGCTGCTCTTTTAAATCCGTGCGTCCCTAGCTTGATCGGTCACGGGGGACTCCTGATCAGTCACGTAAGGACCCATATTTTCATAATTTTTTAAAATAAATTCGATGTATTTAACTCATATTTCGCGTAATTAAAAATTAATTTTTATAACATAATCAAAATTTTGTGAGATTAAGTTTAGATATGCATTTTACATGTCTTATTCACCTATGATAGGTGTGTGTGTGTGTATATCAGTAGTTACATATATACATGTATATACCTTTTATATCCTCAAACCAATTTTGTTCCCCACGCTTCTTTTCCTGACCTCACCACTACTCCTGCTACCTCTCTTCTTAGCCCACCATAGACATCACCTCAGCCTACCATGGGAGTCACATCCATGGAAGGCAAGCTTCCACTTCACTCCATTGCTTCTCCTCTCTCCACTTCCTTGATTCAAAATTGGACATTGGATGAGTTTCCATTCCATTTCCTATAAACACCAAGCTTCCTTTGGTTCATAGACACCACTGAATTGATATCCTGAGTTTGAAAGTGAGAAAGAAAGAGATATTAGTGAAGAAGAAGGAAGAGAACCCAGTTGATAAATTCATAATTTGGAGCTCGTGCACACTCCTAATCAATCTAATTTATTCTAATTCACCACCTAGAAGTAAGTTTTCTATCATTCGTTCTCAATTTTCATGTTTAGAGGATGTTCATAAGTTTGGAGTGTTTCAATGGAGGAAGCAACTCTATCAATTGGAGAAGACGACCTTCTCAATCGGATTGCCAAAAATGGCCCATCCGGATGAATCTCATTGTTGTATCTCACTTTTTAGGTAGAAAACACATCTCAACCGAATGGTCAAAAATGGCCCATCCCGATGACCTTCACTGCTGTAAATGAACTTTTCTATTTTAGACAGATTTCTGACCTGAACTTCAAAACAATTGTGTGAATGCTACATGACTTGGAATTACCTCAAATTTTGTAGGATGATAGATTAATATTTTATCTTACATCTTCAATTTAAACCAATGCATTTGGACTTCTAGAACTCCATACATCGATATTTTAGTAAATTGTGACAGATTTCGACCAAGCCTGTTATCGCCATATTTTGACCAGCATAAAGTCCCTTCCAAATATCAAGCCATTCATAAGGAGTATTTCCAACATATTGAACTACATTCCTATAAAATTATAAAATATTTGGAGTTGAATTCATACCTTAACTTTACAATTTTATAAACTGAAATTTGAAGACAAAGACTAGCAATTTCTATTTTAACTTTCTCGAATCCCAAAACCTCCCGTACTCACTCATTTTTTCTTGTTAGGAAAACATATATATAAATCAAGAATGTTTGAGGTTTAGGACGTGTAACCATCATTTTTTCCTTAGAATACATATTCAACCAAATGACCTAGAGAAACCATTTGGATGGACCTCGCCTCCGATTTATGTTACTATCTTAGGAACATACATCCAACCAGATGGACTTAGAAACATCCAACCAGATGGTCCTTATCATTAGTTACTATTGTGCTTGAAAACCTATAAAAGAAACCATCCGAATGACTTGCACCTTTGAATGTCAATTTAACGTGAAAACCTTCAATCCGACCAGATGAACCAAGATATCCGATCCGGATGACTTTCATCTTTAGAAGTCATCTTACCTTAAGAACATAAACTTCGACCGAATGAATCGTAAACATCCAACCGAATGAACTTACCCTTAGCCATAGAAAATTATACTTCAAACAATTAGAAAACCTTCACAAATCTCGAACACCTGTCGAATAAGATATCTGTCATTTGCCTCTCAGTCGTATTAGTTCGTTTAAAGCATACTTAGATTACTATTCAAACTTTACCTTTCGAAATGATTAAATTACACTATGCCATGTCATCTTATTGTATTAAAATGCTATTCATATTCCCTGAAACACATAAATTCATTTTGTTATGCTATAATGATATATGTTCTATCCTATGAAATCAACCACATGACCACCTTGAAAGTATGGATTAGTTTACATAGATATACAAATTTTTGAAGCGTTTATTTGATATTGATATTATGGTATTCCATGGATATTCGAGCTGAAAACTGATTGAGAACTATAATATTGATTAGTTGTTGTGGATATATTTTCTGTGAGAATATTTATGGTTATCTTTAGCCGTAATATGACTTAAGCCGAGCTTTATCTGAACCAGAGGTGTGGTGGAGCCAAACGATGTATTACCCAAGTTATGTAATTTAGCTGATGGATGGTAGGCTGAGAAAAATTTCAGGAGTGGAAGAAAAAGTAGCAACATAGTTGTGTGATGATGGATTTAGGGATTAACACCTTAAGGTGATAAAGAGTTAAGTGTGGTCGGAGCGTAGGATGTGTATTTTGATTTTAAAACATAAATTCATAACCAACGTGTGAAACCCTATTTAAGTAGGAACTCAAAATTAACCAAAATGATTAAGTTATAGTTAACAAATGTCTTTTATTTTCTTTGTTAAAATATGGGTCTTTACAGGTCTAATCGATTTTTTTCTTCCACGAAATTACACCATGAAATTTAAAAGTTAACCTAGCTAGATGGAACGGTTTACCTATGATTGAGAACACACAAAGTAGTGTTTTTGAGTGTGTACATGCATAACTTCATAAATCATAAATTTTGGTTCATGAAATTGAATTACACAGTCAAGTTTTTCCGTTTGGAGACTCTTTACGATCTATTTTAATAATTCAAACTGTTTATTTTTTACAATTTGTCAAAAATATTGACCACAAAAAAAAAAATAGATTAATAAGATTTGACTTGATAAGATTTGGTATGCATCCAGCGCCATTGTAGATGTTTGCTACAAATTAAAAAAAATTAACAAATTAAATTATCAAATATGCTATTAACGAGCCCACAAACAACCTAATCATTTAGAGCAAGTGCACCAGCATTTTGCTATTTTTCCTTCTCAACAGTGCATAATTTTAATTTAGCTAGACATTATTTCTTTCAGAACTCCACCAACCTTCTCTATTTTACCTATTCCCGTTTAAAATACTATTTTTCATTGTCCTTTGCAAAAATAAAGTAATGCAAAAAAACTATATTTTTCTTTTTTTTTTTAAGTCAGCAGCATTTGTTGATGAACAGTGCATAGCCATTTTTGGCTATGCACTGTAGCAGAATGTATATTGGCTATTTGGTTACAGAACCTGTTGCAAGTGGTTTTTACCTATTTGGTTAGCTACAATAGCTATAAAATCCCTTTTAGCTATGCTGTTGCTGTTGCTCTTAGACTGATAAAGAGTTCCATTCCAATAAAGTTCCGCTTCCGACAAGTTCCAGTAAAAGGAGTTCCACCAGCTCCATGTCGGACTTGGGGCATCAGGTGCCCCGGGCACAACAAAATTGTGCGTTAAAAAATAATATCGTTTGAATAGATAAAAAATATCTAACGATCGGACAATATTCGGATAGTATTTTGATAATCTTATGCACAAAAAATAATATTATTTTAGCACACTACACACTTTATTGTGCACATTACATGTTTTATTATGCACACTGCACAGCACAGTATTATCTCCTTTCCCTCCATTTTATATTGTTGAGTACTACTTTAAAGATGCTTTCCAAGACGACCAAGTCCCACTTTAAAAATGCAGACTTGTTGAAAAATATGCACGCTTTCCATTCGTTAGTTCATCATTTGTTTTTTATCTACATGTTAAGGCTTCGTTTGGCCTCCCTAAATTATTAGGTTTTTTTTTTGTTTCTGTTCAATTTTTTTTGTATTTGTTGTTTTGACCTCAATATTTTATGAATTATTGGTCCGTCTCGATAAAAAGAATCTAAAAAGTACAAAATTATGTCCAAAAATTAAAAAATGTCATTAAAAACGACGAATAAACTCAAAAAATCTTGTTTTTGAATTATTTTTGTTTTTTCTAATTTTTTTTAAAATTTGATTTATAATTTATAACTTTTTTAAAAGTTCAAATTTTGATTTTTTTTTTTCCAACGAAACGGCGTCCTTTTTTATTGTTAGTGTATTGAATTGTGAAAATGTGTTAGCGGGGTTGTTTGTGGAAATTTCATGAAAGTGAACAGCAGTTTCCTCATTTTAACAAACGTCTAAACCCACGATTTCAATTCAGTGTTCTATTTAAGGGGGGTTTCGCCTTCGTCAATCAAAACGCTCTCTCGATCTTTCGATCGAAAATGTCTGGATATCCATATAACCCACCGGGCTACGGTTACGGCCAACCTCCTTCACAACAACCCTACTCCTCCGGCCACCCTCCGTCACAACCCTACTCCTCCGGCCAACCCCCGTCACAACCCTACTCCTCCGGCCAACCCCCGTCACAGCCCTACTCCTCCGGTCAACCCCCGTCACATCCCTACTCCGCTTCCCCCTATGGCGCCTCATCACCCCCAGCGACACCTTACGCTGCCCCATCAGCACCGTACGCCCCCTCCTCCATCCCAGGAGCCAAGCCACCCAAGGAAAAACCTTACGGCGCCCATGCCCCCTCTGCTGGTTACCCGCCGCAGGCGCAACCGGCATACGGAAGCCCCTTCGCCTCTCTGGTGCCGTCGGCCTTTCCTCCCGGCACGGATCCGAGCATCGTTGCGTGCTTCCAGATTGCGGACCAGGACGGGAGTGGCTTGATCGACGACAAGGAGTTGCAGGGGGCTTTATCCTCTTATAATCAGAGTTTTAGCCTCAGGACTGTTCATCTTCTCATGTATCTCTTCACCAACTCCAATAGTAGGAAAATTGGTTAGCTCGCTCGCTCGCTCTCTCTCTCTCTCTCTCTCTCTCTCTCTCTCTCTCTCTCTCTCTCTCTCTCTCTCTCTCTCTCTATACATATATAAAAGAATCTAATACTCGGCTCGATATTTTATATTGTTTTTAGGATCTTCAATCAATCGAGCTCAGTTTATAATTCATATGGATTCAAATTGATTAATTAACAAATCAAGCTTGAACATAATCTTGAAGCTCGTTGAGTTTTGAAACTCAGCTTGAACAAATTACTACTCGGTTTGACCAGCAATTTAAGGAAGAGATCTATTCACAGGGTAGCGTAAATCAATAGGTAAGATCTGGTAATTGTGTCTGTGTGGGCACAAGTGCGTTAGTGGCAAAATTCACCGCAGTTGCTAGTTTTTTCCTGTGGGAAGCTGGAGACGGAAGGGGGAAGATCTAAGCGTGGTGATTGGGAACTTATGGGTGTTGGGGCTACAAAGAGCGACAAGACAGAAACAGAACAGATGAAAGGAACGGAGTGACCCTATCCCTGAGGAAGGGAAGGACCCGAGAAGTAACTCCCGCTGCATTGGCTTCGAAATAGCATAGGGCCCAATATTAGAAGACAACTCTTTTTTTCTTTTTCTTTTTTCTGAATTAGTCACCCTATTAGCTACCTTGTTGGCTGTTCTTGGAAGATTAAGCACTTAGGCTTTGCTTACATATACCCTGAGGCTCGAACGATTGACCATCTGCTTGAATGTCCTTAGTTCCTTATACCCTGAGTTTGCCCAGAAGCCCTGCATGCATTAATAGAGTTGACATCTTTCAAAACAAAGGGATTTGAGCCAAGGCTTCACCAACTAATGAGAAGATCCTTGATATCTTGTAAACAGAATGATACAAGGGAAGGAGACAAGGTTGTTTCTTTCAATACCTTTCTGCTTGAGTTGTTGGGCTCACCGAGTTTTGATTTGGACAAATTGCCTTGAAGTATTTACCTGCAACTGCATTGTTGGGGACCATGTGCGTAATGCAATGACCACAAGTTGTCTTATGATCCCCTCGTTCTTGGGGAAGTTGAGTATAGATAAACTTGCCATTTCAGAATAGGGGAACAGGCATGTTCATGTGGTGCTTTTGACAATGAGGCTGCATTAAAAGGCATGGATTGGCCAGAATTTCTCCCACTTAGTGGGTCACTGGTCATGTGGCGTTTCACTTGGATACCTAGACACCGTGTCCAACACTCTTACAAGTATGTCTTGTTGTTCCCTTGTTTTTTCCGAAACGGGTGCTCTTGCGACACTTAAGAGAATAACCACTCCAGTTGACTTCAAGCCTGGAGATTGGAGAATGAGAATGTTGACTCGATGGAGTTCTTTGTACATGTAATTCTAAATATGCCTTATGGCACAGGCAGTTCTCTAATATTATATAGACTTTTGAAAAAAGTACACAAAAAGTGGGCTAAATGCAGTATAGCAGCACCGATTCATCCTGGAGAGTAAATCATGTCGTTAATGAATGCAGGGCGCCAACATTGCATTCTGGGAACTTTCTGGGAAAAACTTGTGGGACTATTTTTCTTCCTGTTGGACCTAACCATGGATCTTAGACATTGTACTGACTACTTATTTTATCTTTTTTATTTTGACTTTACAACTGTTTCTTCTGTAAAATCTCCCCTTTGTGTTATCTATAGCTAACTATTTCTATGCGACAATAAGCCTATCGGTTTTAGCTTTTGTCTGAACCTCCTTCAGCTTGTGTCCAGTTTTTCAATTTACTCATCTTTTCTAGCAAACTAAAGTTTATGAGCTAATCTTCCTTTTCTGGATGAATAATTTGTTGGAAACAGGGCCAAAGGAATTCACGGGTTTGTATTACAGTCTTCAGAATTGGAGGGTACGTTAAAAACCTCTAATCTTGTCTCTTGTGTCAAGATAATTAATATGTGTATTGTGATCTCCTGATTATCTGAATATATACCTTTTGTTTTTATAGGCAATTTTTGAGAGATTCGATAGGGACCGCAGTGGCAGAATCGATTCTGGAGAATTGCGAGAGGCACTGCTGAGCCTTGGATTTGGGGTGTCACCAGCTGTTTTGGAATTGCTGGTCTCTAAGTTTGATAAAACGGGTGGAAGGAACAGCGCCATTGAATACGACAACTTCATCGAGTGTTGCCTCACTGTCAAGGTATGTTTTTAGTGAAGTCACCACGATCATCATTACCAGTGGTGTTTTCGCTATTGGAGTGATTTTTTTTCCCTGTTAATCCTATCCTTGTAAAGTCAAACACCCTTTACGGTAACTTGTGAGTGTTCATCTAAAAAGGAGCCTGTTGGCTTTTGCACTGAGTGAACTAGTAGGAATTTGGTCTTTGACTTGGGTGCCTCATGGGCATAAAAAGAGGCAATTCTTATGTCCCTCGTATAGTAGGTGCCACATCCAGTTCTCACTTTTAGTTCGTTGAATATAACTCTTCCATCATTGTAGGTATGCATTTTGAGTGTAAGTACTTGATCTCTTGCAGGGATTGACGGAGAAATTCAAGGAGAAGGACACGTCCTATTCAGGATCAGCGACTTTTACGTACGAGTCTTTCATGCTGACTGTATTGCCCTTCCTCATTGCATAGGATGTGAGAATTTCGAAGACTGCTGGTTTGGGGTTTGATCAATGTAATGCAGCACTTTGTTGTATCTTGTGTAACTTTTTCTTGTAATGATTTGTGGGGTTAACTTGTTTATGAACTATGTTAACTGGTGTTTGTGTATCTTGTTTATTTGCCTCTTGTTTGCATTTTGGGCTTCATTTTGCCCTCGCGTACCCATAAACTAAGAAAGTTCATACCTCTTCAGTGATGCAAGCTGTACCTAAGACTCGGAACTTATCAATGTGGAAATTCAAGATGATAACAAGGCTGTTATTTAACTCTGAAGATGATCCACAACATGAATGTGTTACAGTGATATTAGATATTTAATCCGTAAGATTAGAGGCATTTCTCACGTTTTAAGCGTTGCCTAAGAATTGGAAATTAGGAACTAATTGGATTGCAAGGGTCTCTCTCATAGACATGTTTTGACCCCAAATTGCAGTTCTTATTGTCTTATGGATTTCATCTGATGATGCTCTTTCTACAGGTGTGTATATTTTTTTGGTATTTTGTCGAGTTTTTTTTTTTTCAAAAAAAAGAAGCTTTGATGTGTAGCTAAATCATTTTGTTCTAAGCTGTTTATCACTAGAATGTTGCTCCTTAAATACATTCAGGCCTTTTTTTTTTTTTTTAGGTCTTGGAAATTCTACTCGACGTGCCCCTTAGTGGTTTGGAAATTATCAATATCATATTGTTAATGTTCGAAAATGGAAAAAATTATTCAATATTCTGGGAGTGTTAGAGAGGGTTTGTGAGAGCACTGTCTCTAAGTATGTAGATCTTGCATACTCTTGTGAGAAATGCTTTTAGAGCACAAAATAATCGCTTCTCAAAATGATTTTGTTTAATGAGTAAACGTGGTGGCAGTTATGATGAGTGATCTTACTTGCAGCAAAAAAATTTACAAGATTAAGTTGTGTCTGGTTGTGAGATAAACTAATGTGAGTTATGAGACTATACTTTAAAGCAAGTTTTTGTATTTTACTAGTGTTGATGATGGTTGGAATGGAGATAATAAAATGACATTTTTGGATTAGATTGGATTTGTAGAGTTTTCAAGTTTCTTACATCCTTGTAGAATGGGGGCAAAGACAAGAGTTTTGGGTTATAGCGTACTCTCTACTTGGTAAATAACATTTCACTCTTTTTATTCTTTTATTCGGTCTGTAATTATTATTAAATTATTAAATTATATTATTTCAAGTAAAACTTAATATAGTCATACGAAAATGTTCTCAAGCTCTAAGTCATCCAACCTTTATACTATGATTAATTTGGTTTTTTTTCAATCAACTAAAAGCTGACTTATTTTGCCATAATATAATTCAAACGGGCATCAAAATCTTCTTTTAAATATATAAAAAAAGTCAATAAAAATTGGATTTGGAGAGCTGTAGTGCAGTTTTCTGTAATATAAATAAAAAGACATCGTTTTGTCTGCTTATAACACTTCGTGCGATAAGTTAAAATAATATAATTTTAAGAATAAAATAGATAAAACTATATCGTTTTGTCTATACTACACTATATGAAATTACACTAAAACATCTCTGAATCCATAAGAACTACATGTCAAATGGATAGAAACTTGGAAATTAGGAGAAATTACATCGATGGAAAAGGGAAAACAATGAAATTAATTGAGCTAAAGTGTATTTATTGCTATCAATGTAAAACGTCTCCGTTACGATTCCTCGTTAAAGAAAACGGAAAACGGAACTCCTTCCGCTTCAACACTCCACGTCCTCTCTTATCTTCGTCCACTCTCTAGGGTTTCAGTCTATCTACCTCAAGCTGTGGCGGCAATGGCGAACTACGATCTTACTCCTCGAATCGCGCCGAATCTGGACCGTCACCTGGTTTTTCCGATACTCGAATTCCTTCAGGAGCGCCAATTGTACGCAGATGAGGACATACTCAAAGCCAAGATCGAGCTCCTCAACAACACCAACATGGTCGATTACGCCATGGACATCCACAAATCTCTCTACCACACTGAAGAGGTCCCTCAAGGTCTCTCTCTCTCTCTCTCTCTCTCTCTCTCTCTCTCTCTCTCTATATATATATATATATATATATATATATATATATATATATAGACACATAGCTGTTTACGTATATTCATAAACCTACAATCATTTGTATGTTTTAAGTTTACAATAATAGGCTAGCGCGTCGGTTTGAAGGAGTGTGGCCTGTGTTGCTCCTTTCCAAGCCGTAACAGCTTTTAGTGTAGTGTCCCGAGCCTCAGAATGTTAGGGATTGGACTGGACAGTCCTGTTGAGGGCCTTGGGCGACCCCTTTTTGGTGTGGGAATGTGAAAATCGTCCGAAAAAATTCCAGGTCGATCGTAGCCACATGATTTTGTTGTATTTGAATAGTAGTATACCTTAAAAACTACATCCCTCATCGTATTTTGGGAGAGAGCAAATATGTACAAATCATTGGAGCTTCATTTATCGCCTCGGTCTATTTTGTTTTGTCTGTGATGATCTACCTACTGAAACAGAGACAATGGAGGGGGCGAATGACCAAAATTGACCCATGTTGTGCCCTCAACAGCACCGTCCATTCAATTGTTTGAATGGTGAAAAGCCTGCTTGGTGTATATTAGTGTACCTGTGTGTATGTCAACTTGTATGTTTTGAGTATGAATGGTAAGTTAAGATGTTTTTTGAATTTTGGCGTGTTGCAGAGATGGTAGAGAGGAGGGTGGAAGTGGTGGCAAGGTTGAAGGCACTGGAGGAGGCGGCCGCCCCGTTGGTTTCGTTTTTACAGAATCCGAATGCGGTTGGGGAGTTGAGGGCTGATAAGCAGTACAATCTTCAAATGCTAAGTGAACGATACCAGGTTTGTGCTTTTGGATTTGACTCTGCTAAATTAGCATTTTTATGTCTTTTTTTCTATTTTTTCGGGGGAGCAAAAGATAGGAATACTTCCATCAACTCATGCGTGTGAAAAGAGCAAGTTAAAGAAATCTGAAAATTTTACAAGTTATATAAAATTCTAGAGAGGATATAAAAATGATTAGAGGAAATTTTTATTCCTATATATAATGGATTACCAGATTGTTAAGACTTAAATGAACAGTGTCTGGGAGTAGGTTAGAATTGAATGAACTATGGTTGTATGAGAATGGTAAATCAAGCTATTTAAGTTGAACAGTGTGACTGCAAATAGGTTAAAAGTATGATTGTGTTGTCGGTACAAAGTTTGAGGGTTAAAAAACCCATCAATTTCAATCCTGATTTTCGAAGGCATTTTTGCATATGAATGCTTCCAAGTTCTATATACTCGTCCGTTGTCTTCTACAGTTTTTTGTTGACAGAATTTTTTTTTACTTGCTTTGTTTTTTTACTGTTGCTTTAATAGTGCTTCTTGCCCTATTTCAGTTTGTTGCGGGCTTTTTATGGCCTAGTTCTTACATGAGTTTCATCTTCCTTTTATGCTTAATACATTTTTTATGAAGAGAACACCACGGTATGTAGTGATCCTTCCAGATACTTGTGCTCTTTGTGTGTCTAAGCTTACTAAACAATATTTTTTTATCAGATTGGTCCAGAGCAGATAGAGGCATTGTATCAGTATGCCAAGTTTCAGTTTGAATGTGGGAACTACTCTGGAGCAGCTGATTATTTGTATCAATACAGGGCCTTGTGCACAAACAGTGAGAGGAGTCTGAGTGCATTATGGGGAAAACTAGCAGCTGAGATATTGATGCAGAATTGGGATGTTGCTCTTGAAGAGTTGAACCGGTTGAAGGAAATTATTGACTCGAAGGTTTCCATCCTGCATGGACTGTTGTATACCTGAATTCTTTGTTTAAAATTCTTTTTGATGGCGAATTGTTATGTTGTGCGCAGAGTTTTGCATCTCCTCTGAATCAAGTGCAAAGCAGAATATGGCTAATGCATTGGAGTCTGTACATCTTTTTCAACCATGACAATGGCAGAACACAGATTATCGATCTCTTCAATCAGGACAAGTATGGTGTCTGAAATATTGAGCTTCAGTCTAGATTCTTATTAATTGTTTGTTTTGAAGATGATTTCTCTAGGCGTCAATTATGCCCAGCAATGACAACTAACGTAGAAAATTGGGGAATCGCTAGGACCTTCCCCTAATGGTACAGGTTCGATGCATCACAATGGGGTTGGGGTGGTATGGGATAAGATGCTTACCGTTCATTAGGTGGGTGAGGCAATAGAGATAAGCTAGTGCAATGCAAGTGTTACGAAAATGGAAAACAAAATACTTTCTCTGTCCCAATTTGTGTCCATTTTTGGAATTCCAACTTATTGAGGGAACACAGTCTTAATCTCTTAAAAAATTTTAACTTTCCAAGAATACTCTTGACTTTTTAACATTGAATGAGAGTGCACAATTTTCAATGTATATTTTTTTAAAAGATGGGAGGGTATTAAGGGAACTTTTACTAGTCAAACATTTGGAGACATGTAAAACTTAAAAAGTAGACAAACAAATTGGGACGGAGGGAAGTATTAGGAAGGTTGATTTAATCATTCTAATTTTCATGAAGAAGGGAAAAATCAAACAAAATAATGAGATAAAAGATGTTCAGTAGATAAGTGATTGAATTGCTTTCTTCACAACTGTTTTTTTGCTTTGTTAGCTTAGTTAGTTGTTTAATAAAATTAGGACCTAAATTTGAGGTTATTTATGTTACTATTTTGGGTCATTTTTTTTTCTAAATTTTTATCAAGTTCGTGTTAAATATTTTAGATTAATCATTCATCTTGACAAAAAAATCTAGAAAGTAAAATTATACAAATATTTGCTATTTTCAATATCTTTAGCATTTTAGTGTCGTCCTATTTAGACTTTTTTATCCGCTTTGGTTTCAAATTTTTATGATTTCCAATTCCTTACGTGGGACAGATGAGAAAAAGCAAAAAAGAAAATAATGATTGAAAAATCATACAAGAAATAACTAAAAACATCATATAGTTCTTAACAATGACTGAAATTTATGAGTACCGTAGTACTTTCCCTTGGAGACCATTAGTAAGTGAGAACTTACAATCAATTCATTATGTTCTCTGATTCACTGTACAACCCCATCTTGACCAGCGCTTATTTTGGCTGCCATGCATGCCTGAAGTAAAATTTTGAACCAACGTTGTTCTGTTGTTGAGCAGTGTTGTTTTCAATTTTCATTTGGTTGCCTGTAACGAAAAACTTCCTTTTCTCATGGTAAGGAAGGGGTTGGGTTTCCTTGACTTTCTTTGGGACCAAGTTGGAACCCAACCTCTTACTTTGACCACAATTTCATAGTCGAAGTCTCTCCCTGTAGTTCATGCACTCACTGTTTGGTCTTATGATGTTTTTAATGTTCAAATACGGTGTATCCTTTCAACATTTCATTTTCGCTGCAGCAAACAGAACAACGGCAAGTAAGAAGAGACTATTGGCTTTAGTAGGACAAATTAGTTCCGTTTCAGCGTATGCTTGCTTCTTTCTCATAGTCCCCAAAGTGTAGTTGTTGATGGAGATTTATCATTTTTGGTTGTCATCTTGCCAGTGTTTGATGGGATAACTTCAAAAAATGAAGATAAACAATTGCCTTTTTTCCAGGTATCTAAATGCCATCCAAACAAATGCTCCCCATCTTTTACGTTACCTAGCCACTTCCTTTATTGTCAACAAAAGGAGGAGACCTCAGTTCAAAGATTTTATAAAGGTCATCCAGCAGGAGCAGTATTCCCATGAAGATCCCATCACGGAGTTTTTGGCATGTGTATATGTCAACTATGATTTTGATGCGGCCCAAAAAAAGATGAGAGAGTGTGAAGAAGTGAGCTCCATTTTCCTTGAAGTGTCCTTTTGCTATTAATATCGTAACTGTTGTTCAATGTTGGCTGCTAATTGTTCTCTATTATATCTTGTGTAGCAGATACATTTTGATATGCCATATGGCCGACCATATAGTTGGAAGCAAAAATAAGATAATTAGCATGAAATATACAAACTTATTTTGAAGCTAAGCTTCTTAAAGCTAGATTCCTGATTGATGCCTCTACCGAATGGGAAAAAGTAGAGTGGTCTTCAGCGCTCTACCTACTTGATCCCTGTTAGGTTCCAGTTGATTTGCAGCCAAAAACTTCTGCTTACTGAGCAAGGAGTATCTGGTGTTCGAATCATATGCTCATTTGGTTTTAGTTGCAAATTTGTGATGACATTTTGTTTCCTTGTGTTTGTTTTGAGTTTCTATTGCTTTCCCTCTAATGTCTTTGAACACGGAAATTTTAATGTAGGTAATATTGAATGACCCATTCCTTGGCAAACGAGTGGAAGAGGGCAACTTTGTACCGTTGAGGGATGAGTTCCTTGAAAATGCACGTCTTTTTATCTTTGAGACTTACTGCCGAATACATCAGCGCATTGACATGGGGTATGTACCTTGTTTATGTGGTCAAGAACCTTGGTTCATTTACAAACATTCTAATCCTTTGGC
The DNA here is from genome assembly GCA_019985065.2 of Arctostaphylos glauca. NCBI lineage: Eukaryota > Viridiplantae > Streptophyta > Magnoliopsida > Ericales > Ericaceae > Arctostaphylos > Arctostaphylos glauca. The sequence continues at coordinate 19,870,292 of JAHSPW020000007.1, read as the reverse complement.
TTTTTCGGGTTTTTAGGGAGGGATGTAATATGTTCTAACTTCATTTCTTTAAATGTTGCTGAATCAATCAAACTTCTGTTCTTTCTCCCTTCTCTACCTGGTGTTGAGAAAAAAATGCAATGAACCGTTCTTGGTTCTTTATGTCAGATGTGTGCAATATTGAGACTATGGAACAAGACCGTACACCGGAAGTTGAATGATTAGAAATATTTCGGTTTAACTTATTTCTTACAAAGTTGGTGTGCATACACTTCTGAGCATCCTAAAATAGTCGATATGTTGGATGCAAATTTTTTACGGTATGTTTTGTGCATCATATGGTATAAGAAGCACTTCAGAATGGGACAGAATTGGCTTTCAACTTTTGGGTATTTGGTTGTTTCTAGAGAAACCTGAGTATGTTTTTTGGAAGCAAACATCCAATGTGTCCCATATTCTGTTGATTCTGGAACGGAACTGTTTAGTGAGCATAAAATTTTATGAACTATTTACAAAAAAATAATTAGACCAGGAAATTAGACCAGGAAGTTTTTTGCAATCTATCTGGAATTTCATTTTCTGAATAGAATTCGTTTACTTTGAGATTTATTCAGTGGTAGAGAGATTTCAGTGTGCTTTAATTACGTGTGATCCTTGATTTTATTCTCTTTCATGGCAGGGTGCTCGCAGAAAAACTAAATTTAAACTATGATGAGGCTGAGAGATGGATTGTGAATCTTATTCGAACCTCAAAGCTTGACGCTAAGATTGATTCGAAGTCGGGAGCTGTTGTTATGGAACCTAATCACCCTAATGTGTAAGTCCAACTTCATTTACTTCCAAACCACCTTTTCATTTCCCTCCTCCTGTAATTATCCTTCATTTTTCTCAACTTATACCTACTTTTTGCTCGAGTTCAGCTATGAGCAGCTTATTGACCACACCAAGGCAATGTCAGGACGTACTTACAAGCTTGTTAGTCAGCTTCTAGAAAATGCTCAGGCACCGAGCACTGTTGCTCGATAGATTTTGGCAGCACTTCTATGCCCACCTCTTGGACAGACATCCGGACCCTCATTCCCCTTGTGGAAGTGGACAGGTCTCACAACACGTGGGATGGTGTGCACGTATCTTTTTCCCCTACATTTGGCATTATGAAGTGCTTATTCACTTTCCGCGTTGAGGTTTCTAAAAATTGCTTTATGTAGTGAGGTGGAGACCCAAACTGAGCCAGTGTCCTGTTTTTGTTGTGATAAATGGAACTTCTTGAGATTTATGGATAGTTAAGTTGTTTTGACTTGTTTAGATTTGGGGATGCTAATATGTGTGTTAGCAAATTGGGAGTTTTAGCCCAAAACTGTCGTGTGTTTGTTGTGCATTCTTCTTTTGAGTTTGATTTTGGCAAAGTCTTTCCATTCAGGCCGATTTGTGAAACGTGTAGATGCTAATAATCTTCTCGACATTGGATGTAAATGACTTTTTGCCAATTGCTGTCATCTCCGTTCCCATAGCTGCCGCAATGCATGCTTATATAAACTTTTGGACAATAAACCTCTTGTATTTGTAGCCAATTAAAAAAAAAAAACCTCTTGTATTCGGAGCTGCTGCTGGAGAGCAGTGATATCTGTAGTGGTTAACATTTATAGTACTACCAATTTAAAAACAACAAATAGGTATTCTTAATTAACTTCAAATCAGCATTGGAATTCTTGCCAATGTTCTGAATACCGGATCGGTTTGGGTATCGATTTTTCTACTGGTACGGTACGTACCGGTACCGGTCATGTACCGGGTATTGTATTGGATTTATCGCAACTAATGTATATATAAATTATAGAGAGAAAGTTTAAAAAAATTAATTTTTTTCGCAATTCTTTAAAAAAAAAAAAAAATTCCGGTACCGGCCGATATGGCCGGTATTAGCCAGTACGGCCGGTACCCGGCTGGTACCGACCGGTATTGAAGGCGGTACGGTACTAAGAGTACTTGGTATCGTTTTTATGTCAAAACGGTACGTATCGACCGGTACAGTACGGTATCGACACTTTGATTCTTGCCTTTCATGTGGGAAACAACAGTGAGTAATGTGCATATATAATATTAAATGTTAGAATACTAGTATAATTTTACAGGGCAATATATTTTTTTATACAACAGTAGCAGAACACAATTTACTAAAACTCCCTCCGCAACGGATGGAACAACTACATCCGGACATCTCATAAGCCAACTGGAAGAAGATCTCCGAACTCACTAGATAGAGATAATTCATCAAATTCACTATTCATAAATACCATCAAAATAAGTCAAAACCTCACGTTCAAAATAGCCATCTCTTAATAACCAATTTGTAGCGCCTACATCCATACATAACTTATAAGATTTCACTAACTTTAATGCACTATCCTTTTCCAACCCACTTCACAAGACAAAATTATGGGGTTGGTAGAAATGGGATTTCCCATTCTTTTTTCTTTTTCTGCACCAGAATTTGCCGATCAAAGCTAGCATCTTATTTCCTCCCTCCTGTGCTGTCTTCCCTCGATCAAAATTTATCTCCATAGCAACCCTAGACCAGAAGCCAGCCACCTCCCATCAATTTCATGGAGCATGTTTATTTTCTTCATTCTTTGTATTGTCCACGGAACTTGGAATGCATGTCAATTTGTCCCCTTCTTTTTTTTTTTGAGGTCAGAACAATATCTACCAGTATACTTTCCTTTTTTACAGCTTCCTACCACTGATGATAATAGGAGTGCCCATATCTCTTCCAAGACCCCTGCCGATACCGCCCATTTGCAGTGGTTCTAAACGGAGAGCTGTAAAACTCAGGTGATTCTCTGGACCCTCTACTTCCATTCCTCTCCTTCTGCTCATTCCTCAATTCTTCCTGAAGATCATACTGTGAACGCTGCATACAGGGAATTCTGGTATCAATATATGTGCAAGAGGACTCGTATAGCATCGGAAAAAGGTCCCACTATTCAATTTGTTAGATTGAGTGCAATGAACCTGACAATCTTTTGTAACTAAGTACCAATGTCAGATAAGCTTTCAAACTAAATACTGTTAAGTGACCCATTAAAAATGTAATAATTAGGTATTGCTTTAGCTGGCCTTTCACGTGATACTATGGCCACTAAAGACAAAATATCACAAAAGAGATTGAAATGCTAGCGGTAGGCTGGTAGCACTTATTTGAGACTATGATCTTATCTAAAGATCTTCTAGGGGCGTATAGCGTAGATATTTTTTTACAAACAAATAAACACGAGACCGCCCCTGTACAAAATCCTTGTCGTGTACCAATTTCCTTTTAATACGGGTATACCAATTTTTTTTTAATATAGGATGGCTTAGCAGGATACCTTTATCCCCAGACTCGATATTTAACTCGTTAATCAAGTGTAAAGCGTGGAGGAATAGCACCGTTGAGTAATCAGATCAGAGATTATAATTCCCATTCAGCTATCTACTGATGTTTGAGATAGTGAGAATGTAAAGACATGATGGAGAGGACTAATCCGGTGGTTGAGTTTTGATAAATTTGTCGACTTAAGACCATTCAATTTCAATAGAATAAATAGGACTTGTGACAAGTCAGAAAGCACACAAGAAGCAAAGCAGTTTTAAAAATGCAATATGCTGAAAAACCTGGAGTCACTGCATCAAATTAGCCATTGTACTTAAAAAAAAAAAAAAAACATCAAGTTGCTTACCGCACAAGTAGCATATCTCACTGCATCAAATTAGCCATTGTTTTAAAAAAACTAATCAACTTACTTGTCCCACTAGTAGCATACCTTGGTGGGATCTGAAAGTACAGCATAGGCCTCTCCGATTATTTTAAAAAGTCTGTCAGCATCCTTATGGACATCATCAGCTATTTCCTTCCTTAGTTTCCCATCATCTCCGCTCTCACTTCTTGCCAGGAATTGACCAGCCTGCATTAACATAAACCCATTTAGAAGATGAAAAGGACGACAGGCAAAAAATAAGTAACTCAAAATCCAAAGACCTTGTCTGGATGATGTCTCAGTGCTGCTTTCCGGTATGCCTTCTTTATTTCAGATGCTGTATCAGATTGTTTAATACCCCTGAAAATTGAAATATTGAGATGAGAAGTGGCTTTTGGCTCCTGTATTAAGTTTTGGGAACCAAAATATCAAAAATCCAACCAAAAAATTTCATGCTTAATACCCCAAGAGAAGTACAAGGCCGTGAAAATCAAAATGCAACAGGAAACACAAGCGGATGCCTTACAAAATGAGGTAATGATCCAAGGATATTCCTTTTTTTGCCTTTTCTTCCATGGAGTAATGGCTGCGGCGGATTTGAGTTAAATCTTCTTGTGATTGCTTTTCAAGAAGAGATACTAGTATCTGAAGGTCACAGGCTGCTTGTTCATAGTCTCTAATTTTTTCATGTAAGGTGGCTCTTCTAGAAACTGCCTGCACAAGGATAGGCCAATCAGGTACAGAAATTACTAATGAAAAGAAGCCTCTAAAAACTAGTAGTTTGGAAGAAATGTCCAAAAAACCCACTCCAATATCTTGTGACTAAACAGCACGCACATTACTGATAAATAAACAAAAGCAATCATATCAGGTCTAACTAGTACCAGACTGCCAGGAAAAGGTACACATACTAAGATGAAAATAAGGTCCGTAGTAATTTTTTCTCTAGTTAATATGTTTCTCTCTCCCAGGCAATCACACAAAGATTCTTAAGCACACACCCTGGGTTAGCCACAGTAGGCGCAGTGTGTTAAAGCACTTACTTTTAACGTTCATATTTAAACCAGAGCCAAAAGTAGCTAGAAAGTAGAACTGACACCAAAAGAAAGAACACTACCATCGAGTACTATAAAATGTATACTTTGTTGCGTATATTGCTATCACTGAATACTGAGCTATACCATGCTCTATGTACAATCAACCATCTCTTCAAGGCAGAAAGATATTTCCATGACTTGAGATAAAAAAGTGAAGACGACGACGACAACAGGAGGGACAGCAAAGGAAACAATTAGAAGATAGTAAGAGAATCTTGTGATGAATACTTTTTGCAGAAAGAAAAAGGTGAAAAAATAAGGTAGTAAATCACATAAAATACACACTTTAAAGGCCAACCTTTGAGTAACTTCCATCAAGAGCTATGGCTAGGCTGCAATCAGCAATGGCATCAGAAATTTGGCCCAGAGCTTGATGCGCCGCAGCACGGTTGCAAAAACAAATGGCTGCAAAAGGACGTGATTCAATACTGCATGATATTGCAGCAGTATAATGCTCCACTGCTTCTGTATGCCTCCCGGATTGAAAAGCTTCATTCCCTGCAGTCTGTTCACAATATATGCAGTTCAAACAAATGAAGAACGTAAGAGTAGCAATACATAACTTTTAATCTTGTTCTTCTATGGGTAAAGTATAAGTTCCAAATTTGCAGGAAGAAGAAGTCCACCCCCCAGTTTCTTCTCTTTTAAGGTTAAATCCAACATTCTGAACAAGAATAAGGTGTCACCTATTTGGGAGTGATACATGCAAAAGAGGTTGAAATTTTAATTTACATGCATTGCTCACGAAAATGAGATATCAAACTTCACACCAAAAAGTCCAGAAGAAACCAATTCAACAGGTGACTTCAAACCAAATAAACTGACGTCTAGCGTCATGTTGACTGGAATATAAATTCACTACTACAAAACCTAGTATAAATAATTGTTGGATCCCCCAAGTTGGTTAATTATCACCTCCAAGACTAGTAGTATATGAGCCTTTGCAGCCTCTCCATCCATTTCCAAGTGATTTTAGGTTAGATGCACTAACATAGTACAACTTTCGGAAGGTTTTTGGACAATATTCTCTTTATTTGATTGCCCCCTTGTTGTGCACCTTCTAATATAATCTAAACTAACTGGATTTTAATTTACATGCATTGTTGAAGACATGACCTCTAGAAACTTTGAAAACTTAATAGGTCACCTTGCCTAAGACATCTAGAACCTTACAAACTTAAATCCTGCCTTTCATCGATGACCAATGTTTAGAAAGACATTTCTTGGGCGTGCCTTGAGGCGAGGCGAAGCAAAAATGCCCCTAGGCGACGATTTTGAGCAGAAACCACAAAGGCGTTTGCCCAGACGATTGAGGCATACACTTTTCATGCCTTTTTCGCCCAGATGATGGAGGCGATTGCGTCAAAAGAGCTAGGTTTTATTTGTCTTGTTTAGTGAATAGTCCGTTCATAATACATTGTTGGGCCGAAGACAAAGGGTTGCTGCAAATTTCCAAGATGACTTTGAGGAGAGAAGAGCATATCTTTTGAACTTAAGTTATTTTGGGGAGTTTAAGTTAATGACTTCATTGCATGGTTTTTATTCTTAGGCTTGGGGTGCTTTTAAAGGTTCGATCTATTAATGACTACGTTTTTATGCCTTAACATGCCTTTCTGTGAATTTTATTTACTCTTTTCTTATTTCTAAGACATTGTTATAGTTTTCGTAACTAGTTTTATATCTTATAAATCTAAAACATAAAAAAACCAAAGGCCGAAGCCTCAATGCATTGAGGCTTCTGCCCTTCTCATGAGACGTCAAACGCCTTGCCTTGCTTTTGCCTCTACAAACTGTCAACAACCACTGACATTTTAGAAGTTCCTCCAACCCGCCCAAAAACCTTTTTGGTATGCGAAATCTAACTTAAATATTAAACCCTCTGCATTAGAGCCACTGTACTCCTTAACTGCATTAATCGCAACCAAAAAAACATCCAATACTACTTGTCCCTCTCCAAAACAAGTCTCTCCAGCACAAGAAAATGTGTACCTAGGGTCAGTTGCCAGAATTAGTAGTTCTACTACCATGGGGTCAGTACCCGTCAATTCAATTGCACATAATAATAGTTCAACAATGTACACGAATCAAGTGTCATATAACAAATGCACAGAATAAGATAAATGACATCTTAAACAGGTTTACTTGCATTCTTGTTTTAGGAGGGAAGTGGGTATCTTCGTACTATATTTTGTTTTGTGTGGGTGGGAATGGGGGTGAACATTATCACAATAACTGAGGATCATGGTTCAAGTACCAAAATATACTGAATAAAACAGCCAGAATACCTTGTGGTGTAAAAGTTCACGAACAGTGACAGCAAATGGAATTGATGACTCCTGAATGTTGCTTCCACTCCTAAAGAACAAACATTAGAACAACATATTCAAACTGAAAGGGAGTTACATGTCCTATTTGAACAGTGGACCAGTAAGAGTTGTATACGATGAAAATCCTGTATGACCTGTCTTCAGAAGACCTCAATAGCTCTTGCTTCTCTAGTAAATCAAGAGCCGCTTCAAGCCTTCCCAAATGGAAGTTGGATTTGGCCATCAGATGCCACCTCCACAGCCTTATAGATGAGTTATTGTGTGTAGGACCATCCACAATATTCAAGTTGTTATTACCAGCTACCGGGGCAGCATTCTTTTCAGCAAAAGTGAGAGTCTGCTCACAGAGTTGAATAACCTCTTCGTACCTCTGAAGCTGTAAGATGGCACCAAAAGTAAAGCCTGTGCTGAGAAAGCTTCAACAGATAGGAGTTTTTACAGCATAATGAAACTCACTAATGAATACCAATCGTGAATAATATACGGACCATAAGAAGAGCCTCTCCTTTCATTTCATGTAATTTCTCTGAATAAGAACTTAATGACAAGACCCCAGAAATTACTTCCAAAGCACTAATTGCTGCATTGCAAGTTCTCTGTCGGATGAGTTCAGCACACCGATTCACACAGTCAGCCACTTTCTGCCAGTCAGCAAAATCACTATCTTAGGCACAACATTACAGCAACAATGAATCCAGGGAGAGACAGACAGAGAGAGAGATAGAAAACAAAATCCACAAAAGCATTATATGTTTTTTTCTCTTCCATGTATAAAGCATCATACATTTTTTTTTTTATTAAAGCACCATAAGTTCAGTCCTCTCCAGAACTAGTTAAGTGGCGATAGGTTGGAAATTCATGAAGAAACTATGATGCAGTTATGCAATCAATCAATTTTGCAAAGCTTCTAATACTCACTTCCAACACTCAAGGGAGTTTGTGAAAAGCTTGAACACATCCTTCGCTGCAATCTTGCCGAAGCATGGGGAGACACTTGATATCCAAGAATTTAGGCTAATTAGTTTGGTAAGGAATGGGTATATTACTTTTGCGCTCACATGCTGAGGGAAGTGATTGGAAAGGCCTGGAAAGGCCATTCTGAAATCTCAAAATATGAAAATACTTTTCTGGGGATGCACAGATTTGGAGAGAGTACTAATAGCCAATGAAGTTGGATCTTATGTGTTTAATGATGTTTATTGGAATCTCCATTTTACATTGTTCAGAAGACGGGCTTTTGCGCAGGTGGATCCAATCTGTTAATATCTACGGTGAAGTTTTATGTTCTTGTCAACGGCGTTGCTAAATATATATTTTTTTGGTTTAGATGCTCGAGGAAAGGGACCCTTTGTCTAGTTTCTTGTTCCTCTTCGCAATGGAAGCCTTGAGCCAAATGCTACGTAAGGCAGTTATCAGTGGCTTTGTGTTGGTTTTTGGTTGTTCAACCCGGCTAAGAGTGAAATTATCTAGTCAGTTGCATGGATAATGCAGAATCCTTGACATTCTAATTTGAACTTTACACTCCTCTTATCTGGGCCTCCTTGGTAGTCCACCTTTAAAGCCAACGCAGTGTGGGATCCGTGGTGGCAAGGTTTTGGAGGGCGTTGGCCACATTGAAGATGTATTACATTTCGAAGCGTGATATGGCAATCCATACTAAGAGCACATTCTCGAGTTCACAACGTACTTCATATCCTTGTTGGCAAACCATCTCTCAGTGGCTCACATGGCAGAGAATTTATTTTGCGAAGGATTCAATCCACAGGTTCCCCTATGTAACCTTCTTCAGAACAGGTTGGGAGATGAGTTCAAATAGCATCTTATTGATCTAAAGTTGATTCTTTTGCCAAATGAAGAGGTGGGTTTTGCCCTGTTCAGTAGCCTGATGATTCTGGAGGCTTTCCTTTGAGGACGGGAACCTTTGGTGAGGGTGATGGTTGGTAAGCCCATGTACTACTGGGGTAATGGCCCACTTGGTTTGTTAAAGGGCCTATTGGACGTGGGTTTGGCAAGGGGATCATGAGAGTATGAGATGATTTCTTAGCAATGTCTTCCTTCAAGGCGGGGCAAAGGTGACTCTGGCAGGGCACTTCGTATAGTCATAAATCGTTCCGGGTATAGCTTCTCCGCCCTCTTCAGATTTGTTATGGACATGGAAATTTCTTTTTATAGACTATTGGTCTTTCAACAAAGAAGCTAGGGTCAAATCTATTGTTGAAAGACCGTTGCAGCAGGGCAAGGTCACTGTAACTTCCCCAGAGAGGTGTGTAGCATTCTAAGGGCCTTTGAAGGTTGCTTTTGGACAACAACTAAGAAAGCTATTCTTACCATCAATAACCTGAGGAGGTGGAGGAAGTTCTTGTTGAACTAGAGTTGTGTACTTGTGGGATTAGATGAATCATCTGCTGTTTTGTTGTTATGTAAAATCACAGATTGCAGTTTGTTGCTCTCTGTTCCTAATGTAGTGGATGTATTTGGTGAAGGCTCATTTTTCTGGCTGGCATAGTGGATGCACAAGAGTGGTAGTAGAAAGGCTCGGAACGTGGTGCCACTTTGAATTATGTGGTGCATAATGGATGCACAAGAGTGGTAATAAATAGGCTTGGAATGTGGTGCCGCTTTGAATTATGTGGTGCATTTGAGACAAGGATTGGTAAAACTTTGAAAGGAAAGAGTGCCCAGTTCCAGCTTTAAAAGGAATGGTACCATCATCTGGGATTTTTCGTTGAGGATGATGTTCCCTTTTCGTTGGACTCTTTTGCCAAACTCTATCCACTAGATTTTACGAAGTTACTTTTTTGGCTTTGTATACCCCTTTCTGCGATATTTAATGCCATTACTTATAAAAGGTGAAAATGTTATCTGCACTTTTCAGTTTCAAACAACGTAACAAAAACCTGCAGCTACTCTGTGTGTGTGTGCGCGCACGCGAAGAAGAGGTCGGATTCCATGGCGACTGTTCATCCTATTTTTGGGAGTATCAAACCATGCTCCTGTGAAGCATCAGCTAAGTGGTAGAGAAGCACTGACCAAGAGACGAAAAATTGGCAAATTTATTTTCACTCATCTGCGCATCCAATATGTGATCAAGACAAACCTTGGAGTGTATCTGTGTCCGACTTCCAACTACAACAGGCATGACTTTATGAAGGCTGTCTCTGTCATATCGACATTAAACACTTGAGGAGGGTATCCTTGTTGTTTCAACAGAAGTAATTCGTGAATCATTTACATGCACCTGCACAATGGTATATTCATACCAGCTCCTACAACACTTCGATAGAAATGAAAAAGTAACTTCACATCTCCCCTTCTTCTAATCTTTCCTCTTTCAGCTACTATAAACATAAATTCCTACAGGAACATTATCAATAAAAAATGGTTTGAGAGGAAGAACAGTGTTAAATATCAAATGTGGTACCTGGGCCTTTTGTAGGCCATTGGCAGCTTCAATTATAATCCTACGGTCCAAACAGACATCAGCCCCCGACTCTAAGATCTTGCTGAAGTATCTGACTGCAACTTCAACTTCCCCCATTGCAAGATGACAACTAGAAAACGACAACCATTACTACTAACCAAAAAACAACACACAAAAACACCAGTAATGATAATAACAACAATAAAACATTTGCATAACACGTGATTTTCTCTATATCAGCAACTCTCAATCAATTGATATTAAGGACGAGAACTCAAGAGGGAAGTTACAGGGATGCATAGCTTTCTAACAAAACTTTCCAGTTCTCAGTTCTCTCTCTTGGGGACAACTGACAAGGAAACAAACCAAGTTACATACTTTCATCTAACCATTCCCCTGAAACTGTTCAAAAAAATGATTCCTCTCATAATAACACAAGTAGGTGCTCTTAAGATTTTTTAGGGCATGGAACTTTCCATGCACCACACTACCATGTCCTGGAATTTAACCATTTCCATCACCAGTGTACATGCTCAGGTGGTACTCTAACAACCAACAAAAAGTAGATGAGAGGAACTCGAGGATATTAATACATTTCTGCAAGGTAAATATCATCTTCGAACTGGAAAACAAGGTTTCTGTAATTCTTTTTTTCAAAGCCACCTCACTCACAGGTTGCTTAAAAATTAGATGCAATCTAACTGTTCCAAAGTTGGGTTACTCCCAATCCAGGATAACAGTTATATCAGATGAAAAACCCAAATCACGCGCTAGCAACTCCTCGGTCCTTTCCTCTTGATAAGTATCGACTATCAACAAGCCTCACTTTTGCCCCCACCATGATCCTTATGCGGTTTGGATGTTTCCTAAATACAGCTTTACCTATTTGTGGTCCCATCTTTGGTACTTTTCTGGATACAAATGAGGCCTGTGACAAAATGTTGATATTGAAGGGAGCGGTTCTTAGCTTCTGGCACACAGACTTTTGAAAATTGGTGAAGTCCCATGTTGAATACTTGACATTTCAAGGAGCGTATGGGACATTCACCCGACATATCTAGTATCATGCACAACGTCAAATAAATAAGTTGAGTAATATAGTTTACCATATGCTAATTGCCTAACATAAAGTGCAAAACATTCTTTATATACCATTTTAGATGTTTAAAACAAAGTGTCTTGGCTTGGAAAGAGAAAGTAGGGGAATCTAACACTCACATGCCTACTCACAACCAACAATCATTGCAAAACCAATATCTACAGACTACCATTAGCATTATCATCAAGTTAACTATTCACCACACCCCGAAAAGGTTCGATTTATAACCAGAATTCAGATAGGAACCAAACTTGTGGACATTTACCGATCATGAGTGAACAAAAGTGGAAATATTTGTAGGACAAAAAAAAAATGACACAAAATACAATAATGGAGGTCTATGATCAGTAATGCATATGTTCAACAGATGCAAATAGACACGATTTGTAGAAGTTGGAGAAAGTCAATGTAGAATGCACACAAAATATGCGAGTGCATAGAACAAGGCCATACTTTGCAGCTCTAATTTGGACTTTGTGAAAGCTGGGATTTAGTGCAGCAGCCTGCATGCAGTCCCCTAAAGCTTCCCTCATCCTTCCAAGTGACATCCGAGCAGCAGCACGGTTGCTGTAGCAAAGCACAAGAGGCTCAATGCATCCTGACGTCTCACTAAGTGGGACCGAGTTTATACCCTTTGTATAACATTCCTCGGCTTTGGACATATACCCTTTCTCATAAGCTTGATTTCCCCTAATATAATAAAATCATACTCATTCAGGCACAAAAATAATAACATTATGACTACAAAAATGAAAGGAAATAATCATAAATCTTAGCAGAAAAACCATTTTAGGTAAGACCAACTTTTTAAGGATACAATATTTGAACACCAAAGCAAAACTTCTGCGGAAAAGAAAAGAAGAGGTTTCAAAGATGATGAACTTTTATGATGCAAGAAGTACCTAATCCTGCACTTCTGGCAAGCTTTTGCAGTTGGAGCAGTGGACCCTTGCTTATCATGTTCTTTGTTTCCTTTATATTTACTATCCTGGAAATTAAGATTCCTTTCCTTATCATGTGGCTGTACTGAGTTTTGGACAGAGGAAGAACTAGCGTCAATTTTTTGACTTGGAGTCGTAAAATTTGGAGCATGACCAACTTTCATCCTATATTTCTTCCGGCTGTGAAGCTTTGTTGCTGGAAACTTATCTTGTGTGCAGGAGGCAGAAAAAGTAAAATTTCCCCCACCGACATCTTTTTCCCTTGAGGCAAAACAAAACTGATTTTGCATCTTAAACTCACTTTCTTCCCTCTTCGTGTTGGAATTACTGCAATCAGTTTGAGTTACTTCTAAAGAAGAATCAACAACTCTTTTGTTGTGACTATAGAGACCTTCCTCATTTGACTCCCTACATTTCTTATCACCTTCGCTGATATTAGCTCCTTCACTCACAGCTTCTGAATCTTCATTTTTTCCACGTGGAGAACTTGTCACACTTGAGGTGGAGGGTGGACAGTTGTTATCCTGATAGGGAGAAAATTCCATTGGTGAATAGCTTGTAGGAGAATCCATGTTTTGCTGGGAGCCTTCTTCTGACACATGATTTGGCCTTGACTCTGGGAAAGACTCCCTCAACTTTCTTCTCGTATTCTTCCATCTCTTGACCCTATGAGATCTAGTCTTTCCACCACATTCAAATTTTTTATTCAACCTGGGAGTTAAATTCTCTGTGAATGCACACGATGTATCACCATTTGGTGTTCTAAAGTCCTTCACTGTTCCCGGTACTCCCAGTTGCGTGCTTGTGAACCTGAAGTTACCCTCATTCTCAACTCTACCCATGGAAAGTGCTTCAGAATCAAGCCCACTTGACGGAAACAAAGCCTTGTTGGAAGTCCTATTCAATTTTGGGTGATCATTGAGCTGATCTCGAGGCAAGGCATAACTTGTACCTAGACCAGCCTGAAAAATAAATGGATTTGGAGTAGCGAAACTGACAGAGGGAGCATGAAAGCTATTATTATTGGTATTTGCTGGTTGCTTCTCCTCCCAAAAACCTCCAGAAAACGGGCACCGCCCTTTTAATTCTTCATCCGAAACTCCCAACACACTACTTGTGTGTTGATTATTTTCATTGGGTATCACGTGTTGAGCACCTTCACCAAAAGAGCAAGCACCATTCCTAATGCTTGCAGATACAAGGTCATCCTCTTTCCTGATTCTAAAGTTAAATCCTGTAGTCCTCTCAACAGCACCACCATTTCCATGTCCGCGCAAACTTTCATTCTTGATCTGATCACATGAAGTAGTTCCCGATTTTACAGTACAAGAATCAGTGGACATTTTGTTATTTCCAAATACAAAAACAGGATTAGATCTGGCACTAGAATCAATATTAGAATCGTTCTTGCTGTAAGAACATCCCATATTTTCACAATCACCAACAGTCATTTTCCTCATCCCATCAGAGAGTTTGCTAACTGTGCTTGTCCCGGAAGCAATAGTTATATTAATGCTGCTTCCAGATAAACAACTGGACTTACTGTCTATTGAGGAACCCAACTTATCAAAATAAGTGTCCACAAAGCCAGTATCATTCCCAGCATTTTCAGGGTACACCTTGTTCATTTGATCACCGAGCTCACTGCTTTCACTGAAGCTAGAATTTTTCTTACTGCTACTTCCCAAGATAAAAATGTCATGAGCTTCTTCTTTCTGAGTCTCTACTTCAATATCTGGTTTCATCTTTCCACTATTCTCAAAGCCAGCACTTTGACTGGGTTCTCCTTTTTCAAAATCTGAAGTTGATGATGAAGCCTCCGGACAAGCACCAAAAACAAAATCTACCTTATCAAACTTACCTAACTGTGCTCCAGCTTTTATTTTCTGGCTGTCAATTGGAACTGGTTTTCCCCCACTTTCAGTGGGTTCGTTTTTCATTGAACTCAAGTTTGCCCTCAGTTCACTCCAGTTACCATGACAAACAAAACCAAATTCATCCATTTTCTCAACATTTTCACTGGACCCTTTCTCTTTAAATTTTGAATTTCGCATTAAGTTTCCATGCTTACCACCGAAGGCAAATTCATGAGCCCCGTTTTGTCTCATTTCAGATTCCTCAAACTCATTGGCATCAGATTGTGCCATGCCTGCACCAGATTCATTACGGTCCGAATCAGAATTACTCTCATAGAGACCGAAAACAAAACTTCCACTAGTTGTTTGTCCCATTCCTCTGCTTTGTGTCTTTTCCATATTCGAGTCGGACATCAAACTACCACTTGAACTACCATGTTCACCAAATGAAATACCCACATTTTGAGATTTCCCAAACTCATCGGCACTCAATTTCCCCCCATCTTCACAACAATCTTGGTCCCCCGCATTTGAGTTTGAACCACAACTACTTCTATGGACACCAAAAACAAAACCGACATCATTGAATTTACCAACCCCTTCACTAGATTTTTGCTTCATTTCCGCATTAAAATTCGACATTAAACTACTCGTACTTGCGCCAAACACAACACCTGCAGCATTCAGCTTCCAATGCCTGAAATCTTCAACTGAAGCACTTAACCCATTTGATGTATTACTACTAGTAGTATTCTTAACTTGGTTGGAATTCAAACCCGAATCTTTCTGAGGCGGCGCTGATGTAGAAGACTTCCCTCGCTGAAACCCTAGCTGCCTCCTCTTCACGAACCTCGGCTTAGGACGGCTCGAAACGGCTGAGTAACTGGACGGCGAAGCCAAGCCGCAAGCAAAGCCGCCGCCGGCTTCATTTGGGGACACACTCTGATGCTGCTCAGAGAGACTGTTCATGGATAATGCGCCGACAGTGGAAGGGAACTGAGGGTTAGGGTTTTGAGGAGTAAACGGTTGTTGTTTTGATGGCATTTGTGGTGGGGAAACGAACTCCGCCACCGCCGGCGACATTAGCGGCGAGTGGAATGGAGTCGGCCAAAGGGATTTTGGTTCGTGTCGGCAGTGATCAATGGAGTGATCGGCGAATTGCTTCCTCTCTTTTTTTCTCCGTTTTTGTTTGCGTAGTTTTGAAGCAACAGAGAGCGACGGCTCGAGCAAGAGAGAGAGAGAGAGAGAGGGGACGATGAAGGTTTCGATCAGTCTACACCTGGGGCTTAAACGTAGGGCGAAAAAGACAAAAGGAGGGAATCGTAGGAAAAAATTACAATCTTGAATCTTACTCGAAATTTCAAAAAATTACATCCGTTTTCATTAATTATATATCTCCGTCCCGGTTTGTTTGTCCACTTTTTGACTTTTACATGTCCCAAAATATTTGTCCAATTTTAAAATTGACTTGTAAAAATTATCTTAATGCCCTCCTCTTTTTTAAAAAACCATATATTGAAAAATGTGTCCTCTTATTTAATACTAAAAAGTTAAGGGTATTATGGGAAAGTTAAAATTTGAAAGAGCAATCATTGTGTTCCCTTAATAAGTGGAAATTTCAAGAATGGACAAACAAATTGGGACGGAGGGAGTAAAATAAATTACAAAACATGAACAAATAAACCATAATCGTGCATGTACGAACTGTAAAAATAAGAATTCGAACAATATGCATGTGATCTCAGTATAAAATAATTTCTCAATCGAAAAAGCACCGATCAATCGACTACCTGTCGAACTTATTAAAAAAAGTATGAATAAATATTATCAAATGTAACTTCTGTAAAAGAAAGTTTTAATTTTCTTTGTAATTAAAAAATTAATATTGATGTGAAAATTAATATTACTGTGAATTTTTATATAATTCTTAATTTTTTTAACAAAACATATTCATTTATTATACACATACTTAATATGTAATATAAATATAAAATTATTCTACTTGCGTCTAATTCACGTGATATATTTAAAATAATTTTGTCAACCCCAACTTAATAAATCTCGACATATGCATCTCAACCATATTTTCATACTTCTAGTATGAGTTTCCTTTATCTACTCCTTATTATCTTTTATTAATAGATTTTATGATTTGATTCATTAAATTTTATCTAAATTAATCTTCAAATATTAATATTTTTCTATGCTAAAAATATCTCACCAATAAAAATATTTTTAATATGGAATTAAATTAAAAATAAAAAACCAATATGTTTTTTACTTAAGAGGAACTTATTTTATGGTCCCTTCTATAAATATTTAGTAGTTTTTCATCCTATGCATTTTTTAATATTATGTTTTGTTTCCATTTTTAAAAAAAAATATCCAACTTATCTTATTTTTAAATTGAGCAATTTCAGCACTAAATTCCTAAAAAATGAATGAACTTACTGCTTCCATATCAGTTCGTCTCTCTTACTTAATACTAAATTTATCATATTTTGCCTTCTCAAATGAGTTTTTCTTGTTATATGGCATTCGATTTTGAGATTTCAGATGGGTTTACTATTTGGTTACCATAATATATATCATGGTAAATTTTCAGATTATGGTAAATTTTACAACTCCAAAAAAATTTGCTCATTCCGTTCCAAATTCATAGTCCCTCTTTGGGATTTTAACTCTTTAGAAAAACATAATAATTGCTCCAAAAAGTATTTTTCTTTCCAAATATGTCCCTTGATTTGATTGATGTGTACAGTATAAGTTTTATTTAAACAAATGGACAAAAAAATTTAACCAAATTTCAATTGTTATTTTTAGAAAGTGGACTTTTATTTTGGGATATTCCAAATTGGAATAATAGATTATGAAAATGGGACGGGGGGAGTAATTTTTAGCGATGGTCAATTTGCAGATCATTGTAAATTTCATGCGCAATAAACAGATATCATGATAAATTTCACGCGATGGTCAAATTATGGTAAATTTACCATATTATGGTAAAGAACGACGATTTGCAGATTATGGTAAATTTTTAAATTATGATCAATTTCTGCAATTCTAAATTTTTTTTGCTTTTTTGCGATCGTCAATGTTCAAAAGTGCAGATCATGGTAAAATTCACAGACTCAAAATGGGTACTACAAAAATAACTTCAATAATCAAATATCGTTCACTCACCGAGTAATCCGAACAATTATTAAAAAATTATTCTAAATTTGAAGATGAAATCTTCCTCCTAACCTGCAACACTCGATTTTCGATGAACAAAAACATAAAAGTGGCAGGTGTATGTGATACATGATAAGTAATATAAGAACATAATATTTATGTGATTTCATGCAAAAATTTCGAAGATAAGATTAATAATCCTGTGAATCACTAATATTCCAGTAATTTAATTTCAAGATTCTAGATAAATCTGTAGCATCAAAACTTAACATTAGCAAAGTATTATTCCATCGACTTAAGATTATGGCCAATATTCTCAATATTTAGTAAAAAATAATTACCATATATGATTTCATATTTGAAACTTAATTTAGTGCTACGATTTTAAACTTACTAAATCAAGAACTATATGTTTTGACTTAAAAAAAGATAAGAGGATAAATTAACACTCAAAAGTAATGGCAAAAATATCAAACCATACAAAAATTGGATAAAAACGTACATTGTAATAGTTAATAGAACTCTGATTTAAATTATTTTTTATTTATTTAATACCTTTATTGTTATAAAATTGATCAGTAATAAAAGAATTTTGTATAAAATAAGATAATAAGTGAACACAGTAGATAAGTAAGTTATTGTTCTCTAAAAATTATTGGGATTGATCTTCCCGAATCGATCATAATTTTATTACCTTCTTTCTGTTTGATTTTTTTCCTTCTTTCTTTTTTCGTTTTACTGTCTCGTTAAGGTAGCAAACCTTACCAATTATATAGGCAAAATATCAAGAAAACATTAAATGAAATACTATTACAACCTGTAAATACTATTTACAAATTAAATGTTCTTTGACATTTCTCATCCACAATAAAAATATGTTTACTAATTTTCAGCACTACTCCTTGGATGACAATACACTAAGAGTATGCCTCGTTAAAATCTTGCCAAGAAAAGTCGAGTGGGAAAAATCTTTTGCGAAGAAAAAATAACACAATATTCTAGTGTTTCGTTAAAGTCTTTAGATTACCTCATTAAAACCTTGTTAAGAAAAATTCAATGGGACAAAACTTTAGACGAAGAAAAAAGAGTGTAATCTATATGTTGACTTTATGTCACTTATATAATCTATATGTTGACTTTATGTCACTTACTCCCCCTCAATGTTACATAACAAGTTCTTGAGTTGACGCATTCCAATATTATGGATCAGCTTCTTGAATGGTGATGTTGGTAATGCCCTGGTAAACAAGTCTGCTAGATTATCACTTGAATGTATTTGTCTAATATCAATATCTCCACTCTTCTGTAGGTCATGCGTATAAAAGAACTTCGAAAAGATGTATTTAATTTGTTCTGTCGCCTTTGATATAATCTACGTTATACATGCTGCATTATCTTCATATAGAATTGTCGAGCTATCTTTGATGAAGATAATCCACTTCGTTCTCGAATATGTCGGATCATAGATCTTAACCAAACATATTCTCTACTCGCCTCATGAATTGCAAGTATTTCAGAGTGATTCGAAGAAGTGGCTGTCAATGTATGCTTCGTAGGATGCCATGATATGACAATTTCTCCATAAGTAAATACATATCTTGTTGTGATCGGGCATTATGTAGATCAGACAAATAACCAGTGTTAGCATAACCAATTAATTATGACTTTGATCCATTTGAAAAGAATAAACTCATGTCAGTTGTTCCTCGAATACATCGTAATATGTGTTTAATTCCATGCTAATATCTTCCAGTAGGAGCTGAACTGTATCGTGCAATTAGCGAGGTACATAAAGGCAACTATTGCTCTTAAGTCTGGCACTTCAGGACTAAGGAACTCTTCATTCTCTTCTCGAGTACAGTACGGATCTTTGTTTATATTAAGTGATCTAACTACCATAGAAGTGCTCATGAGATGTGTTTTATCCATATAAAAATAATTCAAGACTTTTTTTTGTATAGGTTAATAGATAAATTAGGATTCCAGTTGATAAATGCTCAATTTGTGGACCAAGATAAAATTTAATTTTGCCAATATCCTTCATCCCAAACTCTTTTTTTAAATAGTCTATAGTTTTTATGAGTTCTTCTGAAGTTTCTACATTATGTCATTCATACAAGTGATCCCCCATTCAGTTTAAGTCATAGACATATATAACAATAATAGCAAATTCAAAGTTTAATTTTTTAATAAAAACAAATGGACAAATAAGATTATTTTCATCTCTCTCTTTTAATAAGTATTCACTGAAGCGGTTGTACCACATTCGACCGGATTGCTTTAACCCGTATAAAGATTTTTGCAACTTGAGAGAGTAAACATTTTTAGATTTTGAATTATATGTTTCAAGCATTTTGTACCCTTCAGGAACTTTCAATATATATATATATATATATATATATATATATATATATATATATATGTTGTAACTACGTCCATCAGGCACCTATGCAGACATTCATCAATTACCGTGCCAATCAAAAATCTAAATGTGATAGTATCCATAACAAGCGAGTATGTTTCCTCACAGTCGATTCTAGATTTCTGTGAGAAACCCTATGCAACAAGTCGTGTTTTATATCTTACGACTTTATTTTTCTCATTGTGTTTTTGCACAAATGCCTATTTGTAGCTAATTGGTTGTATCCTTTCAGAGGTCAGGGCTACTGGTCCAAAGACTTTTTGTTTTTCAAGTGAAATCAATTCTGTTTGAATTGCTCTTTTTCATAATGACCAATCATTTTTACATCGATATTTTTCAAAGGTTTGTAGTTCATTGTCTTCATTACTTCATCCCTTATTATTTCTAGTAATGTTAAGTGCCACTTTAAATGAAAATACATTATTGACAATAATTTTCTTCTATCCCATATTTTTTCATAATTGATTAGAATTTCATTATTGTCATGTACATGTTCCTCTTCAGGGGATATCTTTTCAAGAAATTTCTCTTCATGAGAGATATTAGAAGTAATTTCTCTTCTGACTTTGACTTTTCTCCTCCTAATGGTGGAAACATTATTTCGTTAAAGTGACAGTCCTCAAAACGTACCTTAAAAATATCGCGAGTTGTGAGTTCATGATATCTAATAATAGATGGAGAATCAAAATCAACATAAATCCAAATCAAAACCAGCATAAATCCCAAGTCTACATTAAGGACCTATTTTGGTGCATTGGGGAGGTGCAATGAGAACATATACAGTACAACTAAAAACTCTAAAATGACAAATATTTGATGATTGACCAAGTACAAGTTATAAGGGTGAGAACTTATGATATGTTGTTGACCTGACACGAATTAGAGATGCAACATATAATATGACATGCCCCAAACAGAAACAAGGAGTTTGATTTTCATAAGAAGAGGTTGGGCAAGTAACTGAAGTCTTCTAATGAAAGATTCAGCCAAGCCATTTTGGGTGTGAGTATGTGCAACTGAGTACTCAGCATCTAGGCCAATGGACATGCAATAGTCATTGAATGACTAAAAAGAAAATTCACCAGCATTGTCAAGACAAATTGCCTTAATCGTATGATCTGGGAATTGTGCTCGTAATCTGATTATTTAACTAAGAATTTTAACAAATGCAATATTACATGTAGACAATAAATAAACATGTGACCAAATAGTTGATGTATCTACTAGTACCATTGATAAGCACATAATATTGAATATAAAAATGTTCATTCTTAGTTCTTTATGGTGCTTAATTAAATATACTTATTATCTTTTTTATTATTAACATCAATATATTTAATTTGCAGGAAAAATGATGAAAACTCATATTCTATGTGTGTTTTAATTACTCTAGCCCCCGGCCTCGAAGAAGGGAGATAAAATTCATTGGGGATTTTAATTAACTTAGAAGGAAAGATCCAAAAATAAAACATAAAAATTGATATAGTAAACGTGTGTGTGTGTGTTGGTAGGCCAATAGAAATATATAGCAATTAGATAACTAGAAACTATGGCTGATTATTAGGGATTAGTATTATAAAAAAAAATAAGGAATTATCTTTAGAGTTCACCAAGTCAAGTTTTGATAAGTATAAAAAGAATACAAAAATGTTATTTTTGGGGGATGGAGACGGCAGACCATAGGAAGGAATCTCACGGCTAGCTTCAAATGAGGAGAAAAACCTAGCAAAAAGAAGATCAAAAAAAGAGAGGCAACGGCTAATAGGAGAGAAGAAGAAAATTATAAGTGGGTTCTTCAACGATAAATATTCTATGTTTTGAAATTTTCTTAATGGAATTTTATTGTTATTTTGATTTATGTTTCATCGACTCTATGAGTAGCTAAACATTGAAACTAGGGTTAAGGATGAAACCTCATATATTTTGTTGATTAATCTTATGCATCTAATTTTTTCTACATGCGCGTTTATATAAAATTGTTCTTGTCTCAGTTTTCTTGCTTGATTTATTATGGTTGGATATTTAAGTACTGAGTATCATCTGTGATTTATTTATATGGATACAGTTGATGATTTAGGCTTAAATATAGAAGCAGAGGAAGAACAAACATTGGTGAAAATAAAAGGGCAAAAAAAAATTTATATTATTCATAGTGATTAAGATTGACCTCTAAATTATTGTGCAAAAAATAATAGGAAAAATCACTGCATAAGATTAATTGATAAATATTTATGGGCGTGAATTCTAAAACCTTAGTTATTTTCTCAACACTTGATTCAAAATATTTTCCTGTGAGTATTTGATTTTTAGTTCTTTAAGTTATTTTGTCTTAACTAGTTTAATTATTTTACAATTAAAAAAATCACAACTTTTGTCAATTAGGTTAGGGTTAAATCGATTTTATTTATTTAGTTTTTCTTAACAAAAATCACAAGTCTCTATTGATTCGACCTCGCTCTTGCATCACTATATTTCGATACGATTCATGCGTTTGCACATTAAAATTTCACAACAACCATGAAGTAACGAAATGGTCCAAATGATGAGTGTATAAGGCCACAAATATCTCCTTGAATTCTTTGTAAAAATGATGGAGATTCGACAATTACTTTAAAAGGAGATGGTCTAACAATCAATTTTCCTTGTGAGCAAGTATTATAAGAATAATCACTTGGTAAAAGAATCTTTTGGTTCTTTAGTGAATGCCCATTTGAATTACTAATAATTCCACGTATCATTATTGATCTTTGATGCTCATGGCGATCATGCCATAACATAAATATTTTAGGGTATGAACACTTATGGTGTATTACAACATGTGATTCAATTGATCTTACCGTCGTATAGTATAGACCAGAAGACAAAGCCGAATTTTTTTCTAATATTAGTTTTTGACCAGATTTTACTAAAGTAATATAAAGAAATTATTCTTTGTCTTCATTTATAGTTTCAATATGATAATTATTACAGCGTATTTCTTCATTATCTAGTAGAGTATAAACTTTCGTCAATACGTAATTTAGTTCCATTATGAAATATAATTTTAGCTCTTCCAAAGCCTTTAATGAGATTTGCAGAACCTAATATTGTATTGACGTTGACTTTTGTTATTATTATATGTGTAAAATATTTTGTATGCCGAAGAATAGTGTGTGTTGCTGCATTATCTGCTAGATAAGTATTTTCTTCATTAATCTTCAAAACATCAGTGGAATCTATTCAAGTTACAAGCATACGCAAGAAACCTGGTTATTATTAATAGAATAACTTGATATTGAATATAACAAGGTTACATGTTACATGATTAAAGTAATCCAAGAATACACTTACATCATAAAGAAAACACACTTGCATGCTAATAAAAGTAATAATCTTAATTAGTGCGTTCATCTGTATCACCAGTTAGGAAATTAAAAGTTTCATCTGGTTTGATAATGTAGTCATTAACATTCGAGAATGTATCATCAAATATTTTGTCTTGATTAGCAAAATTTACTTCTATACCTTTTTCTTTCTTGACCGAAGTTTGGTATAGGTCAATCAAATGTTTCAGTATAGGACAAGTATGTAACCAATGCCCTTTTATTCCACAATAGCAACATATATCTTCATAACTCATAAGAGGGCTGCAAATCTTTTCCTTTCCCTTTAGATGATTCGGGGCCATTATTACTTTTTTTTGTAGTATGGTGTAACATATTTGTGCGATGAATCTGTGTGGCTGTTATGGTTTTAATGAGATACTAGGGCATTCTTTTTAACTATTTTTGTATAAAACTCCTACTATTTTGGCGATAGTGATTTTTACTGCATCCTTGTCTACGTCCACGAAAACTCTCCCACGACGATTTTGGAAAAAAAAATTGTTTGCCTTAGGGACAAGTGTAGTTCCAGTCGGACGGAATTAGTGGTTTTTTAATAAAATTTCGTTATTTCGTTCAGCTACTATAAGACATGTAATAAGTTCAAAAAACTTAGTAAAATGGCGCTCTCTATATTATTGTTACAAGAGCAAATTAGAGACGTGAAAAGTGGAATATGTTTTTTGCAAAATATCTTCTTCAGTGATATCTTGTCCACATAATCGTAAAGTTGAAACAATTTTGTATAAAGCAGAATAATATTCTTGAATTGTTTGAAAATCTTGAAGTATTATGTGTAGTTAATCAAAATGTGCTTTTGAAATAATCACTATTTTTTGGTATTCATATATGTCATTCAAATCTGACCATAAAACTTGTGAATTTCTCACCATAAGATATTCAGATTTTAAATCTTCGTGGATGTGACGGAGAATAAAAATCATCGCCTTAGCGCGATCTTCTGCTGAAACATTATTCTCATCTTGAATTGTGTGGCCAAGGTTCATTACATCTAAATAAATTTATATATTTTGGACCCATGACAGATAGTTATTTCTGAAAATATCTAAAGCAATAAATTTTAAATTCTTGATGTTTGACATGTTTTCTAAAATAAGAAAATTTAAATTTTAGATATCTATTTAAATAAAATATACTTAAATATTTGATAATTATAAATGTTCCAAATCTGTGTTTATGGATCAAAACATAATTATGGTAAAAAAATTGAATTACAATTATGATGAAACCATGAATCTAATAATAATATGAATATAATTCGATTTGCAATTATTCTAGATATGCACCCTAAATTATCATTATTATAATATTCAAGTTGTATGGTAATTATTATTTCTATATAAGTTGAAACAAAATATTTTAAATATCCCCATAATTATGCACAATGCATTTATTGATATGTATAAACGTGTATATTTACATATTTATCATTTATTAGAATGACTTGTCTATATATTGTATTACTTATAAATAAATTACACAAAAAATTTAAGTAAAATTAAATAAAGATGTATGAAATTTCATAAATAAAATTATCATGTATAAGTACACAAATATGTAATAATAATATCAATCACTAGGGCTAGCATGGTGGCCAAATCCAATACTTCCTTAAGGAGGTTGCGGGTTTGAGATGTCGTGGTGGATTCAATACGGAAGACTCATCCATTTTCATCATATTTTTCTAAAAAATTTACTGACATGTAACGTGTAAAAATTACTATGAATGAAAATAGTATACATACATAAATTATAATTATTTCTTTGATTAAATACTTCAAGTATTTAATCGTACTTCGGGTATTCCTTTTTTTTTTCTGATAGAATACTTCACGTATTCATCATATACTGCATTTTATATGAAAAGAAATGAATAAAACATGCATATAATAAAGTATTCATTTGTTTACTTTTCTTCAATAGGTAGAGTTTCGTACTGATAAAGTGTTATAAAATTAATCAATAATAAAAATTTTTTGCATAAAATAAGATAACAAGCGAATACAGTATATAGTAAATTCTCTAAGAACTATTGGAATTGACCTTCCAAATTGATCACAATTTCATTCCCTTCTTTCTGTTTGATTTATTTCTCTCTTTCTTTCTGCTTTTTGTTTTTCCGTTTCACTGTCTCCCTAAGCTAGCTAATTGCGAATTATATTGGCAAAATATCAAGAAAACATTAAACAAATATAACCTCTAAATACTATTTACAAACTAAATGTTCTTTGGCATTTGTCGTCCATAATAAAAATATGTTTATTAGTTTTCCACATTTATATATTTTTGACGGTGAACAAAATTAACGCTTGTTATAGTCGTGATTTGTGAAGCTACCACCAAAGAGCAACTCTTGTGAGTTTGTATGCTAGTTGGTCCAGTTCCTTTTTCCGGCCCATAGACACCTGTTCGTCTCAAGCAGTTTGAATTATGCAGTCCTCACCGCCGGACGGCGACCCCCCTTCGCCTGTCACAGTCTCCAACACTTTGAGTTATCATTTGGTAACTCTCTCTTAAGCATTCATTCTCTCTAAAAAAAACCTTGAATACCGATGAGAACTTAAAGGATTTAGTCGGTTTTTGTCTCAAGTCTTCATCTTTTGGGGTTTCACATCACTTGCTGATCTAGACGTGTATGTATATGTATATGTATTGGTTGGGAATGGTTCAAAATTTATTTTCATGTATGTTTGGGATTGATGGTAGCTAATAGTTTCTATCGGATTTGTTTATTTGTATTTGAGTATTCTGTAAATATTTTTTCATCAACGATTATTCAATTGAACGCTGCATAAAATCAATTTGGAAAAAGGTTTTCATTTAGGTTAGTTTCATTATAATGGTCCCTTTTATTGAATACTTCATTCATAACCAAGCACATAATGAACGGAATTACTCACAACTATATGCAGTTAGGTGCCAAAAAAGGGGGAAAATGGTCTAGGAATTGGACTAATTTATCAAATAAACTGAATAAGCTAAATCTCGTGTTTCACAGTGTGTACCAAAGTGCACAATGTGATTTTTGAGCGGAAGTGTATTTGGCTAGGGCAATGGATGTAAGAAAGTGGGTTCTGAGATCTACAATATGATATCTAAGCGTGTTTTGGAAAGGTGAGGATGGGAAGTAGCCAAGAGACTAGGAATGGAGTGGTCTGGAGGGGTGAAGGAGAAGGCAGACAATTAGGAAGAGATCTTGGCAGGCTCTCTAGCCAACTACTCTGCTCTAGATCGGGTGACAGAGATCTTAGAGAAGTTTCTCCCTCTAGGAAGAACTGCTTCCTTCCTAAAAATCAGTGCTCTCCCTCTGAAATTCTCTTTTTGACACGGGTGCCAAGTGGGCCAATAAGATTTTGACACATGCTCCTTCTGTATTGTAAAGGTCTCTTGAGTGTGGTCCCTTTGTCCACTGTGGCAACCCCTTTTTATAATCTACCAAGCCGCTAGATTCTCCTCTATTCCTGTTAGGGCAAGGGCAAGGTCAAGGTCAAGGTCAAGGCCATCGGCCTTGCTTGTACTGTAACCAAGCCCAGAGGGCCTACTGGGTCATGTCATCTGACTGGAGCAGATAGCAAGGTTTCGGTTATGATAATCCTTTGGGCCACATCCCACCCGTAGCCTCCTTAGGCGGCGTTGGCCTTAGCCCTTTAGGATCTATCTCTTCCCTCTGGCTTATCTTATTTATGTGCGCTCTGCCCCCTATCGCAACTCTTGACAGTCGCGGGGGAAGGGGGGGCTTAATCCTAGACTTTGGCGGGTCGCAGGTCCCCACTAGTTATACCCAGCCATCGCAAAAGTGTCAACGTTTTGACCTATCCTCTATGGACATGTTGAATTAGTGATAGCGATGATATTGATTTTGCTCCTTTATTATTCATTTGAGTTTTAACTTTTGACACAACCAAACATGTAATCTCCAGTTCGCATCAAAATAACTGATGTTACTAACTATACTCCGAGCGCCAAATGAACAAAAGCCTAGTCTCCCAAATCTATTGGGCCAACTACATGAACCATTTTTCGCCATTCTAGGGTTATATGTTTATTTTGATTTCTCTATATCTCTTTTCCTCCCGGTTCTAATACCATGTAATTAAAATGGTCAAGGTCATTAGCTTAACTTCATTCTTCTTCTTCTTGAAATTGATACCGCAACTTAGGATGATTATGCATTTTCTTGGAGATGTTTTTCGGGCATGGTCAAGAGTGGAACCAGGAATTTAATTTATCTTGGGCTAATTCAAAATTTAATAAACTATTAAATATATTTATCGATCAAAATAAAATATTACACCAACAAGAGTTATAATTAATATCTAGCAAACTTATACACAAAATTTAAATGTTTAAAAATAAACAAACGAAGAGTACAAAATTATAAGATACCTTACTGAAATGTGCCCTGCACTGTTTTATAGAGTAGAAATCATTTATTATCGAATCTGAATCGATATCTTCAACAAGTTATTTTTCAATGAAAATAATCATAGAATTCGCAAGAAAATCGTCATTCATCTTGTTATAAAGATTAATTTTAACATGTTTCATAGCTGAAAATGCTCTTTCAGTAATGGCTGTAGTAACAAGAAGAGTTAAAACGAGATGAATCAATCTTTGGATCAAATGATAATTCTTTGACTTTTTTGTCACAACTAATTCTCGTCATAATTCAGAAATGGTGGACATATTCTGAAATTTCTGATGGCAAGGTACATCAAGCTGATAATGTTCCAATTGCAACTTTAGATAATGTCTCTCTTGGTTAGTGAAATCATTAGGATAAAATTTCTCAGCAAGAATGCAAATATCATCAACGTTAAATAATTTAAAGCCATCCTTAGGTTCTAAAGCCGAGCTGAGGACAAGGAGTTTCATTACCCCTCGCTAAATTTGTTATTCAACTCCACCAACCGCTAATCTATTGCGCTGTTGAATATGTCAATACGGTAATGATGCTCAATTGTGAGAACATCCATTTGCTGACAAGTACAACCCGTAGCTATTTTATAACGTGCACTCATCTTAGGAATGTCAATGTCGTATTGTGTGCAAAATAATTTCACATGCATCAAGAGAGAGCTAGAATCATCTTCTCTCAAAGTCTGAAGGAGTGCTTTTGTTGTTGAAATCAAGTCCATAGCATTTAAGATGTCTAGAGATTTGTGTTGCAAGGCTCGACAAAGTAAATCAGTTATTCCAATAATTTTATGCATCAAACGCAAAATAAATATGAATTCAAATGACTTCATCACAATTAAAGCACCGCTAGCTTTTCCATGTATAGAGCTTGAGGATCCATCCTCAAACATCATTTGAAAAACTTTAATAGTTGCACTAAACATATCTATCATGCTACAAATAGAATCCAAATGAGAGCTCCAACGAATCGCTCCAGCTCGATGCAAAGTACCAATTCGATTAGCCCCTCTACTAGTCACACGTTCACTAATATATAACATATCCGCAGTTTCAATAACTTGGGCAGATTGCAACTCAGTATATCATTTTGGAGAAGCACCAATAAGATTGACAATAGAATTCAACTTTGAAAAGAATAACCAGATAGAACTCTTAGTTTCAGCAGCTGCAACTAATTCTATTTGTAGTTGGTGGGCAAAATAGTGTATATAATATGCGTACGAACAATCTCTCATAAATAAGGCTTGTAATCCATTCCATATACCACGTTGTGAATGTCCATATTGTAGCGAGTAAGGACATCAGATATCTCTTTCTTAAGAGTTAATGCAGCAGTGTCTTTAACATGCACAATATGAAAAAAGCGATCCCATAAAAATCCATGGACATCAATAAATCAATGGCCATTTGCTCTCTATTAGATGCATCCTTTGCTTCATCAACTAGAATACAAAATTTGGCATCTCCAACTTCCTCACGAATCTTGTTTCTCACTTTGTTAGCAAGAATATGCAAAATCTCCTTTTGAATCAATGGTGATGTATACTTGGCATTTTTTGGGGCTTTTTCTAAGACAACATCATCAATATCAGCATTTAATTTTCTCATAAGCTTTATCAATTCAATAAAATTACCACGGTTTTTTGAATCAAGGGATTCATCATGACCTCTAAAAGCACATGATTGCAAACTAAGTCACCGAACACTCTCAATCGTTGTCCTAAGTCGTAATTTATTTTTCTGAACCTCTTCTGAAGTTTGTGTATTTATTACTTTGTCAATATGCCGATTGACATTCATTAAATCATCACAAAATTTGACAGCATTGGAATGTGGTGAAGTGGGACCTCCAACATGCATCAAAATGGCTTCATTAATCATCTTCTAACTTTGAAGCCCATCACCAGTCATATTACCACAATTTGCTGTCTTCTTTTAAAAATAAAGCATGAAAAACAAAATGCTACATCTTTTTTAGGGAAATACTCTAACTAAGGAAATTGTTTGAACCAAGAGTATTGAAATCGACGATATTGATTTCCTGACGGGGACCGTGGAAACTCTGAAAACTTAGGTTGATATGGCCCCACTTTGATATAAGCTGGTCTACTTGCATCATGTTGATGAACGGGATGTTTCCATATCGGATCCCGCACAAGAGAAGTATCATCAAATTCGACTCTTTGAATTTTAGGAGAAGGTTGCTTATTGGTAATTGAAGTATCAACATTAGACGGAGAAGGAATATCACTTTTTGATATATCCACTTTTGGTTTAAAAAATGACAAAAGAGTTTGTCCTCCATTTTTTTCATGCCGATCCATTCTAATTTAAACATAAAAGAGTATAATTTGTAAGAGTTAACATTTAAACACATCAGCCGACATTAACAAACATAACTAAAAATCTAAACACACCAGTCAGTGCTCTGCATTAACAGCATAACTAAAAAATTTAAGCACACTAGTCAGTGCTTTGCATTAACAGCATAACTAAAAATCTAAGCACACCAACCAGTGCTCTGCATAATAAGTGAATACTTATAGAAATAATTTTGCAACTTTCTTCGTTTCTACAATTTCCTTTGTAATTTACTCTGCACCCAAATATTATTAGCATTTGGTACATAGTTTTTAATTTTAAGCACACAAATCAAGATGATAAAAATACTTCCAAAAAAAAAAATAGTTAGACATTAGTCAAACCCAACTAAAAATGTTTGCACTTTGCCGACCAATAGACATATTATATATATAGTACATACAAATTTGGGATTAAATATATATATACACACAAACTACAATATCAATGTATCTTCAATATTAATTACAAATGTTTATCCATCTAATAGAATCTAGATACCACCATTCATCAGATTTTAGAAACAAAGAAAAAGACAAACAATTGAAATAGTCCCCACAGACCCCACCCCATGATTCACCTCTCTATTGCCTTCACACACCCACGTGTCAAAAAGACAAACAATTGCAATTTACAATTGAGTGATTGACCCACTCAGTCGGCAATAGACCCACCCAGGCGGTAGGCGGTGATCCACCCCACCTACAGGCTACAGCCCTTGACAGACATATATGCGGGGAAATAGAGAGAGATGTACCAAATATTAGTGAGGAGTGATGACAGTCACAGTCTCACAGAACGGGAGTAAAGGCGAAATGGCTAACGGGCAAGCAGCGGATGATTTCCCGGCAGGTGGTTTGCCGACTCATCTAAATATCTAAGAAAGTAGAAAAACTTTAGGTTTTTTATCTAAATATTTAAAAAATTATTTTCTCATCTGGAATTTTTTTTAATTTTTAATATTTTTTAATTTTGACGCTCAAAATTTTGATTTGAGCCTTTTTTTTAATAAACTGAGTTAAATAGAATTGGGTTGGATTATATTAAATAATAGGATACAAATATGAGATGGGCTAAAGTAAGTTGGAGTAAAATTTAAATATAAAAACAAAATCTGGGCAAATTTCTGGGCCACCCGAGCTATAGCCCAGTTCAGCCCTGCTTTAGCTCCGCCCTTGACTATGGTTACTCTTTTCTAGGTTAGTGGTTTTCAATGTACGAATGCTTCTTCTTTTCGTATGTATGTCACGTTTCTGCACTCATTGGTTAATATGGCTGCACTTGGATTTTAAATGGTGAGCATAACCGGAAATTTCTTGCAATCTCCGGAAAACTGATTCCAACACCGGCCTGTAATGGCAGTTGTAGACACATCACCATCTTTGGAGGTTTTAGGTATTTTTTCCGGACTACATCAACATCAGTTTAATATGTTTGCTGTTTTCTTTGATTTTCTTGATCTCATAATCTCACCTCTCGCAGTTAGAGGACCAGACGGTTTCACTATTTGGACCGGACCTCCGTATAGCAATGGTCAACCCAACATCAAGATCGAAAGAATTCCTTGCACTAGTGCAAAGTTCAGCGAAGATGGATGCAAACTAATGGTTATGAAATCTGACTCTGTAATTAGCATATATGATTGCAAAAGCTTCAAGGAGACGAGGTCCTTTGAAGTCCGCAACATTCTTGGAGCCACTTTGTCCCCATGTGGGACTTACCTTCAGACCTTTCAGAAAGCCTCATCGCCACAAGAAAAGAACGTGACCTTATGGAAGACAGAGACCGGAGAATCTGTTTATAATCTTTTCCAGAAGAACATGACGAAAACCACGTGGTATGTCTAATCATGGAGGTCTTATATTTACTTTGTGGTTTGGCTTTATTTTGCGACATCAATTTGGTTGCTAAAGTCTTGATATGCTGTCAATCATTCTGTTGTTGTGCACTTCAGGCCCTCGGTAAGATTTAGCTCTGATGAAGCCGTTTCATGTCGGATGGCAACAAATGAGGTACAATTTTTTGACACGGGGGATTTTTCTAAAGGAATCGTGAATCGGCTTAGGATTCCTGGAATTGCTGCTTTAGAGCTTTCGAAGAGTCCTGGAATTCATGTGGCAGCATTCGTTCCAGAATCTAAGGTTTGTCATCCGCAGCTTCCATATTTTGTACGAAGTTATGATGGGAAGAGGAAAGTAGGTTCTACTTTATGCTGATCTGAATTTAATTTTTGTATGTAGATGTAATGTCCTTTGCTCACATATATACCATAAGTACCTATAGACCCCTCCAATATTAGGTCACTCTTTGGACTAGAAGCTTTGAATTACGCCAAGATTTAGCACATGAATTTTCCAATGAGCTGGTGTTGTATTTGGTCTTTGGGTATCTGTTTTAATTCGTCATGTTTTGAACCGATTCCTATATGAGATCGTGGTTTCTAAATTTCTTTAAAGTGCTGTAAACTTTCTAATCCAAAAAGCTTGAGAATGAATCATGTTGGAAACATGGAAGATTTGTACTCGAGTGGAATCCGGGTGTATCCAAATTATTGGTATCTTTATCTTTTGCCAGAAGTTGGAACTGAAAAGTTTATTCCTTAAAGAATATGAAATATATTTCATATTGATCTCAGATTCTGCATTCCTCATTCTATTGAAGGCTAGCAACCATAATCCATGGGGGAAGAAAGAAGATATGAATCCCTCTGGAAACAGTTATTCAATAGAATATGTTGCATAGCTCATAATCAAGAGACCCTACACAACATTTCTCTAGGCTTATCAATGTGTTCTTGTAGGGTATTCCTGCCAGTGTACAGATATTTGTTTGTGGAAAGGATCAACAAAGTCAACCTGTTGCCCGGAGGAGTTTCTTCCGATGTTCAACAGTGCAGCTGAATTGGAACTTTGGTGCTACAGGGCTCCTAGTCGTGGTGCAGTCAGATGTTGATAAAACCAACCAGAGTTACTATGGAGAGTCAAAGTTAAACTATTTGACAACAGATGGGACTCATGAAGGAATTGTACCACTACGTATGCCCCCTTCCCCCGCCCAGCCCAGCAATAATTTTTTCCCTTCTTTGTTACATATCGTTAGGTTTATTTGTAATCTTTTGATGCTTGGAGTAATTGGCAGGTAAAGAAGGGCCTGTGCATGATGTGCAATGGTCATGTTCTGGTTCAGAATTTGCCGTTGTTTATGGATGTATCCTTCTTTACGTAGCATAGTAGTGTGAGGTATTGATTTGGGAGTTTGTCAAAAGATACGAATTGTCAAGTGGACCATAACTTGGAGAGCAGACGTAACAACAGTGCGTAGACTTCAATGATCATCATACATCTGATGCAACTACAGCCAGATTATTGGGGCCCATCTCTTAATGGATCCTGCCAAGGTTTTGTGTTTTTAGGCACTCTATTTTATCTTCTTGCGATTCGGTTGGAAAGAGTTCCCCACCAATAATTAAGAAAACCAAAAGGAGTTAAAGACTAGTTGGCATTGAGATCATTTGGTTCAATAAGCACCATGTTTCCTATTTCTTTGGGTGGGCGTTATTGCAAATATGGATCATGTGATGGATCCACTTATTCAGATATATGAGTCTCATGTAAATTATCGGCGGATTGATGAAGGGAAATTTGGATAACTATCTGAGATCACTGCAACTCTGCTTTCTCGTAATATTTGGCCTAACTAGTTTTTTCAAATTATTTTTTTGTCTCTATTCAATTTTTTTTGCATTTGCTGTTTTAGCCTCAATGTTTTGTGGATTATTGATCCGTCTTGATAAAAGTAATCTAAAAAATATAAAATTATGTCCAAAAGTTAAAAAAATGTCACTAAAGATGACGAATAAGTTCAAAAAAATTTATATTTTTGGATTATTTGTCTTTTTTGAACATTTTTCAAATTTGGTCTATTATTTATAACTTTTCTAAAAGCTCTTTTCAAGATGAACTAATAATCCACAAAAAATTGCAAAAAAAATTCAAATAAGGACGAAAAAATAATCCAATAATCGAGTCAGTCCTAACGGGTTACTTGGCAATTTGGCATATGCTAGCCTTCCTTAACATTCTTCAGTTATGCCTGCAAAGGCGACAGTGTTCGACAAGAAGTGTAATCCTCTTCTTGAGCTTGGAACGGGCCCTTACAATACAATCAGATGGAACCCAAAAGGGAAGTGTATCCTTTGATGGAAAAATTCATATTGCATTTTCAATGTCGTAACTTATGTACTTAGCAAGGAAGTGTTGGGTCTCCGGCAGCTTATATTTCTCCACTCTTTCTATTTGTATTTGTGGCCTTAATTCTGTACAGTTCTATGCTTGGCTGGCTTTGGAAACTTACCTGGTGATATGGTATGCTCAATAAGATGTGTGGCTTTAAATCGTTCTCTGGTCTCAGATTGTGAACATTCTCGTTTTAAGCCTTGCTGTCTACAAATTGCTGCTTCTGTCTTAGTAGTAGTATATCTGAAATATGGAGCCTGTGTTTATTGTCTAGTTCTGCTTGTAATTATTTTCTGAAAGCACATTGGATGACTGACTTCAGATTTTATACAATAGCTGAGATTCCCACATTTGGACTACATTTCGGTTGCCATGCCATAATGTGAGCGATATTCTAACATGCAGATCGTTGTTACTATGAATAGATTCATCACATAGGACATGTTGGAGGCTTTCACAGGTGTCGTTAAGGCCGTTGTTGTCAGTAAAGTGTGACAATTATTTATTTAATTTTAATTATGATCACATTGGTAAAGTGTCATACATGCTTTTAAGAGTGTTCGGGTGCGGGCTGTGTGTTTGTCATCCCTAAGTGTTTGTGTTGCTTTGCTTGAGAGTGCATTTCTAGCCAAAAGATGGTCCCTTTTGGTGTTTACTTTACAATAATTTCATGCATATCCGTTGAAAACTGAGAAACTTCAGTTCGGAGTGTGAGGCCACCAAACAGCTTGTTTTATGCGATAAAGCTGGATTTGTTTCTCTTTAAACGTACAAAAAGCTGAAGGTCTTGACTCTATAGGCATTCATTACTCAATGATGGGAGAACGTATTTTTATTTAAAAGATGCTAATAGATTGGTGAAACTGCTTCTTTGAAAGCATGCACTAATTTAGCGTACTTGTGTCCATTCTCTTTCTCTGATACAAGAACTTAACATTAACCATCAACTTCTTGTTGAACACAAATATTTCGTTAGTACTATTACCTGCACTTTTTAGAGCCTGCATTGGGCTTTCCTTTCTTGTTTGGCTTATCAGAGCAATCTTCTGCAATTTAATAACCATGCGGAAACACCGATGTTTTTGGTGTGCCCTTGGGCCTTTTATGTTATAGTGTTGTTCCTTTTCTAAGAGATAAAGACATGGACATAAGCTGAATATGAAGTCCCACAATCCTAAGTATATCGCCACTGTCGTTCTCTAAGTAAAACAAGTCTTTAAGTCCTCTAAGTCAGGTTCGAGCTATTTCCATTATGTTCTTCAGGCATTTTGGGACTATGTGGAGAAAAAGCAGCTTGGGACTACTAAGGCTGAATGGTCGGTAACAAGTGAATGGTCTCCAGACGGTCGCTATTTCATGACTGCCACAACAGCTCCACGACTACAAGTTGACAATGGGTATGTTGATCATTAGCTCATTGTTGATTTTGTGACTGGGCAAGAGTGTCATCATAAATGTCATTGATCACTGTTTTACTTGAGTTTTTAAATTTGGAGATACTTTCCGGATGGTCGCTAATATCCAGAGGCTTACTCGAATTTGAAAATTGCAATCCCTAGATCCGGCTTCAAATCATCAAGATTTTTTATATTTGAGCAGCGCATTTTTGCTATGGGGTACAAACTACGTCATTAGTGAGTTGAAAATCCATTTGGATGCCATATCTATGTATGAGTTGGTGAAAGACTTTCTTATGGGTCCCTAATACAATTAGTTTTAAACTATGTTGTTCCTATTTTAATACCCGTTTGGATGGCGTATTGATGTATCCGACTTCTGTGGTTTGAGTTGGTGAGAGGCTTTTTGATGGGTCACTCTGAAAAATAGTTTATTTTTTGGTTGATAACCGAGGTATCCAGTAGGCTTTGGGTAATGCCCAACCTATTGCTGACTAGTACTTAGGACCCTGGAGGTAACGACCGGACATAACCCCAGTGACCCCAAGTAAGTTGTTCTATTGGGATTCGAATCCATGACCGTGTGGGGTAAGCCCCTTAGTTACCTCTCTCATGGCAAAAATAGTTTCAATCAGTATATCCAGGTCGAGTAAATTCCAGGATTCTGAATTACATTACTATGGAGTTTATTCCTGTAACTTCAGCGTCGTGTCAGAATATTGTTATACTCCTGATCAATACATTTTACTGTTTTTCCTTTAATGAGCATGTAATCAAGCAATGCCTACCGAGTGTAACCCCCTACACCTGGTTGAGATGATGTATGGGAAAACCTTGTGACAGTGAACACACACACACACACACACACACACACACACATGTATATATTCTTTGGACTTTCAAGACAGTTTGAGAGTTAGTCTTGTTGTAAGTGAATATTTTTGCTGATAGTCTGCTTTGTTTTCTCTTACTTTTTAAGGATTAAGATTTTTCATCACAATGGATTATTGTACTTCAAGAAGATGTTTGACAAATTGTATCAGGTCAGTTATCTTGTTGGTAGTTCCCTGATCAAATCCTTTTCAGCTTCCTTATTTCAGCTCCTTTATATTTGCTGCCAACTATCCATGCAGGCTGAATGGAAACCAGAATCACCGTACAGGTTTGGTGATATTGCAGAACTTGTGAAGTCTGTTGATTCTTTGAAAGTCGAAGAGAACAAAATACAAGGTTCGTTTAAACTTTCTATATTCTTTTCCCCAATTTTATGGAAGTAACTACATGGGCAACTGAAGAGGCAAATTATCTTCAGGAGAAGGGTCAAAATCTTCCAACGCCTCTACAAAATCTACCTCTGTCAACCCTCCTACGCAGAAACCGGCTGCATACCGCCCACCTCATGCTAAAACTGCTGATGCCATTCAGGCTGAGGTATGTATAAACTAGTTTGGGAGTCTCTGCTTTACTCCCTTTACCCTCTTACCTAAAAGTGGGTTCACCCATTCCAGTGGCTTGCACCTTGAATATAAGTTGGGGCATTTGGATTCATTCGCGTAATACACATTAAGATTCATCTGTTGGTGAAATTATTTCCTATCAGCTTTGAGTAGATGAAACTGAGATGTTGATTAGAAATCTGGAGGGAAGCATTGGAGTGAAAAAAGGGGTAAGAAATAAGTAGAAATAAAATTGGATAATTTGGGATATGAAGTTTGTAATGGTAGACGTATTAATAATGGAAGTAAAGATCCATTATAGTGAGCTACCTATGAGTTAACTTTTTTGTTGTCAATATTCGATTTGTAACGAGGATGGAGGGGTGCTTTTGGTGTGTATTGGTGGATATCTATAACATTGAACGACTTCTTGAATAGAATGATAAAGCAGCCGTAGATGATACGGTGGATATGTGATGAGACTAAGAAAGCTAGTGATAGAGATGAAAACAATT
The DNA here is from genome assembly GCA_019985065.2 of Arctostaphylos glauca. Classification (NCBI taxonomy): domain Eukaryota; kingdom Viridiplantae; phylum Streptophyta; class Magnoliopsida; order Ericales; family Ericaceae; genus Arctostaphylos; species Arctostaphylos glauca. Next base: position 19,832,493 of record JAHSPW020000007.1, on the reverse strand, counting down.
GTGAATTGGTAAGGATGGCCCCAATTGAAGATAAGTTGATGGAAAATAAGTAAGATGGTGCGGTCACATACAACGGAGATCAGTGGACATAAGACTTAGTTTGGTTTGATAAGCTTTGTTTAATGTTGGTAATGGAATGGTGAAAACTCAACTCGTAACCCATCATCATTGGGGTGCCATAATTGTGTCAGCGAAAATTTGTTTCTATTTTGTTGGCCTTATAAGATCAAGCAGGAAGGCAGTAATTTCCCTCAGTGTGGGTTAGTGTTGACTAACCTAGAGTTGGAGGCGTTGCCTATACTGATTGCAATGACTGAGATAGAGCTGCCAAGTGATTACGAGTAAGTTGTACAAAATACAACCAGATTTCTTTTGTTTTTACCCCCTGAAATCAAGAGGGGCTAATAAAAGTTTTGCGAACCAACAATTGTGTTCCACCTGTATTTGTTATAATTTTGTTCTGGAATGTGTTGCAACTCTCGTGGTGTTCATGCATTGAATTGGGCTAGTGTAATTCGCATATGCGACCTGCAAATTAAATGTACAGCTTCCGAATTATCCGTTACTTTCTCCGTTTTTTGTTCCTGTTCCTTGTTCTTTTCCTCAATCTGTTTCTGATGATTTTGACACTGATGACAGTTATTTGGACGAGGACCTACGCAGTAAGTAAACTCTATACTCTTGTTTGGTTTCTTGTTTCTCTCTCCCTCCCTCCCTCCCTCCGTGTGCGTGTGTGTGATTTGTCGGAGTTATGGTTCTTTTGTAGCTATCATAATTGAATGTTTGTCCATATGTTTAATTTAGAGAAATGAGCAAGAGTGCATTGAAAAATATGAAGAAAAGGGAGAAACAAAGAGAGAAAAAGGCTGCCGAAGCCGCTACCAGTGGTTCATGATGGAAGGAGTTCAAGCAATTGGTCTGTGAAATTACACAGTGAAATTAACCACAAAGCATTGTTTTCTTGACTTGCTGTGGTTTTGGTATTCCGACAACCGCCCCTAAATTGTAGCCATTATAAACTTTTCCAGAGAATGACAATGAATGTATGACATTCGATTTTGTAGGTCTAGTTTTTTGATTTTGTAAATCCCTGATTGGGAACTTGTGTACATTTTTTGGAAGGACGTAGGATTTTTTTGTGGGAAGAAATGTGTTATTTTGATCATTATATTTTATGTTATTATATTTGGTTTAATTTATGGATCTTATTTTCTTCAGTTGAGTATCTCTTGCAACTGAAAAAAACAAACGTGTAAAAGCACTTGCATGGTATCTCCTGTGACGGAGGAGAAAGTGTTGTTGCTGATATTTTGGGGGCTTGCCTTGCCAATTTGCAGTGTTCTATAAGTCCAAAATGTTATTGCATCGAGATAGAGGAAAGGGAGAAGAGGGTAAGGCATGCAGCTTGTCTTCTCGGTGAAACTGAAGAGGTTATGGATCATGTTCCGAGCTTTAATGGCAATCGAGCTGTGTATTGATTAGTGGTGCGCTGTCAGGATGCGAAAGGACCACCCAGCTGCTGTTCAGACAAAGAAATTGCTGCTTTTGATTCTGGTGAGTTGCATATAGCCGTTGATGGGTAAAATAATACATTGCAATTGATGTGATGCTATTTTTGTAGGAAAAAGTATGCGGACATTCGGATTCTAAAAAATATTTTTATGAAACAATAACCAAACATACAGAAAAAAATTATAATATAGATTCGAAAATAGAAATACAATACCAAACCGAGTCTTAGAGATTACAGTATTCTTAAAATAGATTTGCTGCTTTTCATGGGTGTTGGAAAATCACACTGAGACCTGTCTTTTAGTGTAAAACAATTAACTCCATTGATGGAACACCACCCGATCGACTGCCTGTTGCTATGTTTTATTTTTTTCCTTAAAAAACACGGAACAAAGAGACTCAGTTGCATGGATATGTAAAATACGTGATTTTCGATACTAGCAGGCAAAAGGAGAAAGAATTTATCCGCTCGTGCTTGTTTTGAGCCCTTGTTTAGTAGGTGAGCACTGAAGGCACGTTAACTCCAACTTGTCTGGTGCTTCTTCGGCCAAATGCAATATACAAGTGGGACCTGCATTATGATCAAGCTATGCGCGATGTTTTTGATCTATGCACTTTTTCATACTCAAAATAAAAAATCGGATTCTCTATTTATAGAACTCATTAAGCTTTTAAAACTGTCGAAAACATATATGAATGGATTAATAAGATCATTGGTGTACATCAATAGAGCAATTGATGAGCATTAATGTTGGTATGAATATGCTTGTAACTGCTAAGGCCTTTCGGTTGCCTTGCCAAATTTTTCGGCTTTTTACTTTCATTCGCAGCCCTTTCAAATATTTCACAATCCCCACGTGAATGAACTTGATAAAAATATGACATAGAGTACAAGTTTGACTTGAAGAGAGAGAGAGAGAGTACATCAGATAATTTTTGCATATGATAGGTAGTTTTTGGTCTTGAACTTTTTCTCGTGAAATTCTATCAATTTGCTAGTAAATTAGTGAACGTAATGTCTGGAATTGTTTCGTCATTTGTATAAATCGAGACAATAAACTTCACACAGGAATTTCTCCCAACACAATTTATTTCTCATTGTTGTGTTCAGTTTAGTTATGAACATGTGTCTTGGTTATATAGGTGTTCTAAAATTTTTATCCTTTCGAATTTTTATTGAAGTGACCTCACTTCATATTCATATAGGTGAACTTTTATTATGAGTAAATCAAATACTTCTTTAAAAATTTCAATTTCAACGCATAAGAGTCATTAAAAATAAACAACAATTGTTTATTTTTAACAATATTATTGTTGTATCATAGAAAAAGGTAGGATAATCAATTTTCTCAGTGATCTCTGTAACCACACGCAATTAGGTTGTCCTATTGAACTTTGATCTTGAGCTTTCTAGTCAACAAAGTTGAGTTTCCATCATAGTAGGATTCAACGTCATATGCTTTAGCACCATTCTTGTCGATACTTCGCTAACTGACTCTCTATTTAACACTAGCATATTTGCAATACTGCTTTTTCAGTTCACACTGTCAAAGTGTAACAATCTAACTTGAGAACAGTTGTTTAATGGTATTATGTTTATGACATATATGTTTAGACTTACCATTATATATATTACTTTGTGCCCGTTCAGTTGTTAGTTGGCAATTACAATTTACACATATAGACGACACAAATTTTGATTATTTAGGAACATTTTTCAACAATTCAGGTAGTCATTTTGACTTTTTAGTTGCCTTGTTTAGAGATTGTAGACTATGCTATGCACGTCTATTTAGAAGATTTTTAACATACAGCTGCACCCACATATGTGAAATCATATCCATTTGTGGTTTCAAATATTTTATATTAGATATCCAATTTTCCCTTCTAGTACCACAAGATATATAATGTCTTGCAACCCATAATCATGAATGTACCACATGTATCACAATACAATGACTGTCGCTTTTCAATGGCTCTCTCCTGAATCTACACGTAATCACATGTCCAAAAGAATTATACAATTCTCAGTCACCAGATTACATTCTTGTGAATATCGAGCAGTTCAAATTCATTAATGAGAATCTAACATGTACCACAAAAATTGATCAATATAGAGTTAACGATTTTTTTCATTTTTTTTACCCTCTTGGGTGTAGGTATCGTCACATTTACAAGATACTCTCACATTTTAAAGAATTAATAGAAAGACCCTTGGACGCTAGGTTTTTGAATTTTATCACTTTTCTTGCACAACACCTGATAAGCGCGTAATATTGCATATTTATCGATTCATCATCTCTATTATGGCATGCCTGAATGAGTTTATTATAGATTATAATCGATATTGCATGTAAGATAATTCCTTTGTGCATTGCAGGATAATCATGTTAAACGAATAGCTCGGGTAGTCAATATGATGTCTGAGTGTTCCTATCAAGTTTCGGAGTCTAGAAGCATGCAATCTGATGTATTATGGTTCGGGGAAGTATTATGGAAAGAAAGAATTTCGAGAGGCCAAGGGTTCGAGTTGGAAAAAACAAGCTGCAAAAAGTTCATCCGAATGACCCAAATAAGTTCATTCGGTTGACCCCTGTTACATAACCTATGTTGAAGATGTTGTAGCCTAGTTCATTCGGATGATTTGTGATTTCAGAAGGCAAAATGAAATACTACAACATACTTCATCCGGATGACCCAAAAATGGTCAACCGATAGACTTGTAATTTCAGAAGGCAAAATGAGATACTGTAGCATACTTCATCTAGATGACCAAAAACAGACAAACCTGTAGAACTGAGATTGTGACAGCTTCTTTTTGATGACTGATGGAGGATATTGAGATTATCTCGAGCCCTATGCAAAGCCTACTTGGAGACCAAATGATGCTATAGATGAAGGGTGCTTTATGTAATTTCTCTTGGACTTTTTGGAGGGGTTTAAATGACAAACAATCATATTTTTAAGAAGTCTTCCATTATGTTATTTTACGTTGAAATTGTCAAAATCAAAATTGGGTGTTTTATCAAAATTTTCTCGTGCTTGAGAAAACTTCCTTTTAAAGTGTAGATGTTTCTCCCATATTGGTTAGGTGGGAAAAGGTGAAATAGTTTATATAAATGAGCACACCTATCAAGTTCATTTTAATAGCTTAACTCTAAAGTGACTTGTCTTATAGGTGCTTCGCACATACACACACATCCGCAATCGCACTTGTGTCTTATGCACGCATGCGTGAGCACGACAGTGGGCTGTGTGGCTGTAATGTGGTATTTTGACGGCGCACTTTGCACTTAGCATGTTGGCGCGAGGTGCCTGTTAGGCGTGCATATGCATTGCGTACGTGTGGCGGTTGAGTTACACGGGGTGCGCCTGTTTGATTGGATGCGACCCATGGTTCATACCTGTTTGGGTGAACCAATTAGGTGTGGGCATGTTCATACGCGAACAGGTACAACCCTACGCGATTGGGCGTTTCTAGCTCTATAAATAGAGCCAAGATCTCACAGCCATTAAACACATTGATTTTTTTAGAAAAACTCTCTCACTCCAAAAATTATTTTCTTGTACTGTTAATTCGTTACTCTGCAGAAACGAATTTGATAGTCTTTTGGTTCATTTGTTTTAAATTTTTTGATTCAATATTTTGTTTGTCTTTCGTTTGTGCTTGACACAGATAGAAGATTTAACGATCGGGTTTTGTTGTATCTTCGAAACATATTCGTTGCAACCCGGTGCACATCTACTGATGGGGACGAATACTATTTTTTGAAAAGCGACATTTGTAATACACTTCGAAATAAGTTCATCATACTGTTCATTTTACGATGATTTTAGATTATGCACCAACATTTTACTAGTTTTTAATTTCCTAGAGAGAAGTTATAGCTCATATGTTTCCATAGTTAGGTTTTGGTAACTTTTCTCTTGTAAATTCCTGTATTTTTCTACCTTGTAATCAAGTTTCATTGAAGAAATAGAGATCCAACGTTGTACTCTCCATCTTGTTCATCATTTCAATACAAGGTAAGTTTTCATTGCTGTTGTTCATGTCTTTATTAATTAGCTTGTTTTTCTATTATATAATGTTAGGCTAAATTTATAGGTTTGGTCTTAAGATGATTTCATCTCATAACCTAGGCAACCAAGATATCTTCTTCTAGGATTTTCAGAACTTATTGAAAAATGAGAGTTGTTCTTCCTTTTTGAAACTAAAATGGAGTGTTAAACCTTTAATTAAATATGCACAAAGTGCTTTTGGTATATCCAATGCTCAGGTCAATATTCTTCACTCTTTGACTACTCTTCCTGGAACAACCTCATTTTACAACACATCTTATGATTTAAACGATTTTCATTGAAATATTTTTCGACTTTGTTCTTGGTTGAGTATTACAAAGAAGATATCTATTGTCTAGTTTACAAATGAAGAGATCCACAAGACCACACCTCCCTGTTATTTAACAACTTTTTTTCGTGTAGTATCTTGTTCCTTAGTCTTAATATCAACAATCCAAGCTAAAAATGATTGACGTCATAAATGTCGAATTCACACTAGCATACTCATCCCAAGTATTACCCGCTTCGTCCCCGTGAGATCGATATTCGATACTTCTCCGCTATACATTTCCATTAAAGAGTAGAAGGAGTTCGGATTTTTGAATGTGATTGAACTGGAGCCGCAACGATACACTATTCGAGGTCAACCAACACCTCACATTGAGGATATTTCTCACGAAGAGAAATATACGTTTTGTGAAATCATAACTTATCAACATAGTAATCATCATTGTCTATAAGGCATTATTTTTCCATTCAACAATTTTATCGAGTTAAAGCGAATAAAGTGTAACCAACTTCATGTTGGGCACAAAATTTACTAAACGGTAATTTCTCAACACCTTAATATAACTACTATATTGATTCTCGAAAATTTATTCTCAAAACAGAATAAATTTTTCAAAATTCTACCATCACTCTCGAGCAGGAAAACATAGCACTAATTTGTTCTACCAATGACAAAAGCATACAACCTTATTGTCTCACAATATTTGTACGAATTTCAAGTCACACGTATCATTAGATCAAACCCAATAGTTTGCTGCTTCTTTTGACATATTGAAAAGAAGTCTACAAGTCTTTGTAACGTTGACTTTTACATTGGTAATAACTTGTCAACTCTGCCCATTCTTATCAAATAGAGGAGCATGATCTTGCAGGATCACTGTTGGCACACCAACAGTTATGGTCACACCCCTTTGAACTATACCACCACTGATATTCTCATTTACCAAAATCATATAATCATAGGCACATTTGATCTCCATGTTATGAAAATTATACGCGTGAACTAAAACATTATAACTTGTTGGAGATTAAGCAAATTTTTATTTTGTATCAAGGCATAAACTCATAAGCTTACATGTAATTTTTTTCCTTAAAGAAAATGCAATTAATAACAACCATGTCTTGTGCCATTTTTTCATATCCTTATCGTGCATGGCTCAATGTCAAATAAGGAAGTATAGATGCTTGAAAACATTGGTGACAGTTATACACTTTATCCCTACATATAATTTTGTTAACCCCATAGCTATGTGAGCTTATGCAATATGTATAATTCTCTCTATGTGAGCTTATGCAGTATGTATAATTCTCTTTCCTTTTTATGGCATCAATGTGGTGGGCCAAAATGCCGGACCATATATTCTAAGTGGGCTAAGCCCAAAAGCATATGAGTCATGTTGGCTGCATGGGGCTTTGGCCGACACATTGTTGGATACAAAATGTCAAACTAGACATAGTGTCGAATGAAGATGGATGGGTTTAGCCCAAAAGCATTATGGGCCTGCGATTGTGGGGCTTTGACCGACCTATTACCGAATGGGTTCAGACGATCACGATCACTATTTGACCCGTTGAGCTTGCCAAACACATTGTGCGGGGTTTCAGCCGAAGTGTGGCCCAACGGGTCAATAACCGAATATTCGGGAGGTCGGCGAATGAACCGTGTGGCCGAACAGGTCGATCAGACATTCGATTGAGGCGGTGAGAATATTCTAAAAACAAGGCGTGTTTCAAATATGAAAGCCTAGTATTGGCAGTTCCTATATTTGGAATGCAGAACATAAAGAAGATATACAATTAAGGAAAATGCTTGTGCCGCAAGGAAAAAGCCAGATTTGGCAATGCCTAATAATTCAGGTACGTTATCAATTATTGTGTAGTTACGATCTTGCAAGTTCTGACTTTAGCATCGGAATGTCCTCAAGTTGAAAACAACCAGTTGGTGCTAATTAGCTGTTCCCTATGCAGGCGATTGGAGCAATTTGGATTGGAAAATATTTGCAACTCCACAATTGACGACTCCACTGGGGACGATAGTCTCTATTTTCTGATTAGCATTATGGCTGGAGAGTCTGCACTGTTGAGGAAAGTCAGGACAACTAGGATTGATGGTGAAGGATAAGTGGGTGCCTTTGTCTCCAAGGGTAAGGGACCACTTATTGAAGAAATTAACTAAGGGGGGCAACCTCCGGCTACACCTCTGAGGCTAACAACTCAAGAATATGTCAAATAGCTGGAGGGAGACTTGAAGAAAATAGACGAGACAATTGATAGTCTGCGCTTGAAAATCTTGCAAGTTAGAGCTCACATGTAAAAGAACAAAGCTTTTGCGGCAAGCCGAACTCGTGACAGAGAGCGCATGAAAATCGGCACTCCACCTTGTGGAAAACATTCCGAATGCATGCACCATAGGTCAAATATTGGATTCTAAAGTTGTGACTGACTGTCACGACGGTGACAACGGGGCGCGACGAGCACGAACCCCGTTGCCTGACTGACATTTGGGCAAGCGAAAGGACGATCGGAGAGTCTCGGCATTCAAAAGGTTGGGCGAGCAGGATGTGGATAGCAGTCCGACACTCGGTCCGGTTGATGACCAAGTTGAGAAAAGCCATAGGGATGACTTACGAGATATGTTGGACAGGACCAAGAAGTGCAGATCCAGGAACGATCGACCGGTTATACGCGCTGTTGCATTGGTTCTGACTCATTTGGAGGTTGCACATGAGCGGTAGATCTTAACCCTGTTCACCCCTCAAATCGAGTTGGTGAGACCTCCTTTCGGTTTCACCCATCCGAAATTCAACAAATATGTGCTGAAAAACGACTCGTATACTCACATGGTCCATTATAAGTAGATAATGTCATTATACTCAACCAATGACGCACTTATGTGCAAACTATTCCCGTCTAGTCTCGGAGAGCTTGGTCTCCTATACTCAACCAGAAGCTGAGGTGCTCGTATCACAAGGACTAGGGACATTTGACTACAAATTGCCGACAATTCAAGGCCTTCTTGGAAGAGCTAGTAGACGCAAGCCACTTGAAGGAATGGGTTCACAAAGAAAAGACAAGAATGGGGGTGCCAACAAATGCTGATAACCAAGCCATCGATACCGAAGAGGTACGTACTATCCACGTAATCCATGGCATGGTAGACCAGGGTAAGGAAGAGATGCTTACGACCGAACTGCAACAAGTTGCACGACAAGAAGTGATGAACATAAAGTCGGCTCCCATAAAATGCTAAAAGGAGCAGGAGAGGATAATCTCTTTCACCGACAGATATTTGGAGAGATCAAGTATGACATCTACACAACGATGCCCCAGTGATCAGACTAAAGCTCGACACATGGTTTGTCAGAAGAATCTTGGTGGATCTCGATAGTTCTTATATGTATATATGCGATTTTATTATAGTATTTTTTGCGTGTACTAGTGAAATAAAACGTGCATGCATGCTTGAATTTAAAATACAACTACGAAATGATTTGCTTTCAAGTCACTTTAGCCACAAATTTTATTGAATTAGTGAAACATTTAAGAAAAGGCTCAGAATTATGTGATCCCTTTCGTCAAGATTTTGGTAACTCTTTTCCCTGCAAGAATGATTGGAAAAGAATGAAAGCTCTCTCTGGTTGAAATAGAGGAACTTCACGACCGGCTCCTCTTACTGTGGCAAAGGTAAGTCCTTTATACACTTCTGTCCACCCTCCTACCTATAATATGAGAAAACAATAAATCTAAAAACCATATGTTTATTACGCAATGTTTGAATCTTGATTTTGTCAAAAGAAAAGAAAATGATGTAACTGATTTCTTTGGTACCATAGTTGTGTTCTTTTTAAAATACAAGAACAATGGAAAGTCTGGAAACATTGTCCCATTTTTTTCGGTATTAGTGTTGTTGGGGGGGGGGGGGGGGGTGAATTGTGTTGCTAAGTAAAAATTACCAATTAAAAATTCTATCAATTAATTTGTAAAACACCTAGTGAAAAATCTCTTGTCTTCACTGCTTATTTTGTTGGTCTCGAATCCCTATTCCACTTCTTCAATGAAAATTCTATCAATCAATTTAGCAACTTTAAGACTGGAGTTGAAGTCACCAAATTCCATTCCTCCAGTCTAATCTTCATTGCCTACAATATCCTCATCCATTTGAAACTTGTCGAACCCCGAACACTGGTGCTTTCCCAAGTTTCTTTTTCCCTTTATATGCATGTAGGTTTTGTGAACCATGCATCCATAAACTTGAAGGGTTTTGGGCCCCAATCTCTTGTGTCATCCAAGATCAATATAGGACAGTGATCAAATATAGGTCTAGGCAACCCCTTTTGATTGAACCTAAATATTTCCAAGCATTCTAGTGAGAAGAGGAATCTATCAAGCCTGCTCACGAACTCTCTATTTTGGAAGTTGGTTCAGGTAAATCTCTTACCTATCAAAGAGATGTCTAGCACTTTCATTTGGTTAATGAAGTTCCAGAAATCTCTCATACCTCTATCAACATCATAACACCCATTTCTTTCCTCAATTGAAAGGATTTTATTAAACTTTCCTCCAAAGCAGCAAGACAGGTGTAGATCATTCTTGAAGTAGTTAGCTGAGTCCAAACTTCTCTCATTATATTCACTTACTTTGGGGAATATATTGATCCAATAAAGCACTCAAAGCTATATATTGTGGACTTTCCATACTAGAAGGACGAAGTGGTCGTTGATAGTAGCAGAACTGGATTAAAATACTTATGAGTCCAGATAATGAGAATCCCCCTTGAGTTATCTCTGGCCCCTAAGATGGCAAAATCAAACTGATAGTTCCCCCATGGCTTTTGAATCATGGCCCTCTTCATAGCTTCCATCTTTGTTTCCTAAATGTGAGAAAGAGTAATATTATATTTAGTTTTCTAAATGGGTTCTAAGAGAAATTTGGATTGAAAATTGTAAAAGGTTAATATGGTTTTGGAATTTTTTTAGGGGGCATGTTCTATTTTTCTTACGTTCTCGTTGGTGTTTTGTCAACTCTGTCACTCGAGATCTTAGGTGTCATGCAATTTGTAGGGGACTTGGGTGTCAATTTAATTGTGATTCTTGATTCTCCTGTTGTGATGTCGGCATGCTTGTGGTCCCTTTAAAACTTCATTATTTACATTTCAAAGATTAATAAATTCTTTTTTTACTGACAAAATAAAAAGCAACAAGAAACCAGAAGAAGCAACAAGAACCAAAATATTAACTCAATATTTGTGAAACAAAAATAGATAGCTTTGACTTTTAATACAAACTTCTCACTCAAAAAAAGACAAATTTAGATGTAACCCACTGCTGTGAAAAATTATTCAGAAGATTTAAACAAATTTTAACGTCTAACTAGATATGTAGAGTCAACATGGTTGTAACTTGTAATGTAATTCCTTATTAAAATTAACAAATGTTTATTTTTCTGATTAAACTAAAATTTTGTTTTTGAATCCATGGTCATAATGGTGTAATTGCCAACCTTAGCAAAGAAAATTATTGAATAGCTTTAATTTCTTTTGGGGAGATGCAATTAGTCTGTCTTCTTCTCCTCTTGGAAATATTCATATGATTAATTAATCGGTTGAACCTTGATTTTATCAGATTCTTTTCGTCAGAGTTATCACCTCTCCTAATCAAACCTCTCTCTCTCTCTCTCTCTCTCCCACTTTTTAGGTCAGCAACTTTGTTCAGTATATTTTGTCGATTGTTAGCTTAATTCGTCTGACCTCAGAAGATTTCAATTCTCAAACTAGCATGAAATGTGCATGAGATTAAAAAAGTTGAAAGAGAAATAGAATTATCTCTGAGTAATTAGTTTGTCAAAAAATATGCATAGAAACAATTAACAAAAGACACTTGTGCTCAAAAGAAAATAGTTAGATAAAAAATATACATAATGCATAAAAATTGATTCATCATTTTTATAATTAAACCAAATTACTATATAAGTCTCTGTAAATGTTATCTATTTACTAAAAAACACCATCTACATCCTGTCATATATCGACAAGTAAAAAGAATAATTGGGAACATTCTTCAAAGTGTACATTTAACGTGTTTTTTTTGTTTTAGTAATTAAAGGTGATAAGACGAAATTCGGAATATTGACGACGTAGTTAAAACTGTTGGAAATAATAGTATTAGCGACGGTTACCTAGATGATGCAAAACAAAAATTATTTGCGATGGCTATACCACGTTGCAAACAATTTCATCGCAAATAATGATTATTTGCAACGGGAAACCAGCAGTAGTAATTACTTAGTCCCGATGTAATAGTTTTAGCAATGGGATATCATCGTCCCATATAAACAGTCGCAACAGTAACTATTTGTGACGGGATATGAGCAGTCAAATGAACAGTCGTAATTAGGTAAAAAAAGAAAATTAATAAAATATAAAACGACATCATTTAATTAATGAAATATAAAGTGAGAATTTTGATTTTTTGCATCAGTAGAGCACTGTCGCTAGTAGTTATCCTTTCGGTCGCAAATGACAATAAATTATCAGTCAAAAAAAAGTGACATTTTTGGTTTTTTTTCATCGGTGTGGTACCACCGCTAATAGTTATCTCTCTGTCGCAAATAACTTGCGACGATAAATTACCGATGCAAAATCCTTTCAGATAACAAATTTGTATTCAGTTTGTTAGGGAGTTATATAGATAGATGGAGTTCTAATCAAGTAAAAGTCTGTTTTTTTCTTAATAAGCTGTTATTATGCTATTTTACTAATCAGCTTTGCTTTTTAAAAATTTATCAAATATTAATAATAAAAAATTATCACGTATCCTCACACCAATTAAACATTAAGTATGCTTTGTTTTAGTACATATAGTATAGAACTATATATAAATAGATAGATTTGGACTTTAGGTTTACCATTGAGGACCAACACACAAGAGACTTGGGTGGTTCTTCTGCTTCTAAAATAACTCATTCTGAATTAAAAAATATAATCTAAGAGATTAATTTGTTTTAGAAATCATCCAATAAAACATTTTTTAAAAATAATTAAAATTAAGTTTAACAGATATAGAGAGAATCATAAGATCAAATCTTATCTGTTTTGAAAATATTGAATAAAACTTATTTTTTATTTAATAAAATATAATTCCATCAATTTCATTTTTAAAAGATAATTTACCATCGAACAACCATAATTTAACTACTCAAATCATACTATCGGGCTTGGGCTCATTTTGTTAGCATAGCATAGTTGCTAGGCCCAAATTTTGGATGAAGACGCTTTGACAAAACTTAACTCAAGATTTTTGGTTTATTTTGTTCTGATTTTGTATTTTTAATTAACTCAATAGTATGTAATAATGGTATAATCAAGACTTTTGTTTCAAATAAGTCTTTATTAAAAAATTTAGTTGTATTCATCTTCTGTGATTATAAATACAACAGATCTTTCTATGACACCAAATGTGTGATGAATTAATATTGAGTCATTGTTAAAGATAAGATTGATTGTGATTATGTGCAAATTTCTAAAGGGTTAATGTATTGTAGACAGTCCGTGTCTACAAAATATAGTTCATTTTTAGTTCACCTATATCTAAAATTTTAAAATAAGTTTACTAACACTTCAGGTAGCACATAAAAATGTACATAATGCCTACATGACATATTATTATAAGATAAAATGTAAAAGAGGGTCACACAAATTTTTAATACGTGTTCAAATCAATTGATGCCACATAAGCATGATGTATAACTTGATGTACAACGTGGTGTGTTAGTAGTATTGTTCTAATTTTTAAGGATGATATTTTGGCGTGTAGCTAAAATACATTACTACCACATTAATTGAGTTATACATAAAGGATGATATTTGTTCCAAAACCATTAGATTTTCATTTTATTTGCTAAAATAAGAATTTCCTTATCCTTATAATAGAAGTAGTCGATTCAACAAATTATTTTTCTTCAATTACTGAGAAGTCAAGTTTGAGTACGACATGTTTACAAATTCCGGTGGCACTGTTATTTATTTCTTCTCTCAAACCGAATTTGATAGCGAAAGTGATTGTCAGCCCATTCAGGTTCAGCTTTAGAAAAGACAATCACATCATTAGCTTCCAACTGGTGATGTTTCACAAACCCTGTCCAGTTACCAGAAATCCTATACCCACCTGTGCTCGAACCGTGATTGAATTCCATTTCCCAGTCCTCGTTCTCACCATAACAAAACCACACAATTCCTCTGGCATAATTTCCCGGGATCGTCTCGATTGGAGGGAAATGCGTTTCCGCTGCTTCTTTTGGAATATAGAGAAAGCTTAAACTCACATCACTCCGAGTCAAACACTTCTTAAACAGATATTTTCCCATCTTTTCATTTCCATTTCCCCCTTCCCGTGCCCGCAGATAATCGATGAAGTGACGGTTATCGCTGTTGACAACTTTGAAGAACCGAACGGTATCCCTATGTTGCAAATCGTGGGCATAAGCGAATTGCCTCCAATCACCGGAAATGGAGTATGAATTGGTGAACGGGGAGAAATTGATATCCATCCACCACCTGGTTCTCTGAGCGTCCAAAAATGGGAGAATCCGAGTCTCCTGTTTATAGAGTCTGGAGTGGGAGTTTCTGAGACGAGGGAAATGGGTTTCTGCTGCTTCGGTGGGAATTTTGAGACGCTCAGAGCCGACGTCCCTTGGAGACAATTCCGTTTCAAAGAGGTAATCTAAATCGGATTCGTCGATTTTCACTCTTTTGTGTTGATGAACATCTTCACGGTTTCCAGTTACTCTGGACCTTACGGGAGAATATGGAGTAGCCTGCTTGTCACCGTGACTCGAGTGCCTGCAAATAAAACAATTGCGTCTGTGAGGGATAGGGAGAAGAGGGAGACACTAGTATGCCGGTATAAGAAAACCATAACGTATCAGGGTAGTTAGTACACCTGCAACAAGAAAGTTCATCGTACAATTTCGTTCGGTGATTACTAAAATCAGGAATATATCCCTCTCGAGTCTAAGGTCATAACAAATAGTATGAAAATAATTAAGGGATAAATTAAACAACACTTTTAAGTGGGGTCTCTACAAGAACTTTTATCTTATTTATCATTATAAGTCAAAATTTAATTCACTAATGTACGATTTATGGACATCACCCTTTCTACATATCCAATACACTATAATAAAAGAACTCAAGTTGGTAGTTTCCTCTGTTGGTTTGTCTCTTCTGTTCTTTCTTTCAGTGTCTGGAGGTCTATGGTCTTTTGTTTAGCTTTGAGGGTGCAGGGAGCAGGGTTGGGGTATAGTTGTTGTTTTTCCCATTGTCAGGCTTATTGGGTTAGGGAATGGCAGGGCTCTTAACTGGTTTGGGGCTCAGTATTTTTCTAATGGAGCTTGATGGGAGTGTTGGCAGGGCTCTTAATTTGTTCTGGGGTATTGAATGCCACTTAGTTTTGGGTTGGGTCTTGCCTTTTGTTTTTTGTCTCTTCGTTTTCAGTGGTCTGTTTCTACTGGTCTTTGGTCTGAGTATGTATTTCTTTATCTGCTTTGAGGAATTTCTTCTCCATCAAGGATTCCATTGTGGTAGATACTGTTCCATTGGAGGGTGTCAAGTTCAGGCTTCTCTGCTACCTAAACTGAAGAAGTTGGATCTTTGGCAATGGGATGATGCTTCTCAGGTTAGTTGCGTATCGTTCTGGTTTTTTTCTGGTTTATTTTCCTTCTACTGTTAAAGGCTTGTAATTCACCTGGGTTATTATTTGCAGTTTCCAGTTGTTTTTTCAGGTTGACTTCTTGCCAAGTTTGAGGTCTTTGGGGTTCAAGCGGCAAATGATTGTCAATCGCTCAGGCGCCAATATAGCTTTCGCTTGAAGTCTTATTGATCATTGTAACACATTTACTTTCATTACTAAAATATCTTTTTTGTCGGAAAAAAAGAGACATGCTACATTACATTTATTAATCAAAACAAAGAACCCAACTAGGATATGATAGAAAATTATAATTCATAAGAATAAGCTTGATATTTACGTATACCCTTGTCGGGTTATATTTAATGGGCTATTTCTTTCTATCTGGATATAAAGAAGGGATATAATATACTAGATATGTTATTCTGAGGATGTGCAGTTTGCCTAAAAAATCAACGTGTTAGCCGTATTCATTTCGGGTGATACAAGTTTAACCTCAACGCACCTTATTTGCTATTTGTGTTTTCACGTGGTGTCCTATTCGTGTTGAATAATAACCAATCCTCTCAACTTGGTTAATTTTCTGTGTGGTTCAACCCAAAAAAATTAAAGCAAGAATTTAGTTTTTTAACCTACTAAAAATAAGGCAAAACATGAATTGTTCAAGAAATCATTAGTATTCTTGCAAGAAACTATCAATTAACGTTTCGGGCGTACAATAAATTTGAGGGACAAAAAAATAAAAAAATCCTTATAAAGTAATACGTGAAAATGGTATTTTCAGAATTGAAGGTTGATTTTTTAGACTGCAACTTATACGTTAAATCTTCTTCTTGGCACAAAGGCAAAGTTTATGAAGACCAATCGCGGAAATATACTTATCAGAACAAATAAATGTACACGTACATCAAAGAATCAAGAATATGAAAGGAAACATATAAAAACAAACCTCCATTGGATTAATATGGAAGAACTAGACTGAACTGATAGATCAATTATGGTGGCAACTTGAGTTATTTTCTTTTATGTTGCTGCAAATTGCAATTCTTTGTTTTGCCAACAACCAAACAGAGCAATTTACAAGGACATGTCCTAACTCTCGGTGGAGAAGCATAATAAAGCAGTTGATGATACCTCTTTTGTGATCCTGGATTGACATCATTAGGGCGTTGATCAGGGCCTTTATCAACATTTTTTCCATGATATTGCCCTTGCACTATTCGCTTTTTTATTGGTAAATGAGACATTTTCTTGGTTCTTTCTTTCTCTCTTTCTTGAGAGAGAGAGAGAGAGAGAGAGAGAGAGAGACTACGGGAATGGTAGATGTTTATATATAGAGGTGATCAGCATAGTGGGTTTAGACGGTTAGCTACTGTAACTATATCTATAGGAAGCCAAAGAACACAAGAAATGCTTTGGGTCTAATTATAAATTAAGCTAGGCAATCATTGGTTCTTTATACATATACTCTGTTTCTCAAGTGCTTATAAGAGAGAAACTTTAAGCCTCTGTTTCTGTTCTTTCTTCCCTGGGTTGATCACTTAGTCTCTTGAGGACCCCTTTTTTTTGTTGTGCAACTTTGAGGACCCTTGCTGGTATCTCACACACACACACAAACACTCATGTACACATACATATGTGCAAACTACTTGATGTATATCGCATACACAAATATGCTAGATCTCGTATGGTTGATGCAGTAGGCTTTATGCAGAACCTACTACACTAATACTCAATATCTCCTTTTTATAATTTCGACCAAGAATTTCACCAGAAATTCAGAAAGTGAACCTTATGGTACTATAGATTTGAACTTACATAATGTGGCCCATTACTTGGAATTATATATAGGTGTAAAATGGGCTGGAATGGCAAAGACGCGTGTTTAGACGAGACAACGATGTAGGTGTGTCTAGTGTGGTTTTGGCAGCTTAGTTTCAGTGGGATATTGATTGAGTTGGCATTAATGCAGTGGAGCATACGTACCTGCTCAATCCCTCAAGTGCACAGAAATTGTGTTATGAACGTGAAAATTAGGTCTTCTCCAAGGAGACCCAGTTTAGGAACAAAATTATACCATAGACTTCTCCACTTCAAGAGTACCATATAATGAACAAAATTATCCAATACCAAAACTGCATTCTAACACCATGGAGTATAAATTTATGCAGGATGCAGATGTGGTTAGAGACATGCTAAATGCATGGCATGTGTGTCAGTGTGTGTGTGCGCGGGGAATTGGCAGCTTAAATTTGATTAAGAATGAAACCCCCAAGTAGTCCTAGAAGGCCTATAGGAGCATACATATTTGCTATATCATAATGATTTGCAGTTTATGAGAATTGTTCCCCGTCCCTAACATAATGACCTGCTGAGGAAACGGGAAATCGCTGTAGCACAAAATTAATTAAATATGGTTAACAGTACGCACACATAATCCTTGTACAGAAAATAACTTTGTATAATTCAGTTTGTATGTCATTACTCGGTGAAGAACGAGTAAGGAATTACCAGTGAATAATGCTATGCAAAGCGAGAAGGCATAAAACAATTGGAATATATAAAGTAATGTAGCTGAATGAAACCTATGGTTGTAATTCCAGGCACGTGACATAAATTTTTGTTACAAAAATGCCACAACCATTACTCTAGTGATTTTTTGTTTTTGTGGATAGAAATTATATGGTCGTACACTATCTTCCAAGGACATTATTTCGTTACAAATAGGCATATATAGGAGAAAAAAAGCTCCAAGCTCTAATAAAAAATATGCACCTAAAAAATTAAATAGGTAGAACCAGGTGAAATCAAACTTTGTCATTCAACAACACTTATAAGAAAAAAAAAGTTCTTTTCGAGAGTCTTATTTGTTGAAAGATCATCACCACTTCTCTTGAATTCTCCGGAGTCTTCCGATCTCTCCGGGAAACCTCCGACCTATTCCAGAAACATATAGATCTTGCTAGAGTATTCCGGACTCTTTCGGAGTAATATAGAGTATACTAGACTATCCTAGAAGATTCCGGACACTACTAAAATAATCCGGAATATGATAGAATCTAGAAGGTCTCTACAAACTTCTAGAAGTATTTAGTAATGACTTGTATCTAGAGTGTTCTTATAGTGTCTATAAATAGGTGTGAGGTCATTTGTAACATAGCATTAGAGTGAGAGCAACAAAGTGTGTCACCAAGTGTCTTCCAAAGATTGTGTATAATTCTTATGTGTGTGTGAGAGTCTTCCTTTGAGAGTAATAGTTTGTGTCGTTGTGTGTGTACAAATGTATTGTACAAGAGCTTGTAATCAATAAAAGTACGTTTGTTTGTTGTGTTCAACCCAACAATTTGGTATCAGAGCCAACTCGGTCGGGACAGGTCATAGAAGTGTCGTGCACAGTTTGGTTACTGTGAAGCTTGTTGGCTTGTTTGGTGAAGGAAGAGAGAGTCGCTCCAAGTCACGATGACGGATCTTGCGAACACAACTAGTGGGATTACGAGGCTCAACAACCACAACTATCAAAGTTGGCGGAGTCGCATTAAGTCCTATCTTGAAGGGCAGGACTTGTGGGAGATCGTTAACGGGACTAATATCGAGCAACCCAAGGATAATCCTGAAGCACTCCGAAAATGGAAGATTAAAGCTGGGAAGGCGATGTACGTGCTCAAGTCAACCATTGAAGATGAGTTGTTCGGGCGAATCAGGGATGATGACACACCAAAGATGGCGTGGGATACATTTGCATCATTGTTTTCAAGAACAAATGATGCTCGGCTCCAGTACTTGAAAAATGAGTTGATGTCCACCACCCAAGGAGGTAAGAGCATAAGCGAGTATTTTACAAAAATAAAAGACATATGCCGTGAAATCTCGGATCTCGATCCGAAAGCAAATATTAATGAAGAAAGGATGAGGAGGATAATTATACACGGTTTGAAGACCGAGTATAATGGTTTTATCATGGCAATAAAAGGTTGGCCAACTCAACCAACCCTCATAGAGTTGGAGAATTTGTTGGTCAATCAAGAAAGCTTATGCAAACAGATGGCTGGAGTGTCAGTAAAGAATGAAGAGGAGGCACTCTACAACAATAATAAGAAGGGCGGACAAAATCGATATCAAAATAACAAAAGAAGACAGAACAATGAAAAGCCTAAGAAAAAAGATGAAGACGTTAAAATCCAGCACAGGGGAAGTCCTCAGACGGGGGGAGCTCAACGACGATCCTCAACATCTCGACGATATGACATAGAATGTTTCATCTGTCACAAGAAATGGCATTTTGCGAAAGACTGTTGGTTCAAGAAGAAACCAACAGAGGGCAACTTGGTGACTTTTGAAAATCACCAAGAAGATAGTGAAGAAGAGTGGGACCCTCTAGCATGCTTTGCAATGTCCGGGTCCACTGAAGGAGAAAGCTCAGACGAAGAAATAGACTTTGACGAACTACCAGAGCAGTCCACTGAAGAAGTAGCTGCTTCTTCGATTGTGACGGAAAACAGTGAAACAGCCCTTAATGCAGTAGCTGATGGGGGAGCCATCAACTATACAGAAGATTGGATCGTTGATTCAGGGTGCTCCAATCACATGACAGGTGATAAAGAGAAGCTGTCCAGCCTGTCCGCTTACAAAGGAGATCGGGTGGTGGTAACGGCGAACAACTCAAAGTTGCCAATAACTCATGTTGGTAAGACCGTTGTCTTACCTCAATTCAGCCCTAACAAACTCAAGTTAGAAGATGTCTATCACGTGCCGGGGATGAAGAAAAATTTGTTATCAGTCTCACAACTGACGTCCTCCGGTAACTATGTAGTATTTGGCCCGGAGGATGTTAAGGTGTACCAAAATCTTAAAGTATCAGGTACACCAATCATGGAAGGGCGACGCAGGAAGTCCATCTACGTAATGTCAGCTGAATCGGCTTACGTAGATAAGACTCAAAAAAATGAGACTGCAGATCTCTGGCATGCACGTCTAGGGCACGTGAGTTATCATAAGCTGAAGATTATGATGAAGAAGGCTATGCTCAAGGATCTACCCCAGCTAGATGTTCGAGAAGACACGGTTTGTGCAGGGTGTCAATATGGTAAAGCACATCAATTGCCGTACATGGAGTCAAAGTTCAGAGCAAAAGAACCCTTAGAACTCATCCATTCGGATGTGTTCGGACGGGTGAAACAAGCGTCGATCAGCGGCATGCGCTATATGGTGACCTTCATCGATGACTTCTCAAGGTACGTCTGGATAGACTTTATGAAAGCGAAGTCAGAAACTTTATCAAAATTCAAAGAATTTCGTGAGAAAGTCGAAAGCAAGTTCAATAAAAAGATTCGATGCTTGCGAACGGATAATGGTGGAGAATATACGTCGAACGAATTCTCAGACTATTTGAAGAATTGCGGAATCCGACGACAATTGACTTGTTCAGGCACTCCACAACAAAACGGGGTCGCTGAGAGAAAAAACCGACACCTTGCAGAAATTTGTCGGAGTATGTTGCATGCAAAGAATGTGCCTAGTCGATTCTGGGCAGAATGCATGAAGACGGCAGCTCATGTGATCAACAGGCTACCACAAGCAAAGCTAGGCTTTGTCTCACCTTTCGAGAAGTTATGGACCAGACCGCCCACGGTAAGTTACTTCCGAGTCTTCGGATGTGTATGCTACGTATTTGTACCAGATCATTTGCGTAGCAAGTTCGACAAGAAGGCAACTCGTTGCATCTTTGTCGGCTACAGTAATGAGAAAAAAGGGTGGAAATGTTGTGATCCTACAACTGGTCGGTGCTACACATCAAGGAATGTCGTCTTTGATGAAGCATCATCATGGTGGTCCTCGCAAAAGGTGGCGTTGCCAAACTCAGAATACCCGGAAGATCGGCTGCAAGAGAAGCTGGGGGAGATGAAAGAAGAAGAATCTCATGATTCGAAGAATGAGACGATGCCTACAACAGACAATAGTGAGAAGGAGCCTGGTTTGTCTGACACCCCAGGAAAATCAAAGAGTCCATGGAAAAGCGGAGTGCATCCCAGTGATCCAGAAGAAAGGATCGACAGAGAAAATCCACCACTCAGGAGATCGACCAGATTAATGAAGCCTAACCCGAAGTATATGGATGCTGCACTGGCAGAAGAAGAGAGCGTGCAAGAGCCAACAACATTCGAAGAAGCCTCCCAAGGCAAAGAGTGGCAGAAGGCGATGGAGGAAGAGATCAAGGCACTAGAAGAGAATCAGACTTGGGAACTAACACCAAAACCCAAGGATGTGAAGCCGATATCATGCAAATGGGTGTATAAGGTCAAGACTCGCTCCGATGGATCGATAGAAAGGTACAAGGCTAGACTAGTAGCTCGAGGCTTCTCGCAACAATACGGCCTGGACTATGACGAGACATTTAGTCCAGTAGCAAAAACCACAACGGTGCGAGTGCTACTAGCACTTGCAGCTAACAAGTCTTGGAGGCTATGGCAGATGGATGTAAACAATGCCTTCCTACATGGAGAAATTGATCGAGATATATACATGAAGCAACCAAGAGGATATGAAAGTAAAATGCATCCAGATTATGTATGCAAATTGAAGAAAGCGCTGTATGGCCTCAAGCAAGCACCGAGGGCTTGGTACGGCAAGATAGCTGAATTTTTAGTGCAAAGCGGGTTCTCAGTTGCACCTGCAGACTCCGGCCTATTCGTGAAGTTTCAAGAAGAAAAAATAGTAATAGTGCTAGTGTATGTGGATGACCTGATCATTACTGGAGATGATAATGATGAAATCCAAAAGACAAGGGAGAACTTGTCGGTGCGGTTCCAGATGAAGGAACTTGGAGAGCTGAAGCATTTCCTTGGGCTGGAAGTTGATCGAAGCAACGAAGGCCTATTCCTTTGCCAACAGAAGTATGCAAAGGATTTGTTGAAGAAATATGGGATGCTCGAATGCAAGCCAATCGCAACTCCGATGGAGGTGAATGCCAGGTTATGTTCAAAAGCAGGAAAAGACTTAAAGGATGCAACTATGTATCGACAAATAGTAGGTAGTCTAATCTACCTTACATTGACGAGGCCTGACATTGCATACGCGGTTGGAGTAGTTAGCCGATACATGCAAACACCAAAGAAGCCCCACCTTGAAGTAGTACGTCGAATACTGAGGTATGTGAAGGGTACAATAGACTTTGGTCTCTTGTATAAGAAAGGTGGAGCATGCAGGTTGATCGGCTATTGTGATGCTGATTATGGTGGTGATCATGACACACGACGATCAACCACAGAATATGTATTTAACCTCGGTTCAGGAGCTATTTCTTGGTGTAGCAAGAGACAACCTACAGTATCTTTGTCGACTACAGAGGCTGAATACAGGGCAGCAGCAATGGCAGCACAAGAAAGCACGTGGCTTATGCAGCTAATGAAGGATCTTCATTAGCTAGATGATCATGCAGTAATAATGCACTGTAACAATCAGTTAGCAATTTGCTTGGCCGAGAATCCAGTGTTTCATGCTAGAACCAAGCACGTGGAGGTACACTATCACTTCTTAAGAGAGAAGGTACTTCAAGGAGATATAGAGTTGAGCCATGTGAAGACAGAGAACTAAGTTGCAGACGTGTTTACTAAAGGACTAAGCAGCGCTAAGTTCAACGAGTTCAGAAAGCAACTTGGAATGATGACTAAGACATAATTCAGAGAGTTGGTGCTGAGGGGGAGTGTTGAAAGATCATCACCACTTCTCTTGAATTCTCCGGAGTCTTCCGGATCTCTCCGGAAACCTCCGACCTATTCCAAAAACATATAGATCTTGCTAGAGTATTCCGGACTCTTCCGGAGTAATATAGAGTATACTAGACTATCCTAGAAGATTCCGGACACTACTAAAATAATCCGGAATATGATAGAATCTAGAAGGTCTCTACAAACTTCTAGAAGTATTTAGTAATGACTTGTATCTAGAGTGTTCTTATAGTGTCTATAAATAGGTGTGAGGTCATTTGTAACATAGCATTAGAGTGAAAGTAACAAAGTGTATCACCAAGTGTCTTCCAAAGATTGTGTATAATTCTTGTGTGTGTGTGAGAGTCTTCCTTTGAGAGTGATAGTTTGTGTCGTTGTGTGTGTACAAATGTATTGTACAAGAGCTTGTAATCAATAAAAGTACGTTTGTTTGTTGTGTTCAACCCAACATTATTATAGGGTCCAAGCTTTCTCTAAATATCTCATCACCTCTTGTGAAAACTACATGATTATGGTTTTGCTTGTCCTGTTTATACACGAGTTGAAATAGAAAACATGGAGAGGGAACCAAACTATAGCTTACCATACGTTTCTAAGCCAAGCCTTCTACTCATGGTTGGATGAAGCAACAAAAGCTGAGCGGTTTTCGAGCTCCATGCAAGCGCGCCACTCATGAACTTGCTATTTCTTATATATGCTGGTGCCTTCCGTGTGTTTGCATTGTAAAAGGCATACACGCATGCGGCATGTGTGTTTTTGTGGATATCCTATCATTGCATTGTCATGACCTGATTTTTTATATTTTCATATGAGCAATGCATCGTCACCTTAGTTATTTGCTTCATGCCTTTTCTCGTGATTTTGTAGGTTTTCTACCGTCGCTCCAACGACAATGAATTTTTTAACGAGCGACATATAGCCTGGTTAATATGCTCTTTGGCGATTCATTCCAAAGATCTTGAGATGTCAAAGGCTTCAACATCAGTCATTTGCAATACTCTGAGTTTCAGAAGACTTGTGGATTCAAAACGCATGCAATCAATCACTTGGTGCAGTGAACAAAGATTCGATAAATCAATCTTAGTTCAACTGTGAAGAGTCGTAGTTGTGAATATAGGTTAATTTGTAATCGCACAATGATAATTATAGTGATTTGATTTCTTCTCGTGGTTTTTATCCATTTAGGAGTTTTCCACGTATATTGTGTGTTCTACTTTTACGGTATTTATTTTATATGCTCGTGTCTATTGCATGTTAGGTTAATACATTTTTTTCATAAATTAATGTGGCTGAATGAAACCTATGGTTGTAATTCTAGACACACGATAGAGAGATTTTTATGATAAAAATGCCACAACTGTTGCGTGATTTTAATGTACTCGCAAAGCGCAAAAATCGTACTAAAGTATAGTAATGCAAGAGCGAGGTCGAACACACAAGGACTTGTGATTTTTATTAAGAAAAACTAAATAAATCAAATCGATTTAACCCTAATATAGTTGACAATAGTTGTGATTCTTTTTATTCTAAAATAATTAAACAAGCAAAGACAAAAATAAGTTAAAAAACTAAAAATCAAATATACACAGAAAAATAGTTTGAATTAAATGTTTAGAAAATAACTAAATTTTTAGAATCTACACCCATAAATATATCAATTAATTTTATGCAGTGATTTTTCCTATTATTTATACACAATGATTTAAAGGTCAATCTTAATCACCATGGATAATATACTTTTTAGGCTCTTTTTATTTTCACAAATGTTTGTTTTTCCTCAGCTTCAAAGTTTAAGCTTAAATCATCATCTGTATTCATAAAAATAAATTACAGATGATACCCAACACTTAAATATTAACATTAGTAAATCAAGCAATAAAATTGAGCCAAAAATAATTTTCAATAAATGCATGTTGAAAAAATCAAACGCATAAAAATTAATCAATACGAGTCATGGAGTTTTATCCTTAACCCTAATTTCAATATTCAGTTACTCATGGAATCGATGAAACATAAATAAAAATAAAAATAAAACTCCATTGACTAAAATATAACCAAACCAAACCAAACCAAACTGAGCCTTATGTCCCAAATCAATTGGGGTCGGCTATAAGGCGGACCCCAGTGCCAGAGTGGCTCCCACTATGTGGGCTCAGGGGAAGGAGACCCTATATGTACGCAGTCTTACCTTAGCAAATTTTTGCTAAGAGACTGTTTCCAGGGCTCGAACCTTGGACCTGGGGGCTGAAAGCCAACACACCCATTGACTAAAATATAAATCTTATAAAATTATAAAAGATTAGCCTTAGATTTATTTGAGCCGTGTACTGTCTTCCTTGCTAAGATCAGCCGTGTATCCCTTTTTGATATCTCAACCGTGTGCTGCCTCTGCGAGGATCATCCTCATTTTTTATGACTTTTATAGCCGTCTCCTTCCTTGCTGTTGCTTGAGCCTTTTTTTTTTTTTTTTTTAAATAGACCGGTAGCCAGCATTTCTAATTGGTAAGGGTAAAATGCAATGACCTCAACTGAGGTTTCTAACAAATGAGATCTCCCCTCAGGTTTCAGAAAATGTAGTAACCCGCTCTGTTTTTGAAAATATTTAATTGTTTCTCCCCTCAAATTAATTTTTGGTATATTCCGTTTGATTTGCCCTTCCAGTTGACCATTCTACCATTCGGTGCATGTAATGCTTCACACTCACTCATTTCATATTTTTTTAAATAAATATTTTGTGAGAAAAATTTTTAAGATTTGACAAATGCAAGTATCTCGTAAAAATAACAAAATTATGTGAAAAAGTTTCTAATGTTGAAAACCAAAAATATTATTTACATGTTCGATAAGAGTAGAATACTAAAAAATTAGGAAATGACAGGTCCATTTGGATTGTGGTAATTATTGACTTATAGACTTTTTTTTTTTTGTCCTTTAGTGAATTTTTTTATAATTTTTTGTTTTGTCTCAATTTTTTTATAGTTGTTGGTTCGTCTCGAAAATAGATTTTATAAAAGTATAAAATTATGTCCAAAAATTTTAAAAAGTTCGAGACAAAAAATAAGCCAAAAACAACGTCTATGTTGACTTATTTTCGTCTTTAGTGAGCTTTTTTTAACTTTTGGACATAATTTTATACGTTTTAGATTCCTTTCGTCGACAAAAACTAATAATCACCAAAAAAATAACACAAAAATAACAAATACAAAAAAAATTGAATAAAGACAAAAAATAATCAATTTAATTAATTTTGGCCAAATAGAGAATTGATTTGTATTGTTCTTCAAAATAACCGTGTAAAAATACAATTCTAGAAATATTAAAGGTTATTGTTCTTTACATCTTTTTCAAATACCTTGAATAAACACAATTTTATTTTATGTAAGATACTAGAGTTATTGCATCATTACTTGCAAGAACCGTATTTGTCAAGAAAGTATCACATTACATACTTTTATTTAGATGAATATTGTATGCATCTCTTAAATAAACCTGAATAATGAATTTATAATATATGGCCTACAAACTCATAACCATTATTATACCAAATTTTATAATTTTGGGGTAGAAACTAAAAACATTTGGTCAAAAATTTATAAAAATCAAAATTAAAACTAGTAACATACAATTGTTATGAGTGAAAAGTTAATTTTACGAATTTATTTACAAATGTTAGGAAAAATTTATGAAGCCAATATCAATTTCACAGGTATGTATGCAAAAATATTATAATTTCAAAGTAATTCAAAACAGTGTATAACATACACTTCAAAATAGCATGCAATACAATATTTTTATAACTTGTGATAATAATAATATGTAATTAGAACGATTACTTTTAACGCGTAGGTGTAATATTTTTAAAATAAACTCTACATTCCACACCATGAGCATTTTCTTGTCTTTTAGTTGTTCGTAGACTATAAAAAGGTAACAGATAGTAATAAAAGATTAACACACAATGTTGAACATATTCTTTTGTTATTATGTATCCATCATCATTGCTCATTATGTTAAAATACTACTGTCGTATCCTTCATTCCTTTGTATTTTCTTTCCTAAGATTTTTATATTTTTACCATGCATGTTTATGTTGTACTTTTTATCCTAATTTTTTAGTATTCTACCTTTATCAAACAAGCATTCAACATTTTTAAATTCAACGTTAAAAAAATTTCACAGAATTTTGCTTTTTTACAAGGTACGTTCATTAGTCACTTTTTTAAATTCTCCTCATAAACAAATTATTAAAAAAATATTAAGGGAGTGAGTGTGAAGGATTACATATACCATAGGGTAGAATGGTCAAATTCAAAGGGTAAACAAACAGAATATACCAAAAACTAATTAGAAGGGGAAATAATCAAATATTTTCAAAAGTTGAAGATGTCATTGTATTTTTTAAAACTTTAAAAAAGGTCAATACATTTATTAGAAACATGAGGGGAGGTCAGTGCATTTTACCCAATTGGTAAAGATTCCCCACGGAGTAAGACTCCTTGTATTTGTCTCATCTTAGCACAATTTTCCAACTTTTCCTTGTAGCTAGCCCACGTGTAAGTCCAAGTAGTATTTGACTAAGTCAAAGTAAAATTGGTTATTCATGACTTTTTCTAAACTAAAACTCAATTTGGACCCCATTTTTAATACTTTAATTCTGCCAAGAACAGTTTGGAAGTAAAATTAGCCCCTTTGTAATTTGATGTTTTGCCTTCATTCCAGGTCGACGTCCGACTTTATCATCGAATCTTCAAAATACGTTTTAGGTATAATTTTTTCTACAAATTAAACATGAAAATGTAAATAATAAAAAAGATAAGAAATATATGTAATTAAACATAATTCATACCGAAAAACACGAAATTTTTAGTTTTCTCCATAACCAACAACTTACGCTATTGTGGCTAAAATATGTCAATATTTTATACTTATCAACAATCATATCACTAGTGAATTTTTTTTTGCATAGAAATTATGTCTTACATACACTATCTTCCAAGAACATTACTTCTTTACAAATTGGCATACAGAGGAGAAAGAAACCTCCAAGCTCTAATAAAAAATTATGCACCTGAAAAATTAAATACGTAGAACAAGGTAAAATCAAACCTTGTCATTCAATAACTATAAGTAGAATCAACAATCACAGACACAATATAGAATACGAAAACAGTAAAGGGATTGACACGGGATTTATATGGTTTCCTAAAATCGGTTACACCTATGGGAGCAGAGCGAGTTTTGTTATTCGATATGATGTCTAGGACTTTTACAACAGAGAGTATTTATATTTGTAATTTATTCCAACCCTTGCTCTGCTCGGTATTTGGCCTTTGCCTATAATTCTTCAGAACCTCCCCCATATGAGTCACAAGTTCTAACAACAACACTTATAAGTAAAATCTTTCATTTTAAAATTCTTATTGTAGGGTGTTGAAGCTTTCTCTAAATATCACATCACCTATTGTTACATGAAATAGAAAACATCGAGAGGGAAACAAACTCAACATGTTTCTGTAGGTGGGATAGGAAATATAATCACACACAAACTCACAGACACTTATTTATTAATTCAGTACAAAATCATAACACACACAAACATATATAAACCCTGTATGATTTCTCTCTCTCTCACTTTCTTCTCTGATTTTATCTCTCTCCCACACATACTATAATACATATACACACCTATATATTATCCCACCAAAAGTGCTTAATAATGGTCTCCTAACTGGCTAAACATAAACCCCACAATTGTCAAGATTAAACTTTCCAGCAGTTTCTAAGCCAAACCTTTCTACTCATCCATAGCTATATGCAACTCACCAGAACCAGAACCAGCAATCTCATGGTTGGATGAAGCAACAAAAGCTGAGCGGTTTTCGAGCTCCATGCAAGCGCGCCACTCATCAATGAATGCCACTCGATCACCGTCCAAACTAGGAATTGTACGGTCGCGAAGGATTTCCAAAATCTTCTCAGTTTCCCCAAGGAGACAAGCAGCGTGCCTGACGCTCCTCTCTCTTTCCTCTATAGCACTACAATAACATTTTAGAATTATAACACGCTGTAAATTGGTAAGGCAAGCACCCAAAATATCAGCGATCATGGTAGATAATTGCGTGAATAGATTCTCATCTGTCTGAGCAGTAGCGCTTTCGTAGTCCCTCAATGTGGTTTGGCTGATTCTATACATCGAATTAGCAGCTATTACCTTGACTGGCCAATTAAGAGGGTTCTCCATCAGAATCCCAGCTCTCATGCTTTTTCGGAACTCAATTATAGTCTTTTCAGCTGTATCAGCTAGACCTTGAAGAGTCTCTTTTGAGGTTTTTCCCTTGGCAGCCAGTTTTTGAAGATCCATGTTCATCCACTTGCGATGAAGTTCAACTCCTACCCATAGGACATCTGCTGCTTGCTTTATTGTCTTCAACAAATCATCTCCAACGGACCGCAGGCTTTCCTCCACAAGGCCGGTGTACAAAAGGCCTTCGCTCACACTACTTATCAACTTGTCTATCATGTGATTTTCTATGTTGGGAAGTGCAATGGCCATGCTGGTTAAGGTCACCACGGTTAGAGTCCAACAATTAGGAGGACTTTCAGGAAGTATGTGTGGAACTTGGCTACTATCAAATCCGGCTACCCCGTTGAATCTGTCATTGGATTTCCATAGAAGCTCCATTAGATTTTTGGGGGGCTTCCGTTTACCCTTCTGAATCGTTTGATTCAAATCATGACGTATGTTATTCAAAACTCTTTTGGGCAGCTTTGCCTCACCTTCAAGTTGCAGAACATAATCACTAAGATCCAGCTCTTTACCTAAATTTTCTGTATTTGAATTTTCAGGAAAAGCTGGAGCAGGTGCACGAGGTTCAGATATGAGGTTCCTCTTCAATATAATGTAACATGAAAGCAATGGGCTTATGGAGATAAGGGAGATGAACCGAACTGCTTTGCAAACTACCACAATTCCCAACTGGATGCCTATGCACAAGTCCAGAAAGAGTTTTTTTGTATCCTGGACAAGTTTTCTGCATTTCACGCTGTGAATTCGCAAGTTTAAAGGCCTCTCTTTCCATTCGACTAGCCTTTGGGTCCAGTAGTTTTCTACTAGTTTGGATTCATTTTGGTGGTTGTTGCCATCTCCCTTTGAGAAATTGAAGTTGATGGTAGTAAACCATCTAAATGTGGGGGCAACAGTACCTACCATCACTCCAATAAATTGAATCCATAGAATCCATGAGGTTGACCATCGATAAGTTGAACCAGAGGCTCTTTTCCTTCTTATAGGAATATAGAGATATCTAAAGTCTCCTCCATCGAACTTATCCCATCGGATCACTGCTTCGACTAGAGTGAGTGCGGTGAGAAGAGTGATTACCCCTGACATAGCACCTGTCACAGAACGCACCATCACAAATTGGGGGCTACCAGTTTCTGCCATCACCCAATATTTTTCCACCACTTCTTTCAGTTCCTGATTCGTAAGCTTCCCAATTTCATCGAATTTTCCCGCATTAGAAATTGTTTTGTGCAATTCACTGTACTTCAAGTCCAAATATCTTTTAGTTGTGGGAATCGTCAAAGCTGAGGAAGCCAATGTCAGAAACAAAACAAAGGTGGAAATGATGACAGGTATTTCTTCAGCCCATATGGATTGGTCAATAACAGAATTTCGGATTTGGATACAAATATTCACAATAATAGTGACCACGAGAATACCCAAGGCAGTGATGTTCAGGAAAATTGCATTATTATCCATGGATGCCAAAGAAGTTGAAAAGTTACCCATTACGGTAGTCATGAATATATTACTGCTAAGCTTTGCAAGTGTGTCTGTTTTGCCCCACATGGCGGTGGTAAGATCTACTGGGAGCTTCATTGCCACAGCTAAAACAGTCAGGGAAGCAGCATTCATAGTGAAAAACTTGCATGGAAACCAGAGCTTCCTTCTACGGACTCCATGGATGACATCGGCGGCCATTGCAAGGGAGCAGACTAGAGATGCTGCTGCAATATAGACTCCGATCAATGGCATAGGCGAGTCGTACTTCTGTTGTATCATCGCCTTGTAGGAAGATTCCTGCTCACAAGGATACGTGTCCATTTTCCTCCACCCTAACTATGATTGTAAGTTTACGCACAAGGGACTAAGTTTGTAGCCCTCCTTTAGTATTTTCTGGTAGCTTAGATGCAGAAAGAAGGGTGATAGACACAAGTTTTTGGTTGCTTTAGCCTAAAACTTGGAGGATTTAAATGAATGGTAGGATTATTGCGGGGTAAATGTTCACTGGTTGCTGCAGTTTGTCCAAGTCCATCTGAAATATGGGAAAATGCTTCGAGGGTTGCAGGTAATTGCTCAGCATTTTCCTCCTCCCAATCGGTTGACTGACTTTGAGAATACGACATGTGATGGACACTGTTTCTGGCCCATAATTAACTGGAAAATACCCAGCCATTGGCTTGACTTCACTTGCAATTAAGAAGGTCCATTGAAATTCCCAATTTTGCCTAAAGGTCTCAATCGATTTTTTTTTATTCATTATTTTTTTGTATTTATTAATTTTCCTCTAATTTTTTTGAACTATTAATTTGTCTTGATGAGAAAAATCTAAAAAGTATAAAAATATATTCAAAATTAAAAAAATCACTAAAAAAGAAAAAATGAACCAAAACGGACGATATTTATTTTTGTCTTTTCTAAATTTTTTAACGATGTTTATTTTTGTCTTTTCTAAATTTTTTAACTTTAGTCCATATTTTTCTTAATTTTTTGAAATCTATCGTCAAGACGAACTAATAATAGAAAAAATCAAAAAAATCCTTAGGTGAGTTCGGACTAAGGTCGTACCGCAATAAAAGATTATGAATTCTAACTGGCATAAATTGTGACACATGAGCCAAGGGAGAGTTGGAAAAAACTGACATGAAATATTTTCTGTAGGTAGATACACTAGTTCTTGCAACGCCTTAAAGACCATGCCAAGGGAAAAATCCTTCTTCCCTCTCTGCCGATCTTCACCAAGATTTAAGGCAAATCGTGTGGCCAATTGATGACGTTCCATTCTAAAATATGTTACGATCAATTCCGATAAATAAAATTTCCACTAAAATTAAGGTGAGGTGTTTAAAATGAAACGGGAAGACGGAATGAGACCAGCAAGAGGGTTTATTGCTGTCTCGTGTTTACTTGTTCGATCTGGGTTTTACCAATCAAGTTAAGCAAGATCGTTAAATTGAATAATAGCTAATTTAAAGGCAAGGTTAACCAAGAGTTGGGATTATCGTAAATGGTCACCACTTGCTATATTGTAAAAGGAGGAGCTTCAACTATTAGGCAAATATGTTGATTCTCACGGACTGAAGCTTTCAAATCTCAAACAGATGGAATAATGTGTGGGGTTTGCGAATATTCTCCTATCTAATATAATTTGTTTCCTTGATTCAAATTAATCTTGTAGTCTGCGCATAGAACAACTAATTAGTGTCACCCGGTTGTTGCCAACCCGAGTGCACTTCAATGGTCAAGTCAGAATGTGAAGGGCCAAAGCACAATAGTGATAACACGTATAATTGATTGCATACTTGATCATACTTTGTATTCTCATATTTATAAATCATCGGCTGTCTTTGTAATACCCCGATCCAATTTAATTATTTAAATTTAAAAATAGCGCGAGTAATTAAGATTATTATGTAATTTAATTTTTTTGATTTGGAAAATTTAATTTCGGAACCTACACTCATTAAAACGTTAAATTTTTGGACGTTTTGAGATGTCGACCTACTAACGAATATTCGTATGAGAAATCCGAGCACACCATGATGATTCTTGTATTTTTCTGAATTCCTCGGTCTATTTTTATATTTTTCGAAAAATCGGTATTGGAACAGTTTTTCGGAATCGCGTAGCATTTTGCGCTCGCGCGCGCGGCCAAGCCCTTGACCGATATAAATCCATCATGGTTCAAATCAAATCTCCTCTTTCCCTAAAATAAGGAGAGTGTTTCCCTCTTATGATCATTAACCCTAAAGCCTAATTATAATTTTCCCCTATTTTTCCTTTTATTTCTAAAATTGTATTTGTGCATGCACATTTTTATTGGCTTCTCCTCCCCCTCATTTTCTCACGGCAGATGCCCCTCTCTCTCTAACTCTAACACTCTCTCTCTCTCTCTCTCTCTCCAATTCTTCTACTCCTTCTTCTTCTACCTCCACTTCTTCTCTTAGATTTTCATACATCACCATCTTTACCGCTAGACCACCACCTCTACATCACCATGTGCACTAGGACACGCCAGAGTTCCACCTATATCACCGCATTCGCAGCCCGAGCCACCATTTTCGTCCACCAAGTTTTCCGGCAAGAAAAGAGGTATAACGTATATTTTTATGCAAGTTTGAATTGTTAAATCTTGATATTTTATATGGTTTATTTATGGACATCACCCTTTCTACATATCCAATACACTATAATAAAAGAACTTAAGTTGGTAGTTTCCTCTATTGGTTTGTCTCATCTGTTCTTTCTTTCAGTGTCTGGAGGTCTATGGTCTTTTGTTTAGCTTTGAGGGTGCAGGGAGCAGGGTTGGGGTATAGTTGTTTTTCCCATTCTGAGGCTTATTGGGTTAGGGAATGGCAGGGCTCTTAATTGGTTTGGGGCTCAGTATTTTTCTAATGGAGCTTGATGGGAGTGTTGGCAGGGCTCTTAATTTGTTCTGGGGTATTGAATGCCACTTAGTTTTGGGTTTGGTCTTTGTCTTTTGTCTTTTGTTTTTTGTCTCTTCGTTTTCAGTGGTCTTTTTCTACTGGTCTTTGGTATGAGTATGTATTTCTGTTATGCCCAACGCACGCACCACTCGCAGCAGAAAAACAGTAAATCAAAAGCAAGATCAAACACAGAGATATACGTGGTTCGACCAATCAGACCTACGTCCACGGGGAGGGGGGTTTCACTATGATCCGGAGAATTATCCGTGTCTGTTGTGTTTACACACTCACACTCACACTCTCACAATAGATGAAACTCACCAGTCACTCGTGTATCTCTCTTAACTCTCTGCCTCTCTCTTTTCCTCCTCCAATTATTCAATGAGAGACATGGCTCAATATATAGCCGATGTGCTAACAACCCTACTAAATAGGTGGAATCCCAACAACCCTACTAAATAGGTGCTTATCAAGACTAAGTCCTAAAGACTGAGCAGCCTAAGCCCAAGGCCCACACGGGGTGGAATCCCAACAATCAACCCCTCCACACCGAGTGGGCAAAGTTGTCTGCAACACCCCCATTTTGCCTCCTCCAATCAGCTAACTCCGGCAAGCGCCTGTGTCACTAACCAGTCGAGCATCCATGCACCACCAAACAGAGTACACAAATCCCGAAAGAGTGTATCCTTGCAAAACCAGACTCTGCAGCCAATCAGAAAATCCCGAGTACCGCATTCTATCAAAAAAAATACCTCCACTCGCACACCTCAAACCCGAAGTGTATGCGCTCACCAACAGAAGCGCCCGCGCTCTCCAACAAAAGCGCCCATCTATGCGCTTACCAAACAGAAGCGCTCGCACCCCCTCAACTAGGGTGCCCGCACCCCCTCAAATGGGGTGCGGCCGAGACTCACTGGCTCGGCGTCCTCGGTGATAGTGTTCCTCCCCCCGTGTCGACAAATCCAGAGAGATCACTACCATCAAGCATATCAAGAGCGAAAGAAACTCCTTTTGGCTTCGTCGGGGCCCCCAAAATATCCGTCTCTTTCCTCTGAGCTTTCTCATGAACAACCCGCACCATTGCGATCGTCTCTGAGAGCTGCACGTTACCCACTGATCAAAAAATAGTTTTCGTCAACTATTTTATCCGACCAGAACTCCAAACAGTGCTCCAGAGGCCTCCGAGTGATTATCCGACTGTTCTGCGCTCTCCGGTGCTTCAACCTCGCTCTGATACCACTTGTTATGCCCAACGCACGCACCACTCGCAGCAGAAAAACAGTAAATCAAAAGCAAGATCAAACGCAGAGATATACGTGGTTCGACCAATCAGACCTACGTCCACGGGGAGGGGGGTTTCACTATGATCCGGAGAATTATCCGTGTCTGTTGTGTTTACACACTCACACTCGCACTCTCACAATAGATGAAACTCACCAGTCACTCGTGTATCTCTCTCAACTCTCTGCCTCTCTCTTTTTTCCTCCAATTATTCAATGAGAGATATGGCTCAATATATAGCCGATGTGCTAACAACCCTACTAAATAGGTGGAATCCCAACAACCCTACTAAATAGGTGTTTATCAAGACTAAGTCCTAAAGACTGAGCAGCCTAAGCCCAAGGCCCACACGGGGTGGAATCCCAACAATTTCTTTATCTGCTTTGAGGAATTTCTTCTCCATCAAGGATTCCATTGTGGTGGATACTGTTCCATTGGAGGGTGTCAAGTTCAGGCTTCTCTGCTACCTAAACTGAAGAAGTTGGATCTTTGGCACTGGGATGATGCTTCTCAGGTTAGTTGCGTATCGTTCTGGTTTTTTTTTCTGGTTTTTTTTCCTTCTACTGTTAAAGGCTTGTAATTCACCTGGGTTATTATTTGCGTTTTCTAGTTGTTTTTTCGGGTTGACTTCTTGCTAATTTTGAGGTCTTTGGGGTTCAAATGGCAAACGATTGTCAATCGTTCAAGTGCCAATATAGCTTTCACTTGAAGTCTTATTGATCATTGTAACGCATTTACTTTCATTACTAAAATATCATTTTTGTCGAAAAAAAAAAGAGATCCTACATTACATTTATTAGTCAAAACAAAGAACCCAACTAGGATATGATAGAAGAAATGTGTGTAGTTATAAGAAATGTGTGCAAATGTCTAGCAACATGCTACATTACATTTATTAGTCAAAACAAAGAACCCAACCAGGATATGATAGAAACTTATACTTCATAACAATAAGCTTGATATTTACGTATACCCTATCGGGTTACATTTAATGGCTTGTTTCTTTCTATTTGGATGTAAGGAAGAGATATAATATTTTCAGGATATAATATACTAGATATGTTATTCTGAGAATGTGCAGTTTGCCTAAAAAATCAACGTGTTAGCTATATTCAATTCGGGTGATACAAGTTTAACCTCAAGGCATCTTATTTGCTATTTGTGTTTTCACGTGGTGTCCTATTCGTGTTGAATAATAACTAATCCTCCCATCTTGGTTAATTTTCTGTGTGGTTCAAGTCGTTTAAATGTCTCAGGCCAAAAGTTCAACCCAAAAAAATTAAAGTAAGAATTTAGTTTTTTAACCGACTGAGAAAATAAGGCAAACCATGAATTGTTCAAGAAATCATTAGTGCTCTTGCAAGAAACTATCAATTAACGTTTCGGGCGTACAATAAATTTGAGGGACAAAAAAATAAAAAAATCCTTATAAAGTAATACGTGAAAATGGTATTTTCAGAATTGAAGGTTGATTTTTTAGACTGCAACTTATACGTTAAATCTTCTTCTTGGCACAAAGGCAAAGTTTATGAAGACCAATCGCGGAAATATACTTATCAGAACAAATAAATGTACACGTACATCAAAGAATCAAGAATATGAAAGGAAACATATAAAAATAGACCTCCATTGGATTAATATTGGAAGAACTAGAGTGAATTGATAGATCAATTATAGTGACAACTTGAGTTATTTTCTTTTTATGTTACTGCAAATTGCAATTCTTTGTTTTGCCAACAACCAAACAGAGCAAATTTACAAGGACATGTCCTAACTCTCGGTGGAGAAGCATAATAAAGCAGTTGATGATACCTCTTTTGTGATCCTGGATTGACATCATTAGGGCGTTGATCATGGCCTTTATCAACATTTTTTCCAATAACTGTGCCTTAAGATCAGGGGAATTCCCAACTACTAAGCTGCCTTTAAATGTCAGAGTACCATTGGCCCATAAGAAACCCGGATGAGCACTGGAATCCTGCTCCAAATCTGCTATGAGTTGCTGTAAATGAGAGTCTGTTTGCCAACTAAGTCTGATCGTAGATAGCCAAGGGGAATTAATAGTGATCAAAGCATTGTTAGTAGCATGGTCAGAGAACAAATCTTCTCTACGAGATAAGGCATCTGCTGCCTGATTTTCGGGCCCATGTTTATAGGTAATTTCATAGTCATAACCAAGGAGTTTAGCAATCCACTTCTGCTGAAAAGGAGTGGCTATGCGTTGCTCCAATAGGTACTTTAGACTGTAATGATCAGTCTTGACGAGAAAGTGCCTTCCCAGTAAATAGTGACGCCATTTTAGGATAGCCAACACCACGGCCATAAGTTCTTTTTCATATGTGGATAACACCAGAAACTTGGTAGATATTCCTTTACTCCAATAAGCAATAGGGTGGCCCTCTTGCATCAACACCGCACCCAATCCTTTATCAGAAGCATCCGTTTCCACCGTGAAGAGCTTGTCATAATCCGGAAGAGCTAGCACTGGGAGTGTCATCATAGCTTGTCGTAAGGCATGGAAAGCCATTGTTGACTCAGGAGTCCACTTGAAAGAGTCCTTTTTCAGTAATTGAGTCAGTGGAACTGATATTTTACCGTAATTCTTCACAAATCGCCTGTAATAACCCGTTAAACCTAAAAAACCCCTTAATTGCTTAAGATTTTTAGGTACGGGCCAGTTAGACATTGCTTCTAACTTACTCGCTTCAGCTGAAACTCCTTGACTGGAAACCAGATGGCCTAGATACTCCACTTGTGGTTGGCCGAAAATACACTTAGATCTTTTAGCAAACAAAGTATGAGTTGTTAAGGTTTGCAAAACCAATCGTAGATGAGACACATGGTCAACCAAATTCCTGCTGAAAACCAGTATATCATCAAAAAAAACCAGAATGAACTTCCTTAGATAGTCTCGAAATACCTCATTCATGAGACTTTGGAAAGTTGATGGTGCGTTAGTTAAACCGAAAGGCATAACTAGGAATTCGTAATGGCCTTCATGGGTCCTGAAGGCTGTTTTTGGGATGTCAGTGGGATGTACGCGTACTTGATGATAACCCGCCCTTAAATCCAATTTAGAAAAAATTGAGGCACCACAGAGTTCATCCAAGAGCTCATCAATTACCGGTATTGGAAATTTATCCTTTACCGTAATTTTGTTCAAGGCTCTATAATCAATACACATTCGCCAAGTTCCTTCCTTCTTTTTAACTAGCAATACTGGGGCTGAATAAGGACTTACACTTGGCTGAATAACACCTGAAACAAGCATCTCCTTGACTTGCCTTTCTATTTCTGACTTCTGGAAATACGGATATCGGTAGGGTCTGATGTTTGGTGGCACCGCATCAGGAATGAGGGGAATGTGATGATCCTGGTTTCTGGTTGGAGGTAGCTCAGTAGGTTCTTCAAACACTGAAGAAAACTGAGAGAGTAATTCCTCCATCTCAGGAACAATGATAACTTCTGGTTTCTTACTATGGATAGCATACATGTGGGCCACAAAACCCTGTGGTTTCTTCTGAAGTAATTTCCTCATTTGATCAGCATCAACCAATTTGGTTACACCGTGTTTTCCCCCTTGTAGCACATACTTCTGACCATGTAAGATGAAATTCATGCGTAAATCCTTAAAGTTCCAAGTGACAGAACCTAAGGTAGCCAACCATTGAATTCCTAAAACCATGTCACACCCCTTAAGTTCCAACACTCTCATATCGGACTGAAATTCACCCCCTTGCATCTCCCATTTGAAATTTTGGCACGCTGCCTCACTTATGAGTTTAGTACCATCAGCTACAAAAACTGTTAACGGCTCAGTGTCTATGACTTCCACTCCAGTTCTCTTGACCATCTCCTGGCTCAGAAAATTATGAGTACTCCCGGTATCAATAAGAATCACAACTCTTTGCTTTCTGAATAACCCAAAAATCCTCATGGTCCTGTAGGAAGTAGAACCTGTTAACGCATTAATGGATAGTTGTAACTCTTCTTCTTGTTCCTGCACCTCATCATTTCCCAATTCTGGTGTATGATTCTGATCCGTTTCGTCCTGATCCACTTCCAAAGCATACAATTGTTTTTTCTTGCATTGATGATCCTTAGAAAATCTTTCATTACATTTGAAGCATAAGCCCTTAGCTCGTTTTTCCTCCAACTCCTTAGGTAGCTCCCGTCTAGTTACTGTAAAAGGTTGATTATGCCTTGGTTGATCATTGTATACGCTACCATCTGTTTTCAGACTAAGACCAGTACTCTTGACTAAAGCACCAAGACTATTTTCTTGGAGTTTAGCTAGACCAATGGCTTGGGTGACGGTAGTAGGTCGGAACATTAAAACATTGGCCTTGATTTCCTCTTTCAATCCACTGATAAAACAACTCGTGAAAAAACTCTCAGGAAGATTTTTGGTTTTGTTGGCTAACACTTCAAATTGATCTTGATAGGTTTTTACACTTGTTATCTGTTTAAGCTTGGTTAGTTCACCCACTGCATCTTCATATTCATCAGGACCAAAACGTGCTATCACTCCTTGCTTAAACGAATTCCAGTTTATTACACAGTGTGTCTTTTCGAACCACTGATACCACTGTAGGGCTCTGTTTTCTAGATGGAAAATAGCAATTCTAACTTTGTTTGAGTGTTCAACAGAATTATACTCAAAAAACCTCTCACATTTGTAAATCCAACCATTAGGATCCTCACCAAAAAATTTAGGGAAATCTATCTTGGTATACCTGGTTCCAAAGCCTGCCTGATTCTGAGAATGTCCTCCTTCGAATCTATATTGAGATGATCCGGCTCCCATCAACAGATTTTCCTCCTCCAAATTTGGCTCGTCTAAGTGTTTCTTTCCGTATACATGTGTCGCCATTTGATCATACTTCATTGTAATCGCAGCAAGAATTTCCTTGATTTCAGCTAAATCTCCTAAGGAATGCCTGATTTCCTTGATTTCAGCTAAGTCTTTTAAGGAATGCTTGATTTCTTCGTTTTCTTTCATGCTCCGGGTCTGATTCTCTTTCAAAACTCTCACGGTTTCCTCTAATTTTTTGAATTCCTGACTTCTAGTTCCTTCCGCCATTGGTTTGTTCAATACCACAGACCAAGGATAGTATGGCTCTGATACCAATGTTAGAGACCTAGGGTTTATGAGACAAAAGAAGGAGAAGACGATTGAAGGAAAAGAGCAGAGAACTCTTATTTCCAGCCCGATCTGAGATTACAACCAACTCCGATCCTCACAAGGTCAGTCTTCCACTTATTTATACACTCTGGTAGATGCTATACTGTATTAGTTACACTGTATTAGCTAACTACCAACTGATGAAACACGTTTACTAACAACCCATCTAACAGAATCAGTTATCAGTTATCCTCCTAACAACTTTTAGCTAATAACAGCTGACCCTAACCAACTTCAGTAGCGAACCAACTTCAGTAGGAAGAACCACGTTTATAACATGCCCTTGCACTATTCGCTTTTTTATTGGTAAATGAGACATTTTCTTGGTTCTTTCTTTCTCTCTTTCTTGAGAGAGAGAGAGAGAGAGAGAGAGACTACGGGAATGGTAGATGTTTATATATAGAGGTGATCAGCATAGTGGGTTTAGACGGTTAGCTACTGTAACTATATCTATAGGAAGCCAAAGAACACAAGAAATGCTTTGGGTCTAATTATAAATTAAGCTAGGCAATCATTGGTTCTTTATACATATACTCTGTTTCTCAAGTGCTTATAAGAGAGAAACTTTAAGCCTCTGTTTCTGTTCTTTCTTCCCTGGGTTGATCACTTAGTCTCTTGAGGACCCCTTTTTTTTTGTTGTGCAACTTTGAGGACCCTTGCTGGTATCTCTCACACACACACACACACTCATGTACACATACATATGTGCAAACTACTTGATGTATATGGCATACACAAATATGCTAGATCTCGTATGGTTGATGCAGTAGGCTTTACGCAGAACCTACTATACTAATACTCAATATCTCCTGTTGATACTGTAATACACCTCGTATAACCGGTTCAACATGTCTTATTTAACATACGTGCGATACTTAATTATCAATTTTATCGGATAATGCACATTTGGTAGCTTTTGTCCAAATTCAGGTTTTCTGTGTTAAAAGAGGTGTTAGACCGACGAAATTGTGAAATCTAAAAGTTCGGAAGAAATCCCGACACCCGAGGAAAGATGGAAGTACGATTGGAAAAAGTGCCGAGTCCAAGAATAATGCGAAGATCGAAGAAAATACGGAAAAAGATCGAAGAATCAAGAAAGAAGAAAATTGGACATGACCTGATGAAACCTGACTGGAACCTTCCAGTCAGGCTTACGTGCAAATTAGAATTATTTTTGTAATTTCCTATTTTATTTAATCTTTTTAGACAGTGTCCTATTAGGATTAGGTAATCTTTCCCTTTTATTTTAATTGTAATTAGTTTCCTTAGAGATTAGGATTCCTTCCTAATTTCTCTCCTAGGTTTTCTCTATTTAAGGACCTAGGAGACCTAGATCTAGATATCTCTTACCGATCTCTTTAGAATCTCTAGTTGTTATCTCTTTTTAGGATTTATCATATACGTTCTTAGTAATAAAATTTCCGGCAATTATTCTACCTTTCAATTCAAGTTCATTCAATTAATTCAAGTTCCGTTCAAGTTTTCCGGTAAGATTGGTAGAAAATTATTGCGTTCATTAATTTTAGTAAGATGTCTTTAATTTATTATTCCGTTTTTACTTTTAACATGCTAGGCTAAATCTCTAGGCAAGATCCAAGGATGAATTTCATCCCATGATTTAAGGTTTCAATATCTTCTTATTATTTTTCACCGTTTATTCAAAGATTGATTCAAGTTTTTATTTTTCGAACCAAACAAGGAGAGTTATGCTCTTGATTAATCGTCGCCATTAATTTGGTACGATTAATACTTGGGTCGATGTCCTCCTATGATTTGACCTAATTTTATTGAACAAATGATCAATTTCGAATACATCTTTTGAATTAAAGATATTGTTACCTAAAATCTAGGATGGAAGGATTCCATGGATCTGGCCTATTTTCTTAATCAATTAAGTTTCCTATTTTAGTTTAATTACAAAATTAGAATCAAAATCCAACCAAATCAGAGGCTAGCGTCCGAAACGCTACAACTTCCAGTTACGTGATCCCCCTTCCTGCTGTTCTTCGTGGATCGATACTCTATCTTGCCGCTCTACTGGTTTTCTAAACTTGTGAGCCAAAGATCAGTTTTAAATATTAAATATTGATTTGGCCGGCGCATCAGCGACGCTTTTGCCGGTCGATCATATTTTTGGCGCCGTTGCCGGGGAACAGTCAAGGCAAGGTACGTAACTTGCAGTTGTTAATTTTTTTTTTAATTCTATTTCTTTATTGGGGAGTAATTTTTGTGCATGAGTGTTTACACTCGCGGCCACACCAATCGTCTTATTCGAACTGAAAACCTCCCCAACAATGTGATGGCTGCCCTATTGGGGGCCAATAATACAATACCTCCGAGGACCATGAGGGACTATTTATACTCATCTAACTTTAAAACTCATGATTTCTACTCTGAAGAGCGGGACCCACTATGGTACCCGCCTAATAATTGGCAACAATATGCACCTCAGGAACCTTTTATGATTTTTGAGGCATACCAACTAGCTCATAAGCCGAGTTTAGAGGACATGTTGATGATCATACAGGGGCAATCCAAAATCTTTGAGCAGAACACGCAAGCCTTCCATTCCCAAATGACTGAGTTAAACCTTATGCTCAATGTTGCGAGTCAAATTAAGGACAATGATAATGAGTTTCATGATGTGGATCATCGTGATGCCTTAGACCAAGCACAAGGGGACTCTCATGTATCCCCCGACCCTTCGGAGAATTACCTCACTATTAAAGCGGCTATTTTTCTTGACTTACATGAGGTGGATAATGCATGCTCATTCATCGAGAAAGAAGAGGTCATAGACACAAAAAGGTGGGAACTCACTGTTGAATCTCTATCTCTTGACAAACCAACAACTAGTCCATCGAGTATATCTCCTCTAGTCCTTGATGTTTTCGGAGATTGCCTTACTGCTATTCCAGAGGTGGATTATCTTTATACTCTTCTCGGGGAAGAAGAGATAATGGGCACAGAAAATTGGGTGCCCATTGTTGAACCATTACCACCCGACAAATCACAAACTTTTTTGCCCAATGTCCAATCTCCACAAAAAAAATTGCAAATTTCTCCCGAGGAATTGAAAGAACCTTTTGTTGGTGAAACCAAAATACATCCCGTTGTGGTCTCCTCCATTCAAGAGGATCAACATGAATATCAAATTAACAAAAGTTGTGGGTCAACACAAGAAGACCATTAGCTGGAATCTTAGAAAAGACCACTTCCCTCCGCCTTTTACTGATTGTTTCTTTGCGAGGAAAGATGGCCACTCAAGTTATAATCACACCACGGTCTCTCTGGTAGACCAAGCACATCCACATGTACCTCATCCATTCGGGACTTTTCCGTTAAAAATTCTGCGCTCGAATTATTTAAATAACTCACATGGGTTAATGTTAATGTGTTGTTGCCCAATTTTGCTTTGCAGTCTGTTTTGCATATTGTCCTTCCAACGA
Organism: Arctostaphylos glauca; assembly: GCA_019985065.2. Lineage (NCBI taxonomy): Eukaryota > Viridiplantae > Streptophyta > Magnoliopsida > Ericales > Ericaceae > Arctostaphylos > Arctostaphylos glauca. The sequence goes on along the minus strand of JAHSPW020000007.1, from coordinate 19,788,602 downwards.
ATAGGGAAACACAGTCTTCGAATAGGGAGAAAAGTAGTACCCGTGCCTTTCGCGTGACGAAAGTGGTGGATTTAAATCTGGTTTTTCAGGCCTAACACTTGCAGGTTTCATAGTTCAAGTTGGGGAGAGGCCTACCTTCCTGACTATCTTCGGTGCAGGTACTATCTTTCCTTCTCTTCATTTTAATATGTCTTCGTGCATTGAGGACATTGCACAATTCAAGTTGGGGGGAGTAGCTAGTCCCTATGTTAGGCCTTGCTTTAAATTATCCAAATGCTTCTGTCTAAACTTTAAATTTTATGAGTCCATCTTCCCTTGTGCAAATCACGAATCGCCATATATGCGCTAAACATAGGAATGAGAGTCATGTGTCACTAAGATTAATGTGTTGCATTCGCATCATTTATGAAAAGCTGAAATATTCTGAAACGACACAAGGATAAACTGATGCATGTGAATCAAGTGATCTGTGTTAATGAAAATTTAGGTGTGGCATCCAATTAAAAAAAAAATTGAACTCTTCGTTGCTTGATCTCCAATTGTGCCATATATTATTTGTGTTAACATGTGCATACATCATTTGATAATCCGTGAAGCATGTGGGAAGTGATACTAGGCCATTTTTCTTTGATCAAACCACATACGAGTCACCTAGACCATGAAATTTGTGCCAAGTTTCCCAATTTTTTTTGCAAAACTTAGGAAACCAGATGATATAAGGGTGGTTCGGTGAAAAATGGCAACGAATTCTAAATTAGGAAGAAGGGGTCAGATGGGAGAAATGAGTTTGGAGATTTAAAAAAAAAAAAAAAAATTTCCAGCAAGTCAATCTGACCCGTCAGATCCATGGGGTCAGATCCCAGCCATCCAGTCAGATTCTTGGAAAAAAAATGGTCAGTGAGCAAACCTGACCTGTCAGCCATCTGGTCAGGTTGGTTTTATTCTAGTCAGATTTTCGGCCCAATTTGGTCAGTATGTTAATCTGACCTGTCGGATTCATCGGGTCAGTTCTAATTCATCCGGTCAGATGGGTTTCATTAAAAAAAAAGGAAGAAATCTAGAAATCCATTTTATGTTTAGCAAACTCGTGCGATACAAAGAATAGAGAGAGACGAAGAAGGGGAAGCCAACTGCTATCCCACCAAACCACCACCCCTGCCCATTGTTATTCACTATGGGGAAGAAACAAATTGCCCGGAAAGGATTGGGCAAAAGGCCATCGGGTGCGGGACCCTCTTTGGTTTCATCATTGCTATTGATTGGATGGTTGATACATCAGTGGGTGTTGTTTTTGGATACACTTTGCATATTTTGGTACATGCGTTCTTGAATTTCTGTTTGGTGACGGTGACCGTGATAGTTACCCATAAGCCAATTTTCAGCCGTCACCAACTTCGTTTACCAATTTTTCTTGATAACCCAAGGTCATTACAAGCCAAAAAGTCCTACGCTTGATCCCATGTGCGACTTGGATTTAGAATATTTGTGGCATTATGTTTGCATAATCTAATATGGCATATTCTCTTGACATAACCTCATGTTACATCTTTGAGCCACTACACTTAACTCTATGAAAATCTTGTGTGAGCATGTTGGGATAGCCGTACAATCAACTCTATTCTTTCTGAGAGTTCGGTGAGCTTTGAAGTCCTAATTGCATAGGTTGTGATAAGCATGCATTCGTTCAACCACGTGGTGTTTTGGAATATTTAAGTTTTGAACGAATGATTCGTTTGTTAGAAGCATCGCACTCTCGAATTCCCATAATGCTTTCAATGATTGAGTTTATGATTCGTAAAAGGGAGGTCGTACTCATCCTTGTTTTCGTAGTTTCATTGCTAAGGACTAGCAACCCTCAAGTTGGGGGGTGTGTTGATACCGTAATACACCTCGTATAACCGGTTCAACATGTCTTATTTAACATACGTGCGATACTTAATTATCAATTTTATCGGATAATGCACGTTTGGTAGCTTTTGTCTAAATTCAGGTTTTCTGTGTTAAAAGAGGTGTTAGACCGACGAAATTGTGAAATCCAAAAGTTCGGAAGAAATCCCGACACCCGAGGAAAGATGGAAGTACGATTGGAAGAAGTGCCAAGTCCAAGAATAATGCGAAGATCGAAGAAAATACGGAAAAAGATAGAAGAATCAAGAAAGAAGAAAATCGGACCTGACCTGATGAAACCTGACTGGAACCTTCCAGTCAGGCTTACGCGCAAATTAGATTTATTTTTTTAATTTCCTATTTTATTTAATCTTTTTAGACAGTGTCCTATTAGGATTAGGTAATCTTTCCCTTTTATTTTATTTATTTTAATTGTAATTAGTTTCCTTAGAGATTAGGATTCCTTCCTAATTTCTCTCATAGGTTTTCTCTATTTAAGGACCTAGGAGACCTAGATCTAGATATCTCTTATCGATCTCTTTAGAATCTCTAATTGTTATCTCTTTCTAGGATTTATCATATACGTTCTTAGCAATAAAATTTTCGGCAATTATTCTACCTTTCGATTCAAGTTCATTCAATTAATTCACGTTCCGTTCAAGTTTTCCGGTAAGATTGGTAGAAAATTATTGCGTTCATTAATTTTAATAAGATGTCTTCAATTTATTATTCCGTTTTTACTTTTAACATGCTAGGCTAAATCTCTAGGCAAGATCCAAGGATGAATTTCATCCCATGATTTAAGGTTTCAATATCTTCTTATTATTTTTCACCGTTTATTCAAAGATTGATTCAAGTTCTTATTTTTCGAACCAAACAAGGAGTGTTATGCTCTTGATTAATCGTCGCCATTAATTTGGTACGATTAATACTTGGGTCGATGTCCTCCTATGATTTGACCTAATTTTATTGAACAAAGGATCAATTTCGAATACATCTTTTGAATTAGAGATATTGTTACCTAAAATCTAGGATGGAAGGATTCCATGGATCTGGCCTATTTTCTTAATCAATTAAGTTTCCTATTTTAGTTTAATTACAAAATTAGAATCAAAATCCAACCAAATCAGAGGCTAGCGTCCGAAACGCTACAACTTCCAGTTACGTGATCCCCCTTCCTGCTGTTCTTCGTGGATCGATACTCTATCTTGCCGCTCTACTGGTTTTCTAAACTCATGAGCCAAAGATCAGTTTTAAATATTAAATATTGATTTGGCCGGCGCATCAGCGACGCTTTTGCCGGTCGATCATCTCCTTTTTGTAATTTCGACCAAGAATTTCACCAGAAATTCAGAAAGTGAACCTTATGGTACTATAGATTTGAACTTACATAATGTGGCCCATTACTCGGAATTATATATAGGTGTAAAATGGGCTGGAATGGCAAAGACGCGTGTTTAGACGAGACAACGATGTAGGTGTGTCCAGTGTGGTTTTGGCAGCTTAGTTTCAGTGGGATATTGATCGAGTTGGCATTAATGCAGTGGAGCATACGTACCTGTTCAATCCCTCAAGCCTCAAGTGCACAGAAATTGTGTTATGAACGTGAAAATTAGGTCTTCTCCAAGGAGACCCAGTTTAGGAACAAAATTATCCAATACCAAAACTGCATTTTAACACCAAGGAGTATAAATTTATGCAGGATGCAGATGTGGGTAGAGACATGCTAAATGCATGGCATGTGCGTCGGTGTGTGTGTGCGCGCGCGCGTGTAGGGAATTGGCAGCTTAAATTTGATTAAGAATGAAACCCCCATGTGGTCCTCGAAGGCCTATAGGAGCATACATATTTGCTATATCCGATGAAAATCAAAGACATAATATGATTTGCAGTTTATGAGAATTGTTCCCCATCCCTAACATAATGACCTGCTGAAGAACAGGAAATCGTTGTATCACAAAACTAATTAAATATGGTTAAAAGTACGCACACATAATCCTTGTATAGAAAATAACTCTGTTTAATTCAGTTTGTATGTCATTACTCGGTGAAGAACGAGTAAGGAATTACCAATGAATAATGATATCAAAGCGAGAAGGCATAAAGCAATTGGTATATATAAAGTAACAGAGCTGAATGAAACCTATGGTTGTAATTCCAGGCACGTGACACAGATTTTTGTTACAAAAATACCACAACCATTACTCTAGTGATTTTTTGTTTTTTGGATAGAAATTGTGGTCGTACACTATCTTCCAAGAACATTATTTCCTTACAAATAGGCATATATAGGAGAAAGAAACCTCCACGCTGTAATAAAAAATATGCACCTAAAAAATTAAATAGGTAGAACTTGGTGAAATCAAACTGTCATTCAACAACACTTCTAAGAAAAAAAAATTCTTTTCGAGAGTCTTATTATAGATTCCAAGCTAGAAAAGTATAAAATTATGTCCAAAAATTTTAAAAAGTTCAGAAAGGATAAAAAATAAGCTAAAAACAACGTCTATATTGACTTATTTTCTTCTTTAGTGAATTTTTTTTAATTTTTGGACATAGTTTTATACGTTTTAGATTCCTTTCGTCGAGACAAATAACAATCGCCAAAAAAATGACACCAAAATAAAAATTACAAAAAAAAATTTGAAAAAAGATAAAAAATAATCAATTTAATTAATTTTTGCCAAATAGATAATTGATTTGTATTTTTCTTCAAAATAACCACGTAAAAGTACAATTCTAGAAACATTAAAAGTTATTGTTTTTTACATCTTTTTCAAGTACCTTGAATAAACACAATTTTATTTTATGTAAGCTACCAGTGTTATTGCATCATTGCTTGCAAGAATCGTATTTGTTAGGGGTGTAACCGGTCCGGTTTGGTCCGGTTTGTCCTATAAATTCGGACCAAACCGGTTGACCGGTTTGAGAAAAACGTAAACCGAAAACCGGACCGATAGTGTTCGGTTTGGTCCGGTTTGGCTCGGCCGGCTTTGGCTCCGGTTTCCGGTTTGGATGGTCTTGGGCCAAAATCATAAAAAAAACAAAAAATAACTCAGAAATCAAAAAAATAACTTAGTATATGAACCCACAAATCAAATACGAAATCAATAAACAAATAACTCAAAAACATAACTTAGTATATGAAGACCAGAACTCAGAAATCACTAAAATAAGTACACGAACTTAGTAAAAAAAATACAAAATCAGAGGGAGTGAGACATAAAGAACCTAAATATTTAAAACTATAAAGTATAAAATGACTTAGGGTTAAAACCGGTCCGGTCCGGCCCCAAAAACTCAAAAACCGAAAACCAAACCGAAACAATTCAAAAAAAATCAAAGCGGACCGGACCGAACCGACGGTTCGGTCCGGTTTACCGGTTTAGTCTTACACCCCTAGTATTTGTCAAGAAAGTATCACATTACATACTTTTATTTAGATGTGTATTGTATGCATCTCTTAAATAAACCTGAATAATGAATTCATAATATATGGCCTACAAACTCATAACCATTATTATACCAAATTTTATAATTTTGGGGTAGAAACTAAAAACATTTGGTCACAAATTTATAAAAATCAAAATTAAAACTAGTAACATACAATTGTTATCAGTGGAAAGTTAATTTTATGAATTTATTTGCAAATATTAAGAAAATTTTATGAAGCCAATATCAATTTCACAGGTATGTATGCAAAAATATTATAATTTCAAAGTAATTCAAAACAGTGTATAACATACACTTCAAAATAGCATGTAATACAATATTTTTATAACTTGTGATAATAATAATAATAATATGTAATTAGAACGATTACTTTTAACTCGTAGATGTAATATTTTTAAAATAAAAACTCTACATTCCACACCATGAGCATTTTCTTTTCTTTTAGTTGTTTGTAGACTATAAAAAGGTAACAGATAGTAATAAAAGATTAACACACAATGTTGAACATATTCTTTTGTTATTATGTATCCATCATCATTGCTCATTATGTTAAAAATATTACTGTCGTATCGTATCCTTCATTCCTTTGTATTTTCTTTCCTAAGATTTTTATATTTTTACCATGCATGTTTATGTTGTACTTTTTATCCTAATTTTTTAGTATTCTATCTTTATCAAACAAGCATTCAACATTTTTAAATTCAACGTTAAAAAAATTTCACAGAATTTTGTTTTTTTACAAGGTACGTTCATTAGTCACTTTTTTAAGTTCTCCTCATAAAAAAATTATTAAAAAAATAGTAAGGGAGTGAGTGTGAAGGATTACATATACCATAGGGTAGAATGGTCAAATTCAAGGGTAAAACAAACAGAATATACCAAAAACTAATTAGAAGGGGAAATAATCAAATATTTTCAAAAGTTGAAGATGTCACTGTATTTTTTAAAACTTTAAAAAAAGTCCAATACATTTATCAGAAACATGAGGGGAGGTCAGTGCATTTTACCCAATTGTTAAAGATTCCCCACGGAGTAAGACTCCTTGTATTTGTCTCATCTTTAGCACAATTTCCAACTTTTCCTTGTAGCTAGCCCACGTGTAAGTCCAAGTAGTATTTGACTAAGTCAAAGTAAAATTGGTTATTCATGACTTTTTCTAAACTAAAACTCAATTTGGACCCCATTTTTAATACTTTAATTCTGCCAAGAAGAGTTTGGAATTGTAATTTGATGTTCTGCCTTCATTCCAGGTCGACGTCCGACTTTATCATTGAATGTTCAAAATACTAAGTGTAATTTTTCCTACAAATTAAACATGTAAATGTAAATAATAAAAAAGATAAGAAATATATTTAATTAAACATAATTCATACAGGGAAAACATGGAATTTTTAGTTTTCGCCATAACCAACAAACTTATACTATTGTGACTAAAATATGTCAATATTTTGTACTTATCAACAATCACATCACTACTGAATTTTTTTTGCATAGAAATTATGTCTTACGTACACTATCTTCCAAAAACATTACTTTCTTTACAAATTGGCATACAGAGGAAAAAGAAACCTCCAAGCTATAATAAAAAATAATGCACCTAAAAAATTAAATACGTAGAACCAGATAAAATCAAACCTTGTCATTCAACAACTGTACGCAGAATCAACAATCATAGACACAATATAAAATACGAAAACAGTAAAGGGATTGACACATGATTTATGTAGTTTCTTAAAATTGATTACATCTATGGGAGCCGAGCAAATTTTGTTATTTGATATGATGACTAGGATTTTTATAATAGAAAGTATTCATATCTGTACTTTTTTCCAACCCTTGCTCTGCTCGATATCTGGCCTTTGCCTATAATTCTTCAGAACCTCCCCATATGAGCCACAAGTTCTAACAACAACACTTATAAGTAAAATCTTTCATTTCAAAAGTCTGGTGTTCAAGCTTTCTCTAAATATCACATCACCTATTGTTACATGAAATAGAAAACATCGAGAGGGAAACAAACTCAATATGTTTCTGTAGGTGCGATAGGAAATATAATTCACACACAACCTCCCAAACACTTATTTATTAATTCAGTACAAAATCATAACACACACAAACATATATAAACCCTGTATGATTTCTGTCTCTCACTCACTCTCTTCTCTGATTTTGTCTCTCTCCCACATATACTATAACACATATACACACCTATATATTATCCCACCAAAAGTGCTTAATAATGGCCTCCTAACTGGCTAAACATAAACCCCACAATTGTCAAGATTAACCTTTCCAGCAGTTTCTAAGCCAAACCTTTCTACTCATCCATAGCTATATGCAACTCACCAGAACCAGAACCAGCAATCTCATGGTTGGATGAAGCAACAAAAGCTGAGCGGTTTTCGAGCTCCATGCAAGCGCGCCACTCATCAATGAATGCCACTCGATCACCGTCCAAACTAGGAATTGTACGGTCGCGAAGGATTTCCAAAATCTTCTCAGTTTCCCCAAGGAGACAAGCAGCGTGCCTGACGCTCCTCTCTCTTTCCTCTATAGCACTACAATAACATTTTAGAATTATAACACGCTGTAAATTGGTAAGGCAAGCACCCAAAATATCAGCGATCATGGTAGATAATTGCGTGAATAGATTCTCATCTGTCTGAGCAGTAGCGCTTTCGTAGTCCCTCAATATGGTTTGGCTGATTCTATACATCGAATTAGCAGCTATTACCTTGACTGGCCAATTAAGAGGGTTCTCCATCAGAATCCCAGCTCTCATGCTTTTTCGGAGCTCAATTATTATATTCTTTTCAGCTGTATCAGCTAGACCTTGAAGAGTCTCTTTTGTGGTTTTTCCCTTGGCAGCCAGTTTTTGAAGATCCATGTTCATCCACTTGCGATGAAGTTCAACTCCTACCCATAGGACATCTGCTGCTTGCTTTATTGTCTTCAACAAATCATCTCCAATGGACCGCAGGCTTTCCTCCACAAGGCCGGCGTACAAAAGGCCTTCGCTCACACTACTTATCAACTTGTCTATCATGTGATTTTCTATGTTGGGAAGTGCAATGGCCATGCTGGTTAAGGTCACCACGGTTAGAGTCCAACAATTAGGAGAACTTTCAGGAAGTATGTGTGGAACTTGGCTACTATCAAATCCGGCTACCCCGTTGAATCTGTCATTGGATTTCCGTAGAAGCTCCATTAGATTTTTGGGGGGCTTCCGTTTACCCTTCTGAATCGTTTGATTCAAATCATGACGTATGTTATTCAAAACTCTTTTGGGCAGCTTTGCCTCACCTTCAAGTTGCAGAACATAATCACTAAGATCCAGCTCTTTACCTAAATTTTCTGTATTTGAATTTTCAGGAAAATTTGGAGCAGGTGCACGAGGTTCAGATATGAGGTTCCTCTTCAATATAATGTAACATGAAAGCAATGGGCTTATGGAGATAAGGGAGATGAACCGAACTGCTTTGCAAACTACCACAATTCCCAACTGGATGCCTATGCACAAGTCCAGAAAGAGTTTTTTTGTATCCTGGACAAGTTTTCTGCATTTCACGCTGTGAATTCGCAAGTTTAAAGGCTTCTCTTTCCATTCGACTAGCCTTTGGGTCCAGTAGTTTTCTACTAGTTTGGATTCATTTTGGTGGTTGTTGCCATCTCCCTTTGAGAAATTGAAGTTGATGGCAGTAAACCATCTAAATGTGGGGGCAACAGTACCTACCATCACTCCAATAAATTGAATCCATAGAATCCATGAGGTTGACCATCGATAAGTTGAACCAGAGCTTCTCCTTGCAAAATATCTATAATCTCCATACAACTTATCCATTCGGATCACTGCTTCGACTAGAGTGAGTGCGGTGAGAAGAGTGATTACCCCTGACATAGCACCTGTCACAGAACGCACCATCACAAATTGGGGGCTACCAGTTTCTGCCATCACCCAATATTTTTCCACCACTTCTTTCAGTTCCTGATTCGTAAGCTTCCCAATTTCATCGAATTTTCCCGCATTAGAAGTTGTTTTGTGCAATTCACTGTACTTCAAGTCCAAATATCTTTTAGTTGTGGGAATCGTCAAAGCTGAGGAAGCCAATGTCAGAAACAAAACAAAGGTGGAAATGATGACAAGTATTTCTTCAGCCCATGTGAATTGGTCAATAACAGAATTTCGGATTTGGATACAAATATTCACAATAATAGTGACCACAAGAATACCCAAGGCAGTGATGTTCAGGAAAATTGCATTATTATCCATGGATGCCAAAGAAGTTGAAAAGTTACCCATTACGGTAGTCATGAAAATATTACTGCTAAGCTTTGCAAGTTTGTCTGTTCTGCCCCACATGGCGGTGGTAAGATCTACCGGGAGCTTCATTGCCACAGCTAATATAGTCAGGGAAGCAGCATTCATAGTGAAAAACTTACATGGAAACCAGAGCTTCCTTCTACGGACTCCATGGATGACATCGGCGGCCATTGCAAGGGAGCAGACTAGAGATGCTGCTGCAATATAGACTCCGATCAATGGCATAGGCGAATCGAACTGATGTTGCATCACTACATCGTAAACACTCTCACAAGAGGACGTGTCCATTTTCCTCCACCCTAACTATGATTGTAAGTTTACGCACAAGGGACTAAGTTTGTAGCCCTCCTTTAGTATTTTCTGGTAGCTTAGATGCAGAAAGAAGGGTGATAGACACAAGTTTTTGGTTGCTTTAGCCTAAAATTTGGAGGATTTAAATGAATGGTAGGATTATTGCGAGGTAAATGTTCACTGGTTGCTGCAGTTTGTCCCAGTCCATCTGTAATATGGGAAAATGCTTCGAGGGTTGCAGGTAATTGGCCAGCATTTTCCTCCTTCATTTGAAGGTGCAACACTTTTGCTCTCCCAATCAGTTGACTGACTTTGAGAATATGATGTGTGATGGACACTGTTTCTGGTCCATTAATTACCTGGAAAATACGCAGCAATGTTAAGGTCCGTTGAAATTCCCAATTTATGTTTCAATCAAACTTTTTTATTTTTATTTTTTTGTGTTTGTTATTTTGCCTCTAATTTTTTTGAACTATTTAGTTCGTTTGGATGAAAAAAATCTAAAAATTATAAAATTATATCCAAAATATAAAAGAAAATCACTAAAAATAAAAAAAAAATCAAAATGGATCATGTTTTTATATTATCTTTATCTTTTTTAATTCATATTTTTTTTACTTTTTTAAAACTTCTCGTCAAGACGAACTAATAATAAAAAAAATCTAAAAAGTCCTCAGGTGAGTTCGGACTACGGTACTACCGCAATGAAAGATTATGAATTCTAATCGTTTCCATATCAAAAATAATTAATAAAATATAATAATTATTACTACTGTGAAACCCGATCCTTTTAATCAATTAAATTATTTTAAAATTTAAAATTTTAAGTTTATAGTTATTAATTTTATGGAGTCTAAAAAAATGATGATTCTTTTGTCTAAATTCGAATTTTAATGAAAATATCGGTAATGTGATGATGTTATTAATTTAACTGACGAGAGACATAGGAATTATGTCCGAACACTTAAGATTATCGAATTCGCAGTATTTTTTATCGCATTGATAGATATACTTATATACATCGATTTAATGAGGTTTGTCTGCGATCGAAATTAATCAAATTTTATACCGAACAGTTAAGATGGGATCGGGTAGGCCCCGCCTAAATTTTTACACGGCTAGGAGAGGGGTGTAGGCCATCATGAATATATTTTTCTTGAACTTACTTATATTATACACCAAGATTTTAATTATTCATGCATAAAAAAATTAATTAAAAACACATGAATAATTGGTGAAGGCTAATAAAAATGCATGCAATTGGAAAGCTTGGGAAGCATGTGCTACTTTCCTTTTGTGTTTTACACGGCTGAGTTACACACACGTCATATGCACATTAGAATTTTACTATATGTTACACACACTCCTTACAAGCACACTAACACTTTTCACACACACATGTCATATGCACATTAGAATTTTACTATATGTTACACACACTCCTCACAAGCACACTAACACTTTTCATACTTTGAGTTTTAGATCATTTTTAGAGAGAGAGATAGGAGCCAAACTAGCAAGAGAGCGAGTTAGAGGAGGCTCGTATCAGACTCGGGTCAGTATCGGGACGTACTCGGGACACTCAAATCCAAAGAACAACTTTAGTTTCCTTTACGCACCTTGCGTTTATATGCATTTTGTTTTTATCTCGTTTCGTTTCGAGTCGAGATTTTTTTGATAATATTTGTAGTTAAGACACCATACTACTCATACATGTTCAAACCCAAGGTTGTTATGTTGAAAAATACGAAGTTTTGGCCATTTGAGCGGAAAAATGTACACTGTCAGATTTTATCAGTAACATACCTTGCTTAATCACTCGGAGTTTTTATTTTACAACTTTTCTATGAAAAATACTTATTAGGGGTCGTAGTTGACACATATTAGCACGCATGCATGTTGGACCCGAGGCTCGGAGGGCTTAGGAATGGGAGTAACAAGCTGTCGAACACAGCAGCTGTTTGGGTGCAATTTCTGGGCAGATTACACTGTCGAGTTTTGGACAGTTTTGGGCAGCCCCTATTTGGGCAGTTCGGGCGGAGCTGACTCGGGACAGATTCGGGTCAGTTTTGACACAAATTTAGTAGACTTAGTCCGGGTTAAAACTCACACGAGCATTACTTGAGTTTCGAAACGAAAAATATTATTTTTACCGGTAACTTTCATTTGAACCAAACCATTTTTAGACCCAACCCGAAACTTAGTGGTTGATTGAGACTCATCAATTAACCCTTAAAAACAGTACCTTAGCCGAACACTTAGAAAAAATTAGACCACGTGACCCTTGAACACATCGAACACCGTTTCTTACACGAGTCTAATAAATCGTCGGAATATGCAACATTTTTATAAAGAAAATAAATAAATTAGATTACGATCATGCTAAATCCTATGACCCTTATGCTAGATCCTGAAGTCAGTGACACGTAGGGCAGTACGAGAGCTTTCGAGAGAACAACTATCGAGGTGAGTTTTGTTATGCCTTGTTTACCAATTTTAGGAAAAAAAATTACATATTTATCATTTTTGTTGGTAAAAATTTATGTCTTTAGTATTCATGTTATTCGTATTGAAATAAAGTAAAGGGATATCGAGATATTTATCGAAATCATGAAAATTGCTCGAATTATGAAAATTGGCAGAATTGAGAAGTTGGCAAACTTGACATGTTTGGTAGAAATATGATTGACAAATAATATTTTCATGCTATTCGGATTTACTTTTATAGATTATCGAGAGAATTATCGATTAAATGTTCATACGGTGCCCGGACCGCCAGGGGATAAGAAATATGGCGAGGTGAATGAAATAATGTTAAAGGATCGACGACCGATAGATCCGCCGGATGACGTCATGCCGATTTTATATCTGATAGGGTAGCTCCCTATATTTGGTGACCGTTGAACAAAATAACTGAATATTATCCTAAATGAAAATTGTTCCTATAAGTGAAAATTCACTTGGAACTTGAAATGAGAAGCTAGACTTCAGAAAAAGAATTACGATTCTTTATAAATGTAATGGATCACTTGACATAATTGTAAGCTATAAATTATTTTAAATTGTAAGCCGATTTGGGTGGCAACGTGACTTGTGTGGCAACTTTTGTTGCAACCTTTGCCTTACTTTGAGTCGTTGGATCGGTGCTATGAGCATGAGATTTAGAGCTAGTCGTAGAGCTTCCCAAAACAACTTGATGAGCCTTGGAACTATCGTTCTGAGAAGCCATTAAGAGGGTTACTTTTTCAAGAGAAGCGATGAGAGGCAAGGAATGTCCTATCGGGCGTGCCAAAAATTTGTAACACACAAATTTCGAGTCCAAAAATAAAGACAGAAAAATGATGAACAAAATCAATTTATTGATTTATAGAAAATATGATTACAATCTCTGATGTAATTTCTGATCACAGAAAATAAATCCTCAGATGCTTCTCTTCGAATGCTAAACCGAGGGCTTGACAGCTTAATCTCGATTTAGTCGGCGGAATCTTCTCCAAGTTCTGCAAAGTAGATGACGATTGGATTTGACTATTTTTCAGGTCTTTAAAACTTTGATCTGAAGAGGTGTCTAATTTGATGTAGACTTGCAACAGTTGAATTTGACTGTTCTTCAAGACTTTGCAGCTTTGATCTGAAGAGACATCTAGTTTGATGTAGACTTAAAGAATTCTGAAGGAGCTTCAAAGCTTTGACCTTCAGAGCTCTCTGGAAGCTTGTATGATGAGTAAGAGTTGTGTCCCAAATATGATAGAGGCCACCTCTATTTATAGGGCATGTGGGATGAAGAGTTTAGAACAGCTCCAACTCGCTTATATTTATCTCTTAATTATTTCTTATTTATTTTAAATGAGATAATTATTATTCTATTTATCCATTTATGAAGAATAATTATACATATAATTTTTATATCACCAAATGGCTTAATTTGATAGGCCGAGCTTGACAAATAGAAACTTGCATCATTTTAACATGTGGCTTTATATGATTGGACCATCCATGTAGCTTTGACTTTTGACCTATAGATACTTGGCAATATTTGATTGGCCAACTATTGTGCCCTATTTATTAGGCCTTGAATACGTGGCAACTCGTGATAGGCCGAAAATTTATAGGCCTACAATTGTATTAAATAATTTTTAAAATTAAATCTATAAGTATTGAACTCAAATTAGATTTATATTATATTTTTTATCAAATTTGTACAAATAAATATATATCTTATATATTGATAATATTTTTCCTTACAAAAATGATATTTATCACTTAACATATGTTATTATGTTTGCGTTTTTCAAACCAAGGGGTTGACTTAGTGGTTAAGACTTGAGACTTAGGTGTTTGCTCGTTTGTAAGGTCTTAAGTTTGAAACCTCTTACATGAAATTAATCGAGAAGCGCGAAGGAGTGGAAGAACTAGGATTCAATATTTGGGAGGGCCGAGATTTTTTTTTTATTTTTTGAAAAAGAGAGGAGGCCGGATGTAATTTGAGGGAGCCAAAATATAATTTTTAAAATTTTTGCTCCCCCTCCCCGATCTCTTAATGGTTCCGCATATGGATACACATAAACTAGTCCGAACACTCTAAGTTATAAGAAAAGACTCGTAATCTCGAGACAATGGAACATGTGATATACATAAGTACTGGTTGGTTATATACACAAAAAGACTCATTGTTGCATACGTAACATTACTTTCATAAAGGATAATAAAAAAGGAAGATTAAATAAACGCTTCTCGTTGACAAAATCATATTACACTAAAAGATAATAGAAGGACGAAGTTAGAAATTTCTTCAAGACAAAAATAATTCAAAATATGATCTATTTTGACTTCTTTTTCTTTTTTTTGTCTATAGTTATTTGTTTTTTAATTTTTTGATATAATTTTACATTTTTTAATTACTTTCGTCAACATGAATTAATAATCCATAAAAATTTAAAAAAATAACAAATGCAAAAAAAAATGAAAAAAATTTGAATATGTAATTCAAACTCGCACCTAATTTGACCTAAGTTGCTCATTTGTTTTTTTTTTCCATTTATTAATTTTGCGTTATTTTTTTTTATAAATTATTAGTTTGTCTATCTTGGACATTTTTAGTTAGAGTTCAAGAAAAAAAAAGAGATTTATGAACCATTTTAAAGGAACGGAACAAGTTCTTGAATATATACTCAACTTGAAAAAGTAGACTTAATTGAAAAAATGTCAAACGACGTATAAAATCACACCACAAAAGAACTCGTTAGGCCATGATTTTGTTTGCATAAATAACTATCTCCAAACATAAGAAAACAATCTTTTTGTGATTCTTCTAATTGAGTATATTTCAAAAAAAAACGTTGTCCAGAATATAATAAACTTCAATACTTATTGTTTCATTCTCCTCCACAGTTTGTAATCCATTTCGAATAGCCTCCACATGCATGTCTTCACAAATCTTTTCATATTCAACTACTTTCGTATTTATCCAAGGGTTCACTTCATGCATTCATGCAAAATCCTGGCCATCACTATGAACAAACCAAAAACTGTTAAACTTCCATAATGCATGCGAAGAACAAACAATCGTCCCAAGGGTCGAGGTTCTAGTTCATATACAGTATACACAGCAAAACAAAGTTGCCAACATCTTTTTTCAAGTGTATCCAGAAAGACAGATGCTTCAACATATAACAGTTCTGAATTGAATCTCCATATAACCTTGGAAAAGCCCTGGCGAGGCCTCCAAAGCACCAGGAAAAATAATAGGAGGAAGAATATTGATCGCAACAAGAATCTATATCTCTTGGTCTAAACTCTACAAACTAAACCCGAATATGTACACCAACGCTTGGTTAATGATCGGGAACATCCCAACGAGACCTAATACAAAAGAAGCCCAGCCTTGGAACCACTGGACATGCAAACTGGCTCCTTTAGGCAGTGTTTGAGTCATGAATTTGTGAAGGTGTTTATGAAGGGAAATGAAGAGTTTAATATGCAAGAGTTAAGAAGATAGTTGAGTGCAGAAGGTATTTACTCCTTTGATTCCCTATGATTTTCCTTTCCCAACGATAAATCCCTCCACAAACCGCAATCCAGCCACCATCTTATTCACAGCTTCTCTTCTCTTCCTCCATTTCCACTCTTCAGAAAAAACCTCATTTTCCAGTCATAAGATGGTGATGGAAGGGACAAAAGGAGGAGAGTTGCAGTAAATAAAGGGGGTTCTACATCTCAAGGAGGATACCGCTCATGCTCGGAGGAGATAAAGGCGGCACTGCATAAGAATCTGTTTCAGCAGTTTCCAAAACCTTCCTTGCAGTTGCTTGAGACTCTCCACTACTGCCAATCTTTGTCAAAGAAACTCCCCCAGATTTAATGGCTCTAGAGTTATTACTACTCTCAATAGATGACAAGAATTCATCCTTAGAGAGATCTGTATGAGCAGCTGCAACTACGGAAGTGAAAACGCCAGATTCCCTCAACCCTTGAACAATGACCTACAAGTTGACACAAAATGGAAAAAATAAAAAATAAAAATCAATACTCCTGAGTGTCGCATGCTTTTACTCATCTAAAAGAACGAAGATGAAAACATTGTTCAATTAAGAAACTTTGAGAGTAAAACCTACCATGGGAGCATAAATGCGAGTCAAGATTCCCTTCTTCAAAAGTTTTGTATTTACTGCTTTGTCAGTCCACACTATATGTTCCCGGTACCTAAAGAAACAGAAAAAAGCAAAGTAAACCTAAATAATATCTGGAGCAAATGCAATTCATCTTTATGCTTGCGATACACTGAAAATCACGTGCTAGAGATCCTATAATCGCATGTTAACTTGATAAACGGAGGCCATCATTTATTGGCACAACAAGATGGGGAGAAATGGGGAGATGGGTTTGTTGTCTATTGAGAGACGTTGAACAGCGATTATCTAGCGCTACAGCTTCTTTGGTCCTCAACAAAGAAGTAGGGACATTCCATTTGGCAAAGTAAGACCTTAAAAGGTGGAGCCAATTAAATAGTTGAAACTAGGTTGTCATGCTATTCTCTTTAGTAGCTTCAAAAGGAGCCTAGACTAAAGTCCATACTAGGTAAGAGAGAAAGTAATACATCCGGAAGGTTTTTTATGCTTGGGGCACAGATAAAATGCCCTATTCGGTATCACTTTAAACATCCCAGATAAATGAAGTTATTCAATACTATCACACAACATTTAAAAAAGATCAATTATCTAGCTTTAGTATTAGAAATGGTTAAGTACTCTCCAGTGGATCATCTTTATAAACATTTGCAAGTACCTTCGCTTTAATGATAACATTTCTTTGGGGTGGCAAAATAAGTGCTGGACTACAAATTTCAGTTAAAGCAACACTCATTTACAATTCCATATTTCCTTTCAATTTTGATGAATCAAAAACCTAATTAATAATGCAAGCATAAAGTGATATTAGTTAGTGCGTAAAGACTAGAAAATTCACTAATAACATAATATGAGGAGGCTACTGGATTTGATGTTTCATTAATTCTGGTTAAATAAGTGTTGACCACAATTCGAAATCAAAAGAGCGACACACCCAGATGAATGTAGCTAAGCCTAGTCAAATCAATCTCAATTAAATTAGTAGACCACAACAGCATTACTTGAATGAATTTTATTTTCTAACTGGCGAACCATGAAAGCAACATGGCAGAATAAGGAGATCTCCTGCGATCACAAAGGTTTTTTAGTCTCTCAAATTTCTCAGCCTCTAATCTATTCAGTTTGATGTTCATAGGCTCAGACCAAATGAAAAAACATGCACAGAAATCAACATTTGGGTCTATACGCAACCATTACCAGTGAAGCATCTCCTCTTCTGTTGCAGTTGAAGCAATAATGAAAGCCTGCAATGTAGAATCTCAGTAAGTTTGAAGCAAGCAAAATAAATTACAAATGGTGGGATGCTGGTGGCTAGTGACTGTAAATCTGTGGGGCAAGTAATTTGTGTTAGCCTTAACAGTTGTTCATCTGAACACGAACCTAACCAATACTTTTGAACAGAATAAAACAATAAGCAAATGTTACTCAGGAAAATTTCCAATGGAGGGATAGGATGATAAAAGGCATCGTGACTTCATACATTCTGTAATATCACTCAGATGCTACGTCACACTGCATAGTTAGATTGCTCCGAGGCTTCAGTTAATCCAGCCAGGATTTAACAGGGAGCTTTACTTAAAATTCCCTCTGAAAGGGTAGAGATTTTCACAGTCCCCTCATTGATAACCACAACTTATTTTCTCTCATCTTGCATGTGAATTTACAGAGTTACCCTTATATGTGTTGCACTTTTTTACACATGAAAGGTTATATTGAAATTCACATGCCTAACACAAAAAAAGGGAGTGATTATAAATAAAGGGAATGTGAAAATCAACTACCTCTACATACTGTACCAATACAACAACTGCACTTGTCAACATGTTTACCCATGAATCTCCAGGTTGTTGCCCAGGTGACAGCCTAGTACCCAAAGCACATAGGAGCGCACAGTATGATATGTCACAGAATGTGTCAATATTCATGAAATCATCCAACTCATGTAATATAAATCACAAAACTAATCTTGAGCGTGCATTACAAGATGATCAGGAGAGCAGATCAGAAGACAGCAATAACTTTAGAATGTTGCCTACAGTTAAATTTGTCTGGAGCTGAGTTGCTGTTAGTACAAAGGGTTCTGTTTCAAAGGATGGAAGCCAAAGTTGTGGGCCATAATAGGCCTACAATCAATGGTAGTAGGTTACAGGAACTTCATGAAACATAAGTCAATGAAAATTCTAAACGCCGATTGAGAGCCTTTGAAATAAACAGACCGCAGCCAGTTAAGCGGGAGTTATTCTATTCCCCCAGCCCCCCAAAAAAATAAATAAATAAATAAAAGAAGATAAACTGGAATAAGACAGCCACAAAATATGGGATGAATTATTGGCACAGGCTCCAAATGAAAGAAAATAGGCAAAAAAAAAAATTCTAAGAAAAGGAACTCACAGCTCTGTCGAACTCTAACATAAAGCATCTCTTAACATCTTCCTTTGTAGGCTTACAATGGCAACGATCTCGTCTTGATGTCAAATCGGAGAATTTTGGATATGTATAATGCAAAACAGCAGCCTCCTCCAATTTGATCTCACTACCACAAATACAAACAATGTTGGTCATATTGCACTGATATAGAAGGATGGTAAACACAAATTACTTGGAAGGGACATGTGTTTTTTGGGACTTATATCTGCCTCTGAAAACACAATAGTTCCAGTTATTTACTATGTATTGAGACCTTTGTCAATACATTACAATATATAGTAAACATCAAAGAATCACATACTTTGGGGTCTTCATATAGTTGTGCCATCTGTGTGCACCATTAGGACGAAGATGATCTTGTATGCGGGCAGCTGATTTCCCATTTCCATAAGTCAAAAAGTAGTTGGGGTTGCCACGGGTTGCTTCTTTATAATTACCAAAGTATGTGTCTTTTGGAAGGTGATCATAATTCTTCTTAAACATTGACACCTACAGAAAAATGAACAATAATTCAACTTGTGTCCTCTAAGCATTAAAATAGGTAAACAGTCATCATTCGAATAAAAAAGAAACAAGATAAAGCAACATCGCTTGTCCATTACAAAGAAACAGAGCTATCACAATAAACTGAAACCCAAATAATTTATGGGCTTCTCTCCTTGTGAATATTACTATGGCCATCTTTGGTGGATTCGTCGAGGGAAAGAAAAATAGAAGGGAAATAGGACTTTGCACATATTCACTTCTATGGTAACTATAAAGCACTTAAAGGAAATAATAGATCTAACCTCACTAAAAGGATCCTTTATGTCATCTCTCTCGATGCTACTCTCCTGAAACATCAAAAAGAGAAAGGACAAGGAATTGATTATTGTTTCAGTACCACTCACAAAAGATTATATGAGAGACATGGAAAGACGCTGCACAAAGTCAAAAAATGATTCAGTACTTTTAATTTAAAAGTTGTATACATGCCATCCATTGCATACGCAATAAATACAAGAAGCAGTGTTTTAAAAGCCTCTAGGCGCACCGAGGCACCATTGTCACGTGGAACCTAGGCACGTGCCTCATCAAAGCGAAGCACAAGTTGTAGAAATAATTGGAATACTGATATAGGCAAAACTTCCAACATAAGCAAATATTTTTAAAATTTAAAATACCATACCATATGACATTCCAAGTGTTCAAATCACCAACAAACAAAAGCATAATATCCATAAAAAAAAAAAAAAGAAGTAGGTTCAACGGGGGGAAAAAAACTGACTGAAGAAGTCCCAACCACGGAAGTAACAGACCAAAAAAAAAAAAAGAACAGAGCATTGAAGGATAAGAAGGAAACAAAAAATATATATAACAGCTTCCCAGAAACAATTCAAGAAAAAAATAAAGAGAATGAAAATAAAGAGAATAAGAAAAAAAACAGCGTAGAAAGAAGAAGAAGAAGGGCCGTACAAAAAACAAATTAGAAGAAGGGCATTGAGAAAAACAAATTAGAAAAAAAGGCCTTAATAAAACAGAGCAGCGATTGGTAGCTGGGATTACATCTGAGTAGAGATTGAAGGAAAACCATGAGGCACGCGCCTCGTGAGGCACGCACTTCAAGGGCCTCAACTGCACTTCATGTATGTGCGCCTTGCCTCGGGGTATTAAAGCCCTCTCGGTGTGCCTCGCCTCACCTCAGCGCCTAGGCACGCGAGGGACGCGCTTTTTAAAACATGCAAAGAAGAAACCAATTCACTCACATAATTTGGGAAGATAACCATATCAACATTTCCAGGCACTTCTGCTAGCAATTGCCTCATAGAGTACTCACGCGCACCCGCTGGATGAATTAGTTCGTCCGTGTCAAGATGGATGATCCAATCCATGCCAGATTCCTTAAAAACAAATGGAAAAGGGGAAGCCCACATCAGGACTTATTTGCAAACAGTATCTGGAAAACAAATGTGTTTTGTACACAATAAACCACAAATCGGAACATAGACGATAAGATGATGATGTACCCTTGCCATGACGATGGCCATTTCCATATTGAGGGATTGCTTGACAAATAACTCGTAGTTACAAGGCTTGTAGAAAAAGCTAGCCAACCAAGTTTCATTCCAGATCCGACTAAACAACAGAAGACAAAGAAGAACAATGAAAACTCAGTGAAGACTAACATATGGATTAAGACAAATTTTCAATACAGTTGAGGTTAACAAACCAAAAGTTAGAAATAAGCACAATGCTATTAGAGCCCAAAATAAAAAGTTTACCATCAGAGTAGAGCAAACAGCCAGATAACGTGTCTACAATCAGAAATTTCACGTTCTGAGAAATGCTTTGGGAAATGAAGAATATTTGATGCAAGGAGGAGGATTATAAAGGAAAGCTTATAGCTTAAGATTCAAGGATAATGTTGTAGCAGCATGAGTGCATTGTAGTGGCTTATTATCTCTCCATGACAGACCACTTCATTGGCATTAGACAAGTGGTGATCTAATGTTGAAAGGTCGGCCTATTGTAAAAAAAAATGTTCTGCTGTTTCTAGAGCCAATGTTCTAGCCTTTCAGGGCATGTGATTGTAGTTAGAAAAAGTTTTGACATTGTGTTTCTCATATCATTTCTGAAGTACATAAACCTCTTACTCTATCCACTATTTAATGTACAGGAAATAAAAAAACCTACGCAACTAGAAACCACGAATCTTTTAGCCTTTTATCCAAACAATCCATGGTATGTAGCAAGGCTGACTATCAATGAAGCACAGATACAGATACGGATACGGATACGGGATACGAATACGGCGATACGGCAAAATCTAAAAAAATAGGATACAGATACGTCGGGGATACGGCTGTAAAAATTAATTTTTTTTATAACTATTAATCATGTACTACGCATAAAAAATAAACCAAAAGAAATAAAAATGTAGTTGAATACACAATATTACTATATAAATTGACCACTAAACTAACCATTGTCGACTGCCAAGTATACAATATAAATTAGCATTGACTATAGAATGGAATGGCTGAGCAAAAAGGGAAACATCAAGAATGCGAGAGAGACCAGCGAAGGGGAGAAAGAGAGCAGCGCAGAGAGAGAGAGAGAGAGAGAGAGAGAGAGAGAGAGAGAGAGTTGAACCTGGCAGAAGATGGCGATGAAGCCTGGAGGTCACTTCTACAGCAGAACGGTAGAGACTCAAGTAGAAGTGGGTTTTAAACTTTTAATTTTTTTGCCCAACCAGATTTACACTATAATTACACATTTCCCCCTTTATCTTTATTCTGTTTTTTTTTTAAATTTCATTTTTAACCCCCGTCGTATCGGAAACATATCCAGACGTATCGGGGACTTATCCCTCGCGTATCGGAAACATATACGAAAATAAAATGATTTAATTTTAATACCCATACTTTTCAGCCGTATCCGATACGTATCGGGGCATTTCTGGCGCGTATCGGTATCTGGTAAGTATCCAATACACGTACACGACTAGTTTCGGAGTATCCATGCTTCATAGCTGACTATACTACAACAACAAGATTTAGTTCATAAATGGCGAGGGTTCTAAAGTAAATTTAGGGGATAAGGATTCTCATTATGCTTGGAAAAAAATGTTGGATCACCAATTGTCCTAAGAGCTTAAGCCATAAGAAATGGTCCCAAAAATGTACATCAAACCACGTAACAGACATTGTGAGCTATACTAGGCTTAAAAATATGCATAATGCAGATAACAAACCAAGTAGCAACTAGGAAAGAGCACTGACCTGCTAGCTTGTTGCTCCTCTAATTCGGGTGTTCTGTATATAACTTTTACTCCCTTTTAAAGAAATTAAAAGCTTGTAAGACGTAGGAAGATCTAAACTAGAAAATCAAAACAACTGTAAAGCAGTAAACTCACTGGAATGGATTCTAGGACTTTAGATACACCAGGGGTTGCAGCTTTCCCTTCAACAAACAGGAAAAAGGATGTCACCCCAATAACCTTATGATAGAAGAGCCATGGTAGAATCTGCTCTAAGCCAGCTGAAGTGCTTGTAGTAATGCATAACTGGCACAGAGCAAAGATTCAGAGCCTAAAAATTCAAAAATTGCTATGATGAAATTAACGAATATGTATATGTAACATGAGTGTAAGAGCCTGAATGGACATCGAAAGAGATCAGTGTAATGATTTTTGCCAGATGTCCACAAAAAAATTATGTACCCCAAATTAGTACCCTTAAAAGAGCGGAAACAATACTCAATCGTTCATCGCAGACCGATCAAAGTTCCGAGGAAGGATTCTGTAGATATTATCATGGACAGATATTTTGTCTCATCAAGTATTGAAGACGTCCCATGGTAATAAAATTTCTCGCCATTAAAGGTTTTAAGGGAAGTACTGATATTCAAACATTATCCTAGAATCATTGGTCACAAGAATTAGACATAGACACATACATATACCCGATTTTTGTACCCGAACTATACAACATAGATCAAGGGAGAAAAATTCAGTGTGAGTCGAGGATAGCTGCAGTTTATTTATCTCGTTCAACACAGTACCACAAAACGTATTTTATGTGGTCACAAACACAACAGAAAAATAACATGTTTTTCTGGTACATACACGAATAACATGTTCTTCAACAATGTAACATAGAATTTGCATTTGGGCACTCTCTGGCAACCATGCATGTTATATTTGTCATATTTTCATTATGTTTAGCTATGATTCAATTGTTTCCACTGAACAAGCTGTCAAAATAAACCCTAAATTTTGAGAGTCCAACAATTACCAGTTCCATAGCACTAACCCAAGAATTGATTTCTTGGACAGGTGGACCTCAAGGCCTAGCGTGCTTCTGCATTGGTGTATCAAACCTAAGACTCTTTCTCACTTCCAACACATTACGATTCAACCAAACAATCCAGATTTATTTTAAGCTATTGTAACCGTAAATAATATACACACACACATATATTCGTAATAATAATCACTACAATAGATGCAAGATCCAGAAAAAAAGAACCCAAGAAAACTAATCAAAACCCATGAAATTTTGATGAGACTGGGGCACCAAGCACAAGGCTCTTACCAAACCCAACATCCTAGAATTCAATAGAGCATTCTCAAGTGGAAAAAACAAAACCATGTGATTGGAGTATTTTTTAGATTCACTGGGGAAAAAATTGTACAACGTGATAACAATCATGACAACCAAAAATACACCAAGAGCCTTTCTTTCCTCCCACTTCCTTTTCTCTTTGAAAACCAAAAACAAAGACAAATAGTTTTACATACTTTAGAGTTGCTCTGACTTTTTTTCCCCTTTCTCCCTCTTCTTTTCTGCTCCCCCACAAGTTCCATAGTGGAAGTTTGACGGGATAGATGTACCAAATGCCAACATTCTAGAATTCCACAAATCATGCTCAAGTGAGGCAATATAGAATCAGTGTGAGTTGATGATATCAATATAGAATCAGTGTGAGTTGATGATCTTTCCAGATATACTATAGACAACATAGTATCGACGTGAAAAGATAGGGACTGGTGCAAACTGCTATAATGTGGGGGGTCAGAAACTTCGCAGTTAATTAGTTAATGCATGATTTTCAAATTTCAAATAATAATTTGTAGGGGGTGTGGTCGCCCCCTATTCCCCCAGTGGATCTATCACAGAATACAGACACGCACATTTATGCCACAACAATGAATACAGCCCAGATGCTAGATTCGCGAAACAAGAACTAAAGATCCCCAAGAAAATCAGTCAAAACAAATGAAATTCGACCCACCTTTGGTCTCAGATCAGATCCATGACTAAATTTCCAGTCCCTATAATACGGAAAAGAAGGCGAACGACTCCGACCCAGAAGATCCACGCAATCAGAGGAGGACGCAGACGACGAATGGACGGGTCCGGAGCTTTCCATACCCGGAAACACAGGGTCGGGCGACCAACGGGTGGCCGGGTCGGTGAGTCCACCCCGCCATTGGAGGACGAATGCAAAGGCCGCGAGGGTGAGTGGTAGGACTGTGAGCATCAACAGAAGCCTCGAATTAAAAGACGATGAAGAAGATGAAGTGGGTCTGAGAGATGTGTACAGACCCGCCATTGGGAATCAATGAAAATGTGATGATCGGTTCATGTAAATGTGTGTGCACATGTACAGGGTGCAGACTTCTCACAGTCACAGATCAAGAGAGAGAGAGAGAGAAGAGAGAGAGAGCGAGAGCGAGAGAGAGAGAATATTTGAAACCGACTCTGGGTTTGGAATGGAAGTTGTGGAAGGGAGAAGGTAGGAAGGATCCTCTGTCAATAAGTTCACTCACTACATCGTGTGGAGCTTTCATCCAGAGGATGCCACCTAATAGTGGAAGCAATCCAACGGTTGATGATGCGTCACAGCCCCTGTCGGGATCATCTGTCAAAAGTTTCCCTCGTCATATCTTGTGCAGCTTTCATCCAGTAGATGCCACCTAATAAATGAATGCATCCAACGGTAAAGGATGAACCACAGTCCCTTGAGGATCCAATACGAGGAAAAGAAGGGAGCGGAATAAGAGAAAAATCATTAAAAAGGAAAATATTAAATTTTACATTTATTTCATTAAAATGTAAAATTTTGGAGTCAAAAAGAGAGACGAACCTTCTTTTTCTATTTCTTCTTTCGTTTTTAGGCTTCAAACAAATTCCGAAGACCTGGAATTTGACAATTAATTTAGATTTCAAAAGGCATATGAATTCTAACGGTACATTTTATTATAGGATGCAATTTGTAATTGTATATTATTAATTTCAATTTGCAAGATTAATAAAAAAATAAATTTTGAATGCCGTCATATATCACTGATCATCTATTTTCTAAGGAGAAATATTAAACACGTAACTATGAATGTATTATCATATGTATATATGTAGAGAGAAATTTCGCACAAGTATCTTATTGACATACAACGCCTTGAATTATTAACTATATCCAATTAAGCTTGGAAAAATACAAATTGCACCCAACAAGCTTATAATCGTCTATAGTGATTATATTTTGCTGTCGTTAGTATGTTTTGTCTAGTCCGATTTTGGTTTGAATCCTTTAAAAAATCAGAGATTCGGTTTGGTTTTTGATTTCTAGGTGCTTAAAAACTAGTTCGGACCAAAAATGGACCGGTTGTATATCATATTTGGTCTGTTTTCCTGTTTAACATATTTTTTTTTTTTAAAGATTTGGTCCAAAGTTATGGTTGAATTTAAATTGATTGATTTTGTTTAAGTTGTTAGGTTAGGCCCAAATTGTTGAGGAATTTTATAATTGACCAAAGTTGTGCTTCAATTGAGTTTTTATGATTTTTTGGTAATTTTCTATTTTGTTGGTTTGGTCCAAAATACAACCCAAAAAGTTAAACAACTCAAACCGGACCAAAACCGATTAAAACCTTACTAGGTAATCGGTTCAATTTCTGTTTATAAATTTTCCAAACCAGAAATCCGATTAGGTTTGCATCAAACAGGACCAGATAGATTACACCCCTAGAGGGAGAGATTATACATTATTGAAAATGAAGGACCTAAAGTATAAACTTATGTAATTGAGCTTGTAATTACGAAATGCACCAAGAAAGTTTATAATCTATATATTGAAGTAAATTCGTGTCATTTTTATTTATAACTGGTACGGCCATTTTGTCCTCGTTGGTGCCATTTTTAAATATCTATTCGGTGGTCATATCAGCCTTTATCTAAATCTGAAAATTTGGGAGGTTGTTATGCATTGTGCATACCAGTCTGTGCTGCATACCAAAAAAACTATCGTTTTATCATGCAAAACACTGATCAAAAATTGTTCGGTCAATGTCTAACTGTTCAAATAATATTTTGGCCTTTATGATTATTTTTTTATTTTAAAATTTTTTGTTTTGCGTCAATTTTTTGGATATTGTTAATTCATTTCGACAAGAAAATACAAAATAATAAAAAAAAATGTGAACCAAATTTAAAAAGTGAATGGTATTTTCATATAAATAATGATATTTTCAGATATAAAAAGGCGAAAATATATGGATGGGTAGTAGGACTAGAATAATATTAGCCCAATGTGGAGTGCAAAGAAACAAGTAAATCTCAAATATGACAAGTAGTGATAACCATATTCAGAGTGATGCTATATCCTCTTCCATCCACATCCGACAAACAAGCAAGAGGATGAGGATATGCATGGAGATGGAGTCTTGTAGTGAAAGGCTTATTACATGGGTGTAGTGGATCTATCCGACCGTCCATTTTAACAACAGACAGTTCAGATTCAAATTAGTATTTATTAATTATTTTTACAAATAAATATTAATTTAAATCTGAACCGTCCGTTACCAAAATAGATGACCGGATGAGCTTACTACACCCATGTAATGAACCTCCTCACTACAGGACCCTCAATTCCGATATGCATTGGTAGGCATAAAATCAAAAAGTGAATTGTGGAGTTAAAAAGAAGTTAATTTTATAAATAAATAAAAAGGTACTAATATTCTACTTGGTAAATTTTTTACTAGAGAGTAAAATTCAGTATACTATCACGTAATGTCCTAAACTTCTCTATCACTACACATTAGTATAGGCACTATACACTCATGAGTTATGAACTTTACACCAAACATACGATTGTGAAAGAACTTGGAAGTACCATGGAATATTAGGAGCATTGGAATTTTGTTTTATGACTACGTAGTTTAATACGACTCTGTTGCCATATTCCTTTACTAGTTTGATGTTCTTCGGGGGCTTGGGTTGTCGTAATGAGATCGTTCCATAAAACAACAACAACAACAACAACACATTAGTAGTATAACCAGGCTTAAAAGTGACATTGTGAAGTTTGGCTGCTTAAGCAATTTAGGAAAAAAATGGGGGGTAAGAGAGAGAGAGGAAAAAAGCCGAGGCAGCAAATGAAACAAGAATAATGAATGTCGTCATCTCCTGAGCAGCTTTAACACATCTCCAACCAAATGTATCGACCCAGTAACAAGAACCTGCTTTCCAAAATAGCCACAATGCCCATGGGTTAGCACAAATTACAATTAAGACCGCTTAATTTTTTGCTAATGATCCCTAACGTATTAGCCAAGTATCATTTTGGTCCCTAATATTAGTCCCCAACGTTTGGAATGTGTGTCCAACTCTGTCCAAATTTTCCGCAAACATTGGGACACTTCTGAAACTTTGTAAGAAAAATTAATATTTGGAGACCAAAATGACACTTTGCTAATACTTTAGTGCCCAACAGTAAAATGACATTTTAAAAACGAAAATTAAATAAAATGTGAAGCATCATAGACTAAGAACATGACAATCGAACTAAAAAATGTTTACAGTGATGACCAACTCTAAGTTTCTAAATCGTCGCATTAATAAACTTGAAATAAATTTTTTTAAACTAAATTAAAATGATTTCATACTTGCAAACATCAGAACGACTGAGCAACGAATTGATATTTGCTTTGATTTCCTATCAAAATAACTTTAAAAAAAAAGTGGAAAAGACAAAAGGAACAATTCTTTTGGTCAATAGCCTAATTAGACCACTAAGCAATGTTGAATGAGAGGGGAATAAGAGCGGAGAAAGTTGACGAAGGAAAATGAAAGTTTCTGATGCGACTGGGTGCATATTTAACAGTGAAAATTAAAATTTTGAGACAATTCTAGGTTAGCTACAGAAAATAGCTCTTTGCCATCTTTATCTTTTTTGTTTTTGAAGTATTATTTTTGTCTTTAGTCCCCAACGTGCTAAACAAAGTTTTATTTAAGTCCCCCAGTATAATACTTGCCGTAAAATTCCATAAATACCGTGTTTGATAGAAACTTTAGATGGAGTTAATTATGAAGATGACCTAGATACATATATTGAATGTCAAGAACTAAATGGACACAATTTTTATATTGGGGACCAAAATGATACTGCAATAATACTTTGGGGACCAATACTATCTATTTGGCCTATGGTTCTTAATATTTTTTGAGTTTATTAATTTTTATTTTTTTTTGCATTTGTTAGTTTTACATCATTTTTTTTATGAATTATTGGTTCGTCTTGACGAAAAAACTTTTAAAAGTATGATTAACAAAAGCTCATTTTTCGTCTTTTCTGAGTTCTCTTTTTAACTTTTAGACATAATTTTTTATTTTTCTGAAACATCTTGTTGAGATGAATCAATAATCCACAAAAATTGACGCAAAATAAAAATTACAATAAAGTGTTAAATAAGAACAAAAAAATAATTAAACGACAGTCTAACTACTACAGGAACACTTCTAAGTGTATTAAATATAAGAGTCTGACATGTTTAGTTTGATGTTCACTTAGCACGCATGTTTTGTAATTTGAAGTTACCATAACCTATGCATATATTACCATTGTATGCATAAATGCCTTCAAGGCACCTTGCAAACACCATTTATCCATGGCAATACAAGAAATATACTATGGAATATCGATACTTTGGCATGTCCTCACATACTTGAAATGAAAATTAGATGAATCCGACACTTAAGACACATACACCCGCAGCCAAGTCCAGATGACGGTTTTTTGCCAATTATCCAAGTTTAGAGGTGAAGAAAATTGATGCGATTTTTTTTTGGAGAGCGTTGTATTCATCTTTATCCCTTTCCTAATGCTTAGCTTTTGGGCCTAGAGGTGATCTAATCAGCATTGCAGTATGGGTCTTGGGTTCAACATCTGTAGCACCCAGGGGGTCTTCTGTGCACCCACTACGCGTCGAAACAACGTAGTTTAGTACAAAGTGACGTCGTATTGATTTGGCATAGTGAGGGCTGCTGTGCGGAGCTGCACAGCAAGCCCCCCAAATCCAATTGGAAGACCAGGTTGCACGTCAGAGTGCATGTTAGGGAGCTTGATATATTTGTTCGGACCTTCCCAACAACTTAAGCTTTTGAGACAAGTCATCATCTAACAAAAACAAAATACTCTTGAGAACCCAGCAGAAGCAGAGTAGGAGGTCATACTTCTATCTTTGAGGCTTTAGTAACACTCCACAAAAAGAAAATGAGCCATTTACAGATTCTTCACGACTTCTCATAACCCCAAAGCATTTTTGTTTGAGAAAAGCTAAAGGGAAATTTCAATTCTGGAACTTGGCTGCTTCATTTGCTCAATGTTTTAGCAAGCCCAGAGGAGAGGATAAAATTCAACCCCAAGTCTAGGTAGGCTGTCTAAATAAAGAGTCAGTTTACTTGGTTTCCCTTGTGCAAAACAGAAGGAAGTTCTAGGTTTCAGGTTAACCCTTCATTTCCCCTTCACTTTATCGTGTTTCCCAAGCCAGGCAGCTGTCTAAATATGAGCCGTTCAAGTTTGCCTATGGCTACTTCTAACTAATGAAGTAAAAACAAGGTGGCGTAAACATTAGAGAGTACTCTTACCTGAATCCGAACGGATGGGTTTTCTCTAACACAATCCCTTAACCAATTTATTGTCAATGGTAATGAAGGAATCACTGCACTGCAAGCAAAATTTCTGGCCGCAGGATTGCAATGAGAAGAATCCTCATAGAGGAACTCGCGGGGTGGCAAGTTTGGTGGGTCATCCATCTTGGAACTCATGTCAAGCACAGCATCTACTTATGAATCCGAACAGAAAAAAAAACGAAAAGAAAAATCAAAGCTTGGTCAAGTTAATATTCAAAAGATTAGACACTAGCAACATTATCAAGTGTATGTCTAAGTAGAGATGACTGTTTTTAATGAGCTCCACTCATGTGTTTTAATGAGCTCCACTCATATGGTCGTTGGTCACCTTTCCTATAGCCAATAGTATTGAGTAATTTGACATACATACAAGCAGCCCATTGTACCAGCAGTTAAGTCTATCTTTTTGTTTCCAAATATGAATCAATGGTCATTATCGTGCTACTAACCAGAAACTAAGGATGTCCCTTAGTTGTACATGTGTCTAGGTTACTTGAAGTGTATATGTACTCCTGTAGGCCGTATGAAAATATATATATGTACTCCTGTACTCCTGTGTCTAGGATGTCCCTTAGTTGTATATGTACCCAGTCAAGAAAATATATGGGCGCAGACTTCTGGTTAACCAACTACAGGTGTCTTTAAAATCAATAGAGGTACAAAATCTGACCATTACCTCAAAGTATTAGACAATGAATAGATAGACCTCAAGTCAGCCACTTTACAAGGTGTCTCTAGGTCGCTGGGACTGGGTGTTTGTACATGTATAGGTGATAGGGAAAAGGACGGGATATCGTATCTGATCCTGAACGATATTTTTATTCATGTAAGATATTTGATCCTGAAATAAAGTTCGATAAATTCTGGTCTAGGGAAGAAAAACAAAAGACAGCTGTTTCTTCAAAATTCAGTAGTTTGTGGTGTGCTTCGCTAGCTTAAATGAGGTTTAAGAGAAGGGGATGTCTTCTTTCTAGTGCTGTCCAAGTTCAGACCAATAATAATTAAAAATATGAACTTCGGCACAAACTCATAAACAAGAATAAGATTGGAATAAAAAGAAGCAATTAAGCAGAGGTCATCACCTTTGCCATGAATTATCCTCTCCCATATTCTCTGGAGGTTGAGTTGCCATGACAAATCCCTAACAGCAATATCTGATGGAATGACTGAGGCACCAGAAGTAACCTTGTTGTATGTTGACATACTAGGCACAAAAATGGCTTTAGATAAGTGAGTACCTGAGAGAGTTAACGCCAAGTCCACAACATGTCAGTGCTCCCATTGGCACAAGACTCGCAAGGAAACTATCCAGAACAAAACATCAGAGGAAAAACTTAGAGACAAAAGTAAAAACCGAGGCTGCTGAAAATTTTGAAAACAAGGCAGACCTGGTAAGCTTCTCGTATCCTATCTGGCTTTCCTAAATCAACATAAAGTTGGTAATATGAGACTATAAGAGTGACCTTTATCATCTCTAGGACTTTTATTGGCCAGTATAACTTTTTGTTTCTCCTCTTTTGGCCAAAGGCTAGAAAATCCCTCAAATAAGTCGAGAGGATGCAATAATGCCTTCACAGACACCAAACTTGGTCAGATGGACAGATGCACCTCAGTTTCTAAAAACTGGATAAGAAAACAGAAGCACGTGGATTGGATAGTGAGGGGCAAAACAAGGCAATGTTTGACTCTGAAATCAGCAGCAATATAATCCTTGTAGAGCAAAATGGCAAAACAAGATTTCAGTATCCAAACACAAATAGTTGAGCCATGTCAGTATTGTGAAGTTTCAGATGTCAAAAGAACCCATAGGTACCTGAACATTCACAGAGGTTCAAATGTGCAGGAGGAACAAAAACATTCACAGGGATACGACTTACATATGACAGCTGGTAGTATCACAAGAAGCAATACCTGAGGAAGCACATGTATGCACAAGCTGTGGAAGAAGGATTTGGGGGTCTCTCACCTCCATGCAATTAAACAAAAGAATCTGCAACGTATGCACATTGACACATTGTACATGAGGTTTCATGCCAATGAACCAATACTATTTCTGTATACCCAAAAAAATAGAGCACGATTAAAAAACTAAAATTTCCTATCAACTTATTGCAGTGGAATTTACCGGTTTTGATATGTTGTCCGATTCTTTCTCGTTTTTGGGGTGACAATACCCGTTTCTGCGTAGGTCCTCCACATTCCCAACTTTAAAAGAAGAAGATGATGATGGCAGATTCTTCTTCACTTTCACAGCATTTGAGAACCATCTGGCACAAACCTCCATGCTCTCTGGACTATGAGCTCCATCCAGGTAGAAAACTAGATCTCCAGAAGAGCTTGCCATCACTTCTGAAGAAGTGTGAGACTTCTGAACACGATCATGAACAGTTTGAGCCCTTCCAGAAAGATGTGCAGTTGAAAGGCCTCTGAGAAATGCATCTGGCAGGTCATTTTCCTGGCTTTCCTGATTTGACGTTCAGAGCAAAGCGAGCATTTTATTATTTTGCAACCAAAATGGATGTAACAGTAAATACAATATGAAGAATAAACAGGCTTATATTTCGATAACAGGTTCACCTTTCGATCCAAGAAGATAAATTACTTGTGTTTTACCAAGGGAAAAAAAGGAAGAAACATCTTTGTTGGTATTTACTTTAAGAGCAGAAAATTGCAGAACAAGAAAGCATAAATCACCTACATCAAAGCATCATGGGCATTTTGAATGGTTGATGCAATGTATTACCAAAATGGACTTCCAAAGATGTTACTTGTCGTTAGGTACATCAACCCACTTGATAGCATTGGACTCTAACTAATTCTACGCATTAAATCCTCTTTCCTTGTTGTGAAAACCATTTTTTTATCCCCCTCTCTCCCTCTAAGAAGAACCCTGAATTATTGTCTCATACTCCTAGAAAGGAGAGTTTGAACTCTACCAAACTTATTCAGTCGCAGACAAAACAAATACTGCAAGTACAGATAATTTCAATTTCTAGAAGTGCGACGGAAACTATTTATTCCAACCACCACAATGTAATTCTTACAAAAAAAATTAAGGTCGTATGGAAATAGCCAGCACACTAAATCAGGCAGGAAAACCTCAAGTTCAAAAAAGCTAATATGGAAAATTGGTGTTCAAACTTTCAAACTAAACATAAGATGGGACTTCAAAAAATGAATGAAAGAGACATAAAATGGGACAGAGGGGGTAGTCCTTATGTAAGGCAAATAACTATGGTGCAAGGATGTGCAGAATTTATCTAACATTTTGGAATAGCTTTTCCCAGTTCCCTGTACTTCGAAGCCAGCTTTTGCAAAGGGAAACAGCGAGCCCAGCATTGATGAACTGGTGATCACCAGACAAGCTCAGCTCTAGGCCACCCAGTGTTTTAGGGTCGAGTGGTGCCACTATTTCCAAAGGAACCTGCAATTGGAAAGAATAAATCAAACGGAAATGTTGCCACATAATTAAAAATACCATTTTTAGAAGTTACATAATAATGGTGTAATGGATATTAATAACGGTAACTGAATAATAATGATTACGTATCTTCCTGTTATACTCATATACCCAAAAAAATGCCAATTGTCACTCCCCAGAACTTTAATTTGGTTTCATGTTCTCCCATTTTGATCTCCAATTATCCCATCTCTACAGGGGATAAGGATATAATATACATGGAAGACCATAAACATATGGCACCATTCATATAAGTAGATCGAGTACGATAGTCAAATCTGCACATCTACAGATACAATCTATCATCCCAAGTAAGCTACTGGAAGGGTAACATATGTATGTCCACAGACATATAAACAACACTGCATACAACAGTTCTCATATATGTAATCACTTATAGAAATACAAGGATATAATATGGATAAAGAAATCAATTCCTCCATCTGATCAAATTTGCATGACTTTGTAGGACTACATTTTGCATACATACTGCCTTCAGACTGAAATTCAAGAGTAAAAGAAGATACGCAGATATGGGGGTATTTCCAAAGCGATGTGAGGCATGATATCTGGGCAGCAAGCAATAAAGGGTAATTTCACCAACACATACTTTTAAATGAGTTCAGATGATTACATGCTCAGAGTATGATCTTTCTCAAACAACAGGTACTGAGGAAGGTTATATTACCATCTGTTCGCTGGCCCTCTCCCTAAGAACATCCATCGCTTCAGGAAGTTGTGGCACAGTGAATGCAGGAATTTGAGGCTTCAGGAGCAGGGAAGACATCAAAACCGAATTCAGAAAATACTTAAAAATAAAAACTGGAAATGGGATACTCTCAATAGTACTTTAGCTCTAATGCTCCATCACTAAGAAAAAACATTTTTGTGCTAGCATTTGCATGAGAGTTCTGTACCTTGAAAATTCCAGCTTTGTGTGAAGCAATCTTTCCAAGGGTGTCTCCTATATAATATTACTGTTAACTTCCAAATTAAAAAACAGCCATATATCATGTACCCTACGGTTCTTACTAGTAAATCTTTCAATAGCATAAAGAAAAAAATCAAACAAGCAAAATAGAAAGAAGTGCACAAAAAATGTGAGGGCGTTAACTGGAATGTAAGTAGACAATGCAACATCCCAACAGAGTAAACATGGAAATGCAGTCCAGAGGAAACTATATAGACCAGTGAAAAAAAAACAGAGAAGGCTGAAACAATCAGAAGTGGACGCACCCAATGCTTCGATGTGATCCATACCCAAAGGAGTGATGCCACAGACAACAGGTTTCTTGATCTGCAAGATCATTATGAAGTATCAACTATCATGGATAACAAAGACTTAGTTTCTATACTCCTCCCATACGAAACACGAAAAAGAAAAAGAAAATTGGTGTTGAATTCTATGCTATTATCAGAAAGAAATTATTTTGAATAGCTATTCATGTAAATTGGGAAGTCATTCAGTCTAGGTGAATCTAGAAGGATATGCATTACCACATTTGTTGAGTCCTTTATCCCTCCAAGACCAACCTCAATAATAGCAACATCCACCTGCAAGCAGAAAATCACTGTCATGAACGGACATATAATAACAGAACAAGAAGTCAAAGGAAAAAAGTCACAGAAACTATAATAGCCAATATTCTACTCATAGAACAACAAAATATCCATAAACAGTCAGAGATGCTAGATGGGCCAAACAAAAATGTTGTGTCAAAAGCAATTTAGAAATAAGGTCAAAAACATCAAGGATACGAGGGCCATATTACATGGATTCAGGTATGGGTGTTAAGTGTGAATACGTAGCTAAGTGTCTTATCATATCCGTCTACTTCTCATGTTTAATTTTGCTGTAAGGTTCTGAAGTGAGGAAAACCACCAATTAAAAATGACAGACTGAAATAAAAGTTAATTGCATCCTATGCCAGAACACGAGGAAAAAAACCCTAAACAGGCAGAAATAGATTTGTTCCTTTGTCCCCCATATTTGTAAGTGAAGGAAGAGACGAAGTGGAAAAAATATATGGAATTTATCAAATGAAACATATGGGAACTATATTATCTATCCTAGTTTAGGTAACATTGAAATTTGCTGATGATGAACATTGAGGTTAACCAGTTATAGCAATTAGCACATACAGGGCAACAAGCACCAACATATATAAGCACCAAAACAGCTATGGGGATAATATCCATAATGAAAAAAGTGCCTGTCAATTAACTCTCTCATACCACATAAAGACACTTGAACGAAAATAATTTCCTTTCAAGAAAAGGAACTGGATCTGGAGACAGTACCACACACCAAAGTCCAGTTTGGGTCACTTTTAACTAAGCCCTCTTCATTCAGTGAGGATTCACAAGAATCCAGTAATGCACAAATACTTACTTTTACACCAGTTCGTTGGTTCCATGCTACTCTAGAATGCCCAAAACTTCAAATGTCAATTTGTCCACATTAGACAACTAGATAAGAGGACATTGAAACACTCAAAACTTGAAGAATTCATCCAGTTTAAGACCCCACAACAATTGATAGAGGTTGATTTTTTCAACTAACAATAAGAGAATCATTCAATTTTTTTTTCTAAAAATTTTGTCTTATTATTTCTTCCTTAGCTTGTATCTACACTTTATTTTTCAAGAATAGCTAGATAAAGTATAACCTTCACAAGGAATTGCTTTCAGTCATTCTAGTTTTTTGGTGGGTAACTTGAAT
Source organism: Arctostaphylos glauca (assembly GCA_019985065.2). Taxonomy (NCBI): domain Eukaryota; kingdom Viridiplantae; phylum Streptophyta; class Magnoliopsida; order Ericales; family Ericaceae; genus Arctostaphylos; species Arctostaphylos glauca. The sequence continues at coordinate 19,751,959 of JAHSPW020000007.1, read as the reverse complement.
AATAAAGAGGATTCAAAGGTACAACTCATATGAAGATGGTAACCTTTTCACAATGATTCACCTCTACACAAGACACCAAAAATCTTTATACAAAGACCAGAAGAAAAAATATTCGACAACATTACTGTTACACACCAAGACTCATATTTGGTGTTCTCTGACTATAAATGAAGATTTTCAAGCAAAAATGCTTTTTAACCCAATTACAACTGCCCGAGCAGTTAAGCATACTTTAATAGAACTAAAAATCGAGGCCCTTGATAGAGCGGAAAGGCAAAAAAAGAATAGACAACTCCAATCGGTTGGCACATGAGGCTTAGGTTGGTTTGGACTAAAACTCTGCAGCAATTCAAAGTAAATAACTCGCCATTTCAGGTACCAATGTTTTAAATGCCAATACAGCAAGTAGGTCTTCTTCTTCAACTATGCATGTGCAGCTAACAATAACATTATATAACCAATTACAGTGGCCTAACCAGTAAGAAAAATTTCATACAAAGAATTAGTATCACAGCAATTCAAACAGCTGACCTTTTCAGATATGAATATCTTAAATGCCAATACAGTTAGAAACTGGAAAAGTGGAGGCATTGGCAAGTCCTCTGAAACGTTTTCCTGCAAATTGCAAATTTCCCAAATCAAGGCATATCCACTACGAGATTGTTATGCTCAAACAGGTTTCAATTGCAGAAGATGCTTTAATATAGAAATAGCTTCCAATAGTCAGGCTGGAATCACTCCACAGTTTCCAGAAATCCTCGAAAGGCGAATGATCAAGCAAATTATACGGAATTTCCTCCCCAAATCTATGATTTTCATCGTCTCAATCACTAGCAATGAGCCTCCTGGATTCCATAGACTGTATCCTCTAGACCAGAGATTTCTAGTGTACTTTGTCATTGATTGCATATTCTGTCAAAATTGAAAATATCTGATCACCTATTTTTTAAAGATATGCTACAAGAGAACTTTAGATGAGGTGTACAAAAAGTCATGTCCAGTGGACTACGCTAGAACAGCAGATCATACTGTCAAGTGGATGAGTGTGAAGCTGAAAGAGAAATCCTTTTCTAAACTGGTTAACAGGGCAGTCTTCTGCTGCCCTTGCTTATCATGTTTGGATAATTGAATGTATTGAACATGAGAAGAGATGAAGAGTATAAAATAGAGGTGTGGCACTGTATTTGGAAGGAGGAATAGAAAAATCAGGTTCTTCCCTTGTATGCTATTGTTTATGATCACTAAACAGCATCATTGCATACATAAACTTCAAAGCTTGTAGAGCCATACAGATAAAGAAAATAGATTCTAACATATATTGAGCGAAACAATGTACTTCTAAGTACAACTATTGGGACAAGGGTCCATTTTAAAAAGTCGTAAGCAGAGATATTAGAAGCATGTTTTTTTGCGCATGAAGGTTCGTAATAAACCAATTTTTTGAAAATTGTATTAAACCTGCTGTTTTTTGTGAGGTGGAAGATGAGGAGTTTTCGTCTCGTAAACTTGTTGGCTTGTTGACTTTGTCTAAGGTATGCCACTAAATTGACCCTTCAAGGAAATTGGTTGGTCCATGACTGCAGATCTGTCTTGGATCTTTATTCGATAAAATTTAAACTTAACAAGAAAAATAAAAGGTTAAAAAAAACTATTGTTTTCATCTCTTTCAGTTTTGTCATGTGAAAAGGATAAATTAGAACAGCATGATGACAGGCACTAGGTACTTCTTTCTTAAAAAATGTGGCAAACAGGGTCTGAGGCTAAGTACCTAAATGACCACAATATCACTAGAGTTAGAAATTTCTAGAGTAACAAACGACTTAATCTCCAGACGCCTGCTAATCCACTGTGTCCTTGTTAGTCTAGGGGAAAAAAGGGCGGCATTTGAAACAACAATCATGCAGATGGAAGTACGTCTTCCAGCTGAGGACATGCCTCAGCCTTTGTTGTAAAGATCGCATCATACATTCATTGCTTGTCTCTGGACAAAGTTAGCACTGACAGTTCCAAACCTAGTACAATTACCAGCAAAAGCAGGCCTCGCAAGTGAAACTAGAAACCATACAAATAACCCCATAGTATTCCCAGTGAAGCCAATCGGGCAGCTCAATTGGACTGCTATGAAATAGGTATGTTTCTAGTTTCAGTGCATAAAAAACCAAACTTTTCGTGCAAAAAACTGGCCTACTTTAGAGAGAGTAATATTTCTAGAAAGAAGATAAAGATGATATAATGTTATTAGTCACAGGAAAGCACATGTTACCTTCAATTGGTCCCAACAATCCCAAAAATACAGTAAAAATTTATCTTCTGATATGTCCAACCTACACAACCAATTTGAAAACTGTATCAAATAACTGTTTTGCAAGTGTAGATATCGAAATTTTACAACGGAAGACCACAATTCAACCAAGCAAAGACCATCCATTATTGACATAATAATCTGGTGGTTCACATCAAAGTTGCAGCTTCCACAGGCATTAAGGGATGCGGCGGTATACATTTTGCCTTTCTTCTTGCTTCCTTACTTCGTTTTTTTTTTTTTTTTTTTTTTTTTTTGGGGGGGGGGGGGGAGAGGGAGGTTGTTGCATATCAAATGTACACAAAAGAAAGAGGAAGCATTTGCCACACAGTAACAGAAGGCGATGCATTTGAATACTGACCCATCCAGACGAAATCTTTCTCTCACATCAATTAGGTGGGGGGAAGTAAAGAGTCCAGTTCTAAAACCACATTCTCGTAAAATTGCTTCACAGAATGTGCATGTTGAACCCTGTTATATAAATTGCATCAGCAGAGTGGAAAGAGCTTAGACAAATATATGCATTACATTCGGTCACCATAACACATTAGAGCTTACCTGTAAAGCAACTAATAGAAATGTTAACCAGCAACTTTTGAGGAACCTACACTATTCCAGGGTGTGCAAAAAAAAAAAAACTCTAGCGATATTGTTAGCTGAAAAAATTGATTTCTAGAAAAGTTATGATGTGCATCACATTGTCAATAAAGATCAGGTTAGCATTAGATGAAAATCAACTCTCTCTCTCTCTCTTTCCCATACGTACAAGCTGCAGAACTAGGTCCTAACTTAGTTTGCCACATGAGATACCATGTATCCAGTTGGGAACTCCATGTGCAATCTATATCTGTTTTTCTAGGTAGGATTCAGTTTTAACTTCTAACAGATTTCCAGGTCGGACACCATGTATTCAGTCATTTCATCATGGCAAACTAGAATTGATGTCGTACAAGATTTTAGCAACCATAGCTGAATAATTGCCAGGAAAAACAGGTCATCTAGGTGAGATTATGAGAACAATACGAAGGATAATCTGATTCATCAACCACATACAATTGTGATAGCTTAGAACTGGAGAGTACCTTTCCTTTAGTTCCAGCAACATGGATAATGTTAAGGTCAGCTACATGTTCCTCCAAGCCTAAAATCTGAAATGAAAGTAAGTGTTCTCTTTAACAATTCCAATAGAAAATGTCTTCACGTACCTTCCAACAGGAACAAATCATATTCTAGCTACCAAGTGGAACAACCATGAAAATGTGACACAAAGGCATTAGTTCAACCACTATGACAAACAAAAAGTTGTTCAACGAAAGGATGCAAGAAACTATATAATCACATCCTCGATGCACAAGTGTAACACTCAGTTCTGACACAGTTGAGTTTGAAAAATGGGTGGTCCGATGGTAAAGGAGATCAGTCTAAAGCTTTTATGAACATGGTAAAATAAGAGAATTCCAAGCCACAAATTAACAAGTCAGTATTAGGGACTAGAAAATAGAACATATCGACATTCAATACTAATATGCAATGTGAAAAAAGAACTCCTTGCCTCTACCATGACTTTCCAGACCAACCAAACCAGATCTTCCCTCACAATTCTCGATGAACTCCAAAAAGGAGCTCATGCACAAAAATTATTTGGATTGCAACTTCAGCCCGAACCCCCACTCCCACCACAAACATACACAGTGCATCCTTTTAGTAAGATAGTTTTGCTGGCAATATTGAACCAAGCTGATATTTCTCTCAAGTCAAGAACTGTATTGGTTGCTGAGCCAAAAAAAGAACTGTATTGGTCTCAAGTCAAGATCTGCATTGGTTTGGTAACTTTGGTACAAATATTCAAGATCGAAAGCTAATTGATAATGAGTGGAGCTTTGACATGACAAGACTTAGAGAATATACAAATAACGAGCCATAGCTCGTAGAACTGTTAGTTCATGTGATAAATTTTGAAGAGTACTAAAAGAAGTTCAACAAATTTCAATCATTGAAAAAAACTTGCTCTCTTTTCAATAATCAATAAAACCCTAGGGCTACTCCTATGCCATCACATTTTAGACCATGTCACCTTTGACGATCTCGTTCTTGTTCCTCGTATGAGAAAAATTTCATGTGCCCGTAACAAAGGTTGAACGAATATGTAAAGGTCATGAATTTGGTAAATTAAGATAATTTAACAAGGGAAGAGAAAAGCGGACTCTAGTTCTACTCAGCCAGAGGGTGAAGCAAGTTCGAGTTTACACACAGCAAGTTGGCAATTCTGACATTTGTGATGAATCATACATCCTGATTGTGAGAGGAATTCTAAATACATTCTCTTCTCAAATGTAAGGAGTACTAAAAGTTTACCTTAAGATACATTGACATCCTTTCCAGTTTTTCGTATGTACCCCCAACAGGAGTTTTTTCTCCACGTTTTTGGCGAGTAATGAGAGAGGAAAGTGCTTCCATGGCAGTTTCATATGCAGCAGATGAAAGAGGCAAATCACTCATGTTTTCTTTGACGCTCCCATTTCTTCCCGGTCTATCCATGATTTCATATGAGATCCTTGAATACTTAAAACCTGAATATTATACTAAAAGAAGTAAGTCAAGGACATTAAACTTAACCCTAAGTGCACATATTAACCAGGTTTACCTTTGTGTATGATATTTTCTTGGGGATGGAGCTTTCCAAGTCTTGCTAAATATAGGCAAGCTGGCAAACGTGAAACTCTCCATGCTAATCGGTAGGAATATTGGCGTTCCTTTTGACAGAAGTATGTAACGCCAAGTATTCCCTGCCGCGGATGAGCGTTGGTATGAACATGCATTACATAACATCCATCCTGAATGGCATCACAGTTGCCTATCAGCAATTGAGCACAACAAACTATAAGGTGTTCTGAGAAGGAAATTGTGATGGACACTACGAGGATTACCAAACAAAACTGACAAGTAGAATAAATCACCCAAAACTTCTCAAAAAATTGTATGTAGCAATCTAAAGTAAATTACGAAAAAATAGATTATCAAAGTGATGTACAGTATAGAATGTTAGGGAAATAGAACGTTGTTGTAAATTACATGATTGTAGCTGAGATGAGGGTGTTGACTTGTTAAGATTTGGGGTAAAACTAGGAGAGAGAGAATTAGAGATGAAGAAGTCTCTCATTGGGGATCAGCGGGTAAGGGTAAGGAATGGCAATAGTATAACCAGTAGTGAAAGTGATAGAGGAAGGAAAAACCTAACTTGACATGGCGTGTTCTGGTAAAGGAGGACATAAATTTGCCGATAAAAAAAAAATTAAGTAATTTAAGAGAACTAGAGAAGATATAGCTCTTGACAGAAAATAACAACTAAAAAGATTCATATAGATGATCCCAATTGACCATCTTGAGACTTGGCAATGTCCAAACCCACATAAATTAAGATAAAGAAGTAAACAGTTAATCATTTTTGAACGATAAGCCAGCACTGATTTAACTACTTGTTTATGAACAAGAACCAAGTTACAGGCTTACGGCTACTCATGCCCAACACAAGGCGCTAATGATCTCAAACCCCTACTTTTCAATTCCCAACTATAATCCAAACAATATCTCCTAGTTTAACCAATAGCAGATCTGGTAACTGAAATAACTACTAAGGTATAGAACTGAAACCATTGGGATGTATGAACATTGTCTCTCATTCTCTCGTGAATCTCCCAGTTTTTTCTTTGACCCATAATTCGTTAGAAATCCCAGATCCAGAATTCTTACCTTTTAGTTCATCATTCCCACCCAGGTATACTGTTTGAACTTGCTGATTTTAGGGAGGATGATAAGCCACGTACAGTGATATAGATCACAAGGAAATATGAAGAGCTTTAAAGCATGAGAAGCTTCAGAACAATTGCAAAACTATTTCTACTTCAACAATCATGATGATTACTTAGATTCAAGCATCTTTAAGAGCATACCAATAACAAATATCCAGCGATGTCAGAATCAAGTACAAAACCCAAATATGTCTAAATAGTTTCAACATCAAATTGACCACCTTCTCTGCAACAAATTTTCAAACAGCTAGCGGCAACATAGGAACAGATGCACATTTACATAGGCCCGGTTTTTTTTTTGAAATTAGCAACTGAATTATCAATGCAAATGATTGTGAGAATGTTTGCAAGTCATTTTAATCGCTTGAACCATGATTGCCCCAAAATGCATAAAGTTCGACTTCAAGTTAAGTTACAAAAACTAAACGAAAAGTAACTTCGCCCTTTGATTCTAGGATAAAAATAAAAGAAATCCCAAAAGAACTCAAATGCCATTTTTGAACCCTTTGTTGCTCTTTTCTTCAGCTCTTTGACAAAATCACGAGCTTCAGAAAAAGCAGAAGATTTGAACTTCCGAGTTGAACTGATAGTTTGAACTAAAACTGTTTGAAGTGTATCAACCCAGTTAACAAAAAGAACCCATAAACAGATCCCAGTAAGCATATAATTCCATTAAAGAAAATATACCCTGACATATATGCATATCCATGTCCAAACATGTTCTGAAATTAGCACACTAAGCTACTCCTCGTGTTGATGATTGTGGAACTTACCCAAGCTATGGTTGCCTGATAGAGTAGGAGTTGGCAACTTGGCCGAGACGCTATAATCCCGGCTGGACTGCCTCTCTCCAAGAAAGTTACAAGCTGGTTATCCTTTTCTCTCTCTATGAGGCCGGCTTTTTTACCCTTCTATTCCAAAACTGAATGGTTGCAATAACTCTCTCGCGTATGCCGCCATTTCTCTCTCTACTACATCTCTGTTTCTTTGCTTGCGGCTGGGATAACGGGTGTCTGTAGTGGTTGCAAACCCACTTAACATTTCTTTTCTTTCTTGGGTAAAATGCACTGACCTCCCCTGAGGTTACTGACAAATGCAGGGACCTCCCCTGAGGTTTTGAAAAATGCAGTGACCTCCCTTGCTTTTGAAAATATTTGATCGTTTCCCCCTGGTGCTAACTTCCGTCCAAGAATGGATGGATTATGCTGATGTCATCATAATTGACTTTCTAAATTCCTAAAATACCCTTGAAATGTTAATAACAAAAAGAATAAAATGCATTGATCTCTCCTGAGGTTTTTAACCATTGCAAAGACCTCCCCTGTGGTCTAAAAAAATGCACTCACCTCCCGTGCTCTCCAAAGTATTTCACTCTTTTCCTCCTTCCATTAATTTTGGTTAGATTTAGATTAGTTTATGATGATGTCATCAGAATACTTTACTTAAATGTCAAAAATATACTTGCTCATGGCTATAAAAAGGATTCATATTCTCCCCACAACACACATTATATGTTGGTCTTCTCATCTCACTAAAGATTAAAGATATTTTATTTTCTTTAGTTAATTTTTTTAACAAATGCATTAATAAATTTTTTTATTTATTTATCAATGTAATTCTATTTTTTTCAGTCATAGATATATCATCTAGTACCGGAATGCAATTGATTGTGTTGTAACTTTTTTTTTTTTGCAAAGGCGCTTTACACATATCCTTACGTCACCAAAGAGTAAATGTAGTATATATCTGAAGGTTTCAAAAATATAAACTGAAATCAAATTTAAAATCGTCTCGACTAGAGGTTTCAAAAAATAAAAAAATACGAACTAATTTGAAAAAAAATTATTTGACTTATTTTTTATCTTTAATATTTTTTTAGTTTCTGGACATAACTTTATACTTTTTAAATTCGTTTCGTCAAGACGAACTAATAATCCATAAAAATTGACACAAAACTGGGACGTCAAATTTTTATAAATTATTGATTCGTCTTGACAAAATAAAAGAATATGAACCAAATTTTTTTAAAAAAATAGAGTTTTTTAAACTTATTTTTCGTCTTTAGTGAATTTTTTAAACATAATTTTATATTTTTTTTTAGATTCCTTTTATTAAGATGAACCAATAATTTACAAAAAATTGAGGCAAAATTGATAAATACAAAAAAACTTAAACAAAGACCAAAAAAATTAGGTCGAATTAGGTATAAAGAGTTGGTTCTATTTTTTTGGCTTCTTTAAGATTTTTTGCGATATAAATTATAACAGAAAAATTTTAAGTGCGGGACTCGCTATTTTCAGTAAGTTAACTCCAAAACAAATATCAAAATTTAATTTTTTAATTATTTTTTATCATTTCCTAACAATTGAATAGGAAAAAAAATAATAACAAATAGGTGTTAAAACACTACTCAAATCAGCTTTTATAAAAAAAATTATTTTATTTTAAAAATAATAAAATTTATGAGTTAAAATTCATCAGTGCATTTTTTAAAACCATAGGGGAGGTCTCTGCAATTGTTAGAAACCTCAAGGGAGGTCAGTGCATTTTATCCCATAATGAAAATACTCCTTAGCATAGTCAAAGGGTAAAATAGACATTTTACAGCCAAAATTAACGCCGTTGACTTTAATTTCACGGCAAGGGGGAAAGAGGGTAATAGTTTCAAAAATAAGGGAGGTCACTGTATTTTCTCAAACCTCAGGGGAGGTCAGTGTAATTATCAGAAACCTCAGGGGAGGTCAGTGCATTTTACCCTTTCTTTTTTCCATGAGATTTAGGGTGTACAAAAAAACAGAAAAAACCGCTAAACCGGACCGAACCGGTCTTTTTGGATTGGTTCCATGGTTTAGTGGATTGGTTATGGTTCTAAAAAAATTAGAACCGCATATTATGGTTTGGTCCATGGTTTCATAATTATAAACCGTGGCTCGAACCGAACCAGACCGATTAAAAAAAATTATATATATATCTCAAAAAAGTTACAACCCTTCCATTTTCAAAATAAAAAACTCTTTCATTCTCAATGTAGTTGTGTTTTTCATAAACTTATTATATGTATAAATTCAATTTTTAAGATTAATGAAGTTGGTGCAATTATTACGTTGTTTATTTTGTTCACAATTTTAAAAAATTAGTGCTATTCTATTCATATTTTTATTGAATTTTTTTTAATACTAACATGGTTTGGAACCGAAACCGGAACCAAACCGGACCGGTCTAATGGTTTGGTTTTGGTTTGGTTCCATATGTGTAATGGTCTGGTTATGGTTCTCAATTCTTTGAAACCGTTAGATATGGTTTGGTCCTTGGATTCTTACAGAACCGGTCCAATCCGGACCATGTACACCCCTACACACCCATGTGACATTTCAAAGATTGGTAGAAAAGATTTGTTTAGTTGTTTTCGAAAGGTTTACTGCTAGGGCTTCATGGGCCCCACTGTTTTGTTAGAAATTTTTTCAATAAATTGTTTCTTGTTTGGGTGTTTTTGTACAATTTTCTTAGTTCTTAGAATGTTCGTTTGAATATTGGGTTTAATTTCACATTAAAAATTTGAGAGAAAAAACAGTTGTACCCATTGAAACATGTTGTACCTATTTGGGTGAACTGATTTGGGTGCAACCTATCATACCCTTTCAAAAGGGATGTGTCGAGTGGGTATGATTGCGACTGTTTGAAAGATGCAATTCACATTGTAGAATCTAATCCAACGATAGAAAGTGAATATATACTTGCCTATCCAAATAGGTACCTATTCAAATAGATATAATTTTGCCTATAAATTGATTAGGAAATTAGTCATTTAAATTTTTAGATTTTTAACCTTCTTTTTCTCATAATTACTTCGTTATTCTATAATTTTTTTTCTAAGTTTTGATATCCTACGGAATCTAAATTTGGTAGTTTCTGATTCTGTTATTTTTTCGTTACACATATTCTGGCCAACTCTTTTTGTGAAAACGTAGTTGGAAAAAATTCAAGTTCAAGCTTTGTTGTATCTTGAATGCGAGTTTGTTGTAACCCGGTGCACACCATCTGATGAGGACAAATACTGTCTTTAAAATGACGACTCAATAATGCGCTTCAAAGTGTCATCATTTATGGATTCTTTAAGTAGACTTCATAGCCAACAACCAATCCGAAGACAGTTTTTCTCCGACAATATAAAGACAGTAATTTTTGGAATGGCTGTGTCTCTACAGAAAATGATAAAAGTTTTTCCCTCTATTACTAATTAAGGTCTAAGGATGGCCAGGTTTGTCTACTAACTTGACATGTGGGGGTATACGTGCATTCGCATTTTGATATGGATAAGATTTGTTTATTTTTCATATTTGATTTTCATTTTTTTGGAATTTGTTCAACTTGTGTTTGGCTTTCCGACTTTTGATGAGTTTTGCATATTATTGTTATATGCAATAGATTAAAAGCATATATGGCCCTTTTGATGAGTAACTGAAACGCCGAAAAAAGTTTGAACCCCTTTTATTTTTCATTAATTGCGTGGTATCAATTGGGGCAAATGATTGGATCTAATTATCGTGGGGATTAAAATTAAATTTTTTTTATTTGGTTGCAACGTCATTTATAATAATTTGGAAATTCAACCCCAATGAAAACCATTTAAATTGGTCATAACCATTACTATAATAATCGTTTTGAAAACACGTGTTGCATTTATAAATACATTGATTACTCTTGTTTGACCGTTGTATATTGTTGCTTTCGGTTTGAACATTCTGTTTCAAACAGGTGCAAAAGTGTTTTGTCGTAAACAATAATTGATTTGGTATTAGGGATGGCATTTTGCTCCGATCCGACGGATATCCGAACCGTAACCGATTTTTTTCTCCGAACCGTAACCAAAATTTTCTCCATGGATGCGGTTATGGAGGAAGCAAGTCAATATCCGATCGGATACAGTTTGGATACGGTTATTGTTAAATATCCGAAAATAACCGAACGGATATCCGAACCGAACCGAACATTATATATATATATATATATATATATATATATATATATATATATATATATATATATATAATATAAAAAAACTAAAACTCTTAATATATAATATAATATATACATAATATAAAATCTTAACAAACCATTTTTTGTTAGCTCAGTAGCATAAGGCTTAAGCAACTAAGCCCAGTAGCCCACTGGCCACTACCCGAGTACCATTTTCATTATTTTATGCCATAAGTTTTTAATTCTTAAGCCTTAACAAGTAAGTGGTAACCCTTATTTTATGAGTTTTATTTGTTGGTAAAATATGAATAGGAATTTATTTATTTTTAAATCGCATTCGGATTGGGTTGAGATGAAATCTGAGCGGATTCAAAAAAAATTACGGATATCCATTAGGTTCGGAGATTAACCGATATCCATTGGATATGGTTACGGTGCACCACTTTTAATCTCCAACGGATATCGGAGCGGATATGGTTATCGACTAACGTTCGGATATCGGATATGGATATCCTAATATCCGCTCCGATCCGCTCCATTGCCACTCCTATTTGGTATCCCTTCATTGAACCAGCTGTCTCTTTAGCAAAAGACACATGTTCTCTGATAAAAATGGATTAATTCATTTGAGTTTGACACAAGATAAATTTTAGACAATTGATTGAGTACTATACGTTCCTTTCTTTCTTGAAAATCTTCCATTTTTTTGTTTACCTTCTTATGGTTGGGTTTCTATCTTGTTGTCAATATGCCTTCGAAAATTCCTTTGAACGTCATTCGGCTTTCTACTCCTTTTTTTACCATTGTTCAACATATTTTTGGGAGCCGCTTCATCTCAACCAAGTCTTGATAAGGTTCATTGGTTTCCAGAATGAAAATTAGTGTACGCTAGGCGAGGTCTATTGGATGAGAATCAACCAATTTGTGTTGATATCTTTTCCTATGAAGAAGACCTCTATGTGGCAGAAGAATCGATCAAAAATATTACGGTTGATTTGTTTGCAGTAGAAGCAGAAAGAGGGTCCTATAAAAATGACAACGACTCAATTTCTAAAGATAATATAAATACTTTGCATTATATGGAAACTTCAGATGAATCAAATGATTAGTTCGTTAGTCAATACCTTCCATGGATTGTCCCCTCCGCAAGATTTTGACGGAGTGGCAGAATATTCTTTAAGTCCAAAAGTTGGAAATGGTAAGGAAAAAGCATAATGATTTCTCTATCCACAAATGGCCAATTATTAGGCGCACTACACGTAAGAGTGTACCGTATTCTGCATCGCCTAAGAAGATCAAATTTGTCAGGAGTATTTAGCCTTGCAAGGTGGTCCTTGCTGATTCACACGGGATTCCATGTGTCTCATGCTACTCGGGTCAGAGCGTAAGCTAGTGATGCTTTCGGCTACTAGACTTTCGATAGATTAGGATGTTAAAGTATTTATGAGTTATTGTAGTCACGTGTTTTGTGTATCCACATGCAAGATTTATGTATTATTTTGGAGGTTAATGTTATGTACTCTTGAGCTTTTAACAAAGTATGGCTATTGACATTTGCATATCATTTTTGTATTGTATTTTTCTTAGAGTTCACAATATATAATATAGTGGCATTTATTACCACTACTATTGGCGTGCCATGGATTAATTTAATTTTTAATTGAGTTTCTACATTTCCAATTTGCATTTGCTCTACTTTGTATGGTGTTAGTCTAGGCACCGGTTCAAATGTCTTTGAATATTTGTGGATCTAATAATAATTGAATATACCGGTGGTGCCATTGCACCTATTCGTTATGGTTCCCTTGCATTGTTTGGAATTAAACGGCATGTTTAGTACCATTTGCTCCTTGCATTTGAAACAATAACTGCTTTGGTGACTCTTGTGAGATCTTCGTGTCTCGAGGAAGAGACACTGGTACACTTATAAATAAGAGTAAGACACAAGGGAAATTAACGGATTATTAGGTGTATTGTCTCTTTCTGTGTACGTAGAGTATCGACATGTGGGGTTTCTTGACTCGTAGCTCATATAGTGTTTCCTATGCTATTGTCATAGCTCATATAGTATTCCATATTACCATGAATGGTTTCAAATATAATTTTTATATCCAAGGTTCATGTGGCGCGTCGTTGGTGACACCTAACACGGCAATTGTATCATGGTGGTGCTTATGTGACACGTAAGTGTGTTACACGGCTCTTGATGAGCAATATTTCACGATCATGACCACGTATCAAATAATCGTGGTGGGTACAAGGTTATAGTACCGTGGGACACGTGGTCTCTCATTATGACTATCTAAATTATATAGAATGTGTTTCTTTATACAGATATGTAGTTTTAAAATTCATGATTCAAAAACCATGTTCATAGTATCCTTCACTGAATGAAGTTATTCATTTACAAATGAAGAGACACTTTGACCATAAGGCACCTTTATATATACATGTTAACTTGTAAATGTAAAGGTTAAGGATTTAATCAATGGGTGTAACCTAAAAGATGTGGCTCTTAGAGTTAAACTAAATGGTGTAATCTTTGGAGGCTAAATCAAGTGGTGTGGTGTGGTATATGGAATAGAATGATGATTCATTACATTTGTAAGAAACGTGAAATAAATGAAACATGGTTTCATTGTTGGAAATGTTATTTGATGAGTTGTTAGTGTGACTTCTAGGTCACATGGACATGGTTTTTCAGGCAGATTGGAGAGTTATGAGATATCCGATGGTGTATTCCTACTATCTTGATTACATAGTTGTCTTAGACAACTTTCCACGAGTGTAATTCTTAATTAAATTATTTAGAGAAATGTGGTTATATGCTTGCAATGGGTATTTATTAGCTATATGGATACAAAAGCGCATGATTGATTCTAAGCATTCAAACCATAGATAAGTTAAGTTTACTTTTTGTGGGGAGTTTTCTCTCTTGAATTAAAGTGATGATTTTATGATGAGATGATGTGACATAGTATTTTGTCATGGATGCATTTGTCAGTAAATCACTTATGAGAGAGTGTTAGTAATTATGATTGTGATGGTAGTGTGAACATAAAAATTACATCACGAACTATGATAATTTATAGTTATGAAAATATTATTTTTGCCACAATTGTAATATTTATTAAATTCTTGCAAGGATATTTATTGGTGTGAAAAATATCAAGAGGGATGAGACTTATGCCCAGTTAGATTTGATCACTCCTGGTAGAAACTCTACTCAACCGGTCAATACTCTCAATCTATTGAGTTCAATGAGAAATTATACAATATCTCATGATTGTAAGTACTTTCCACGATTTTTCTATCCACTCCAAGGTAAAGTGCTTGGTACCTGTAATGTAAAACAAATGAGGTTGAGCTACTTAGCTCTTAATAGATCTTTTTTTTTTATGCTTTCAAGGAAATTGTAGAGAATCTACCTATGTGAGTGCGGAGGTGGTGTCACTTCTTATAGGTCACAGGGGCTAGACCTTAGAGTGCTTATGAAATCAAGATGCAGACCCAAGGCCAGTGCACGGGTCAGCTGATTAGAATATCTGTAAAATCAAAAGGATTATGTGTGAGATATGTTCAATTAATCACTAGAGGGCAATTAGTTCAAAGATGTGTTTACTACATTGGCCTGATTAACTTTGATATGCTTTCAATATATTTGAAGTCGTGAGACATTAGTCATGTATGCATAAGCCTTATAAGAGAATTAGAGACAACTCTTCTTTATTTCTAAAATGGTGAGTAGTTTGTTAGGACTTTTCAAAATAAATTAAATTTTGGGTATTTTTTTAAAACCTTCATAGTTCCTATAATGCTTTCTTGAATATTTGGTTTAGTCTCACATTGAAAACTTAAGAGAAAGAACAATTGTACCTGTTGGAGTGTCATTGGCATAGTTGTACCCGCTGGACTAGATTGTACTTGTTCGAGTGAATCGATTGAAGTGCAACCAATCGTTCACTTTTGAAGGGTGTATTGATTGGGTATGGTTGCAACTGTTTGAAAGGGTGCGATTCTCACTGTAGGATTTAATCCAACGGCAGAAAGTTAACAGGTGCGTTCCTATTCAAATAAGTATCATTTAACTTATAAATTGACTACGAAATTAGTCATTTGAATTTTTAGATATTCAACCTTCTTTTCTCAAAATTACTCTGTTATTCTACAGTATTTGTTCCAAGCTTTGATATCGTACAGAATCAAAATTTGGTGATTTGTGGTTCCATTATTTTTTTACTATGCAGATATTCTGGTCAACTCCATTTGTGCAAATGTAGTAAGAAAGAACTCAAGTTCATACTTCGTTGTATCTTAAAGGTGGATTTGTTGTAAACTGGTGCACGCCATCTAATGGGGACAAATACTATTTTTAGAAAAACAACTCAATAACGCGTCTCGAAGTATCATCATTTTCTTGTTTTTGAAGTAAATATTATCGCCAACAACGAATCCGAAGACAGTTTTTCTCCAACATGTTTTTCATGGAAACATAAAAGAAATAGTCAGTTACTTTCTAATCACACTACATGTATTCTTTTAAAAACCGTAGCTAAAAAAAAAAAAGGAACAACAATATTAGGAGGTGTTGTTCTCCTTCTTTTCTTTTTCTTTTTTCTCTTCTCTCTCAAACAAGAAGAATTAATTTTTATTTTGGATGATTTTGACGGTAATTCTCAAATATTGCATGAATAATTTGATGAAATCGAATTAAGTACTCATAGAGGGTTTACCAAGTTTTTTTTCATTTTTTGGCAAGATTACCTAGTGAACTTGATATTGTAACATTTATTGGATGAAAAAAGGGTAATTTAAATCATGATCTTATTTTCTTTCGCTGTGTAAGTTTTTATTTCGTCAAAAATTATGAGTTGTGTTTTAATTCCAACTTTAAATAGTTTGATGTAAAGCTATTATTTTGAGTGTTAAATTTATTTTTTTGTCATTTTAAAGTGATGTCATGCAATTCTTAAATGGATGGAATGACATTATGCCCATTTATTTAGGCTTGATATTTAGATCTGGTTTTAATTTTGGATTTAAATTCTTCAAATTAGGAAACAAACTTTCGGTACATTTTAAATTAGGTAAGAGGACCCTATCAATTTGTTTTGTTTTACTATTCCTTTTTTGTTCTACCGTTACTATCAATGTTGTCCATTTTCCAGTAAAATCATCATTGCTTGTATCAATCCTTCTAATTTTTATAGTAAAATTGCCATTGCCTAATTAGGAAGAAAGACCAATTGTCACGAATTGAAAAGAAAATTTCACCATCAAACTTAAAGGGTTTTTTTCCGAGAACAGTTCTTGATCGCGGTTAGCATCATTTGTTGTGGGTGTTTGGGAGGGATTTTTTTAGATATTTTTGAATTCTGGAATTCTGATTCTGAGATTTTGGGGTGTTTGAGATATTGATTTTGGAATTCTGATTTTGGATTCTGATTTTGAGATTCTCAAATCAGGCATTTAGAGCCAAAATCTGAAAAGTAGGTCTGGAGCTACTTTTGAGATTCTGATTTTGGATTCTCAAATTTGTTACCATTATACACATAAACTTTTTAATAATTTGCAAATACTGCCATTTTTTAATTTATGGTACTATAATCATTTTTTAATAATTTTGAATTTTAATAATTTTTTAATAAACCTTTCGTTCACTCCTCGAAAGAAAATCCCCACTTGGCCCAAGCCACATTCTTCTTCTTCCTGCCTTGTCTCCTAATCTGCACCAGTCACCGAGGATCCCATCGGAAAAGCCTCCGATCTTCTTTACCAGATATCAACATCCCTTTCTTTGGTGTAAGTTGACCCTAAGTTCATGTTTTTTTCTTATTTTTTTGGGTGCTATATATGCAAACACTTTGTTTGCTTCTGTACACTTTATCAGCGGAAGAACATAGTCACAACAACTTCTTATAGCTTAGCCATATTTTTTTATTTGCACGGTTGTCTCAGAAGTAAACCACTTATATATTCCAATTTACCAAAAAAAAAAAAAGCAAAACCACTAATGTGTATTGTAATCTAATTTATCATTGTCCACACCAGTATTAAAAACTTTCTTTTGCCTTTTTACTGGAGAGCCCATTGATGAAGACTAGATATGATCCAGTTGAGTGTGCTAGCGCCCGATCTTCTTATCTTTTGCTTCCTTTACACGAAGAATTTTCTTTTGCTCTGCATCTAGTGATGTTGCATCCCTAATTTTTTGTTTTGATATAATAGCTCTATGGATTCTTCTCAAGCAAACAAGAATAAGGGTAAGGGTAAGAATACAACCTCTATTGTCTATTCAAAGGCAACTTGGGATGCACACTCGAAGGAATGTTTTATCCATGCGTGTGTTGAAGAATTGAAAAATGATAACAGATCAGGAAGTCACCTTAGTAGAGTTGGTTGGGCCGGTGTCATTAGAATTAATGAGCGAACAGGCAAAATGTACGACAAACAACAATTGAAAAATCAATGGGGGGTTCTGAAAAAAGAATGACAGTTGTGAAGTAATTTGTTGCTTGGTGAAAGTGGACTGGCTCGAGATCCCAACACAGGAACATAGATGCATCGATGAGTGGTGGACGCTTAAGTTGCAAGTATTTTTGCCGTTATCTCAATTTAATCTCAATGTGCAATTGCATGATATACAACACATGATAACTATTTGTTGAACACTTCAGTGGAAAAAAATTTGGCAGCGCTTTCCTAATGCGGAGAAAGTTAGGGAGAAGCCGATAGCGATGGAGGATGAACTACTGTACTTGTTCCAAAGCAATACGACAACCGGGGAATTTGCCTACACGCCTAGTTTCAGAGCTACCCCAGAAATGGAAGGAGTCTACCGTGTTACGTTAGGGGGTGAAGATGTAGCAGGTGATGCCGATGACGATGACGATGTGGAGTTGGTGCATCCAACCGAAGTATCAAATAAACGTCGTCCTGAAATTAGTTTGAAAAAGCCAAATGTAAAAGTAAAAAGTACAGCTGGTGAGCTAAAGTCAATGATGAACAGAATTGTAGACTGTTGTGAGGCGTCAAGTTCACCAAGCGTGAAATACATGGTCCTTAATATTCCCACGATGGAGGAGTGTATGGAAAAGCTGTCATCAATGACAGAGTTTGCTACAGATAGTCAGATGTTGGTGAATGGCGCTAGCTTTTTCATGAATTCGAAACATCGTAAATTTTTCATGGCATGCCGAGATGATGTGTTCATGGACACTAAGGGGAAACAAATTCGAGACTCAATTTGTGGGGCCAACCTTTAAGCTTCACTAATGGACTATTTTTTGTTAATGTATTTTGAATTGTATTTTTTGTCATGTAATGGAGGTAATACGTAGACTATTTTTTGTCGTGATAATAGCAATATAGTAGAAGACGGTAAATATATTTTACACTTTTATGATTACTGTATTTTAAGATTAATTCAATTTATAAATATAATAATTATTTGACTATATTTCAAAATACATAAGGAAAAATTGTCAAATATAAAATAAGGAGTTATAATATGAAGGCATTATGGTCATTGCTCACCTGCAATCTAACAATCCGATTATACTATTAAATACTTCACAAATTTATAATATATTTTACACAGTTTTACCAAACACTTTACAGATTCTGATTATAAGTTTTTCAGAATCTAAAATTCCAGAATCAAAATCTCAAAATTTAAAAACATCTAAAAAAATCCCTCCCAAACACCCTTGTTCTTCTTTAGTTTCATTTTTTTTTAAATTCAATTAGGATGATAATGGTTGAAAACTTTAATGATTTATAAACAATATGAAAGAGATGAGAAAAAACTCCTAAATATTTGCTAGTAATCTGTCCATGGTATATTCGTTATGAGTTATAAGTTGAGGTTCAAAAATGATGGCGATAGCATTTGACCCAGTAAATTTAGCATCACATTACAAATTTACCATGATAATTAAATTTGCAATCCATAAAATTAATCATTACGGCCATCAAATTACTATCATAACTGAATTTACATTCAGCAAAATAGTAAATACCAAATTTATCATTACAACTGAGTTTACATTCAGCAAATACAAAACGTACCATCATAACTGAGTTTACATTCGTCAAACACTAAATTTACCATTATGCAAATTGTGAGTTATGTTTTAGTCCTAAGGTGTTGTTTGATAATTAAAAGCTGAAAACATAAAACTAAAAATTAAACACGAAAAATTGAATACTGAATTTTTAAGTATAAAAGTTGTTTATTATGTACTAAAATTTGAGTACGAAATAATTAACCTGTTTGGTCTCCACAAGGAGTTAAAGTTTAAAATTTACTGATTTTTCAACTTAACCCTCCATAGGCTTTGCGACATTCCAATCCCTACCTAATGCTGTAGGCGAAGTGGTGGTGGTGGTTAGTGGCGGTAGTTAGTCGTGTGGTGGTTAGCGACGGGGGATCGACATTGTGGTGGTTAGCAGTGGGGGTGGTTAGTGGCAGTGGTGGTTAGCGGCGATGGTCAGTAGTGCAGTGGTGGAGGGTGGCAATGGTGGTGGTTAGTATGATGGCGGGTGATGGTTAGTAGCGGTGGTCAGTAGTGTTATGGTGGTGGATGGCGGTGATGGCTAGTGACGGTGGTGGTTAGTGGCAGTGATAATTAGTGGTGGTGATCGGTAGTGTGGTATTGGAGGGTCGTGGTGGCGGATAGTCTAATGGTGGTGGCGATTGTCGATTGTAGTTAGTGGCGATGGTGGTTAGTAGTGTATAGCGGTGGTGGTTAGTAGCAATGGTGATTATTGTAGTGACGGGTGGTGGGTGGCGGTGGTAGTCAGTGATAGTGGTGGTCAGCAGTGTGGTGGTTAATGGCAGGTGGAGATGGTGATTAGTGATAATGGTCGGCAATGTGATAAACAGATTTTTTTTGGTAAAACCCTTTTGAGTGTGTTCAATTTTTTTAATTAAGTAGGTAGTAACTAATTAATTATTTACTTTTTATTTTTACTGAAAACTTAAAGTATTAGGTTCCTCAAAGTTTCGTAATTAAACCAACTTAATACTTCTTTACTTAACTTATTTTGTTTTAAGTGCTGAAAATGGGTTATCAAACAACCCCTAACTTTACCACATTTAACGTAATTGTTATTATTTTGGGTGTTAGGTTTATTTTTTGTCATTTTTTGAGTGATAGAATGTAATCCCTAATTTTGTGAAATTAAATAATACTCATTTATTTAGGCTTGATTTTAGGATTTTATTTTAAGTTTAAATCCTTCAAATTAGGAAACAAATTTTCGGTGTCATTACAGTGGAGGACTCCCCTTCAACCCTGTCAATTTATTTGGTTCTACCAATCCTGTTTAATTTGTTCTATTAATCATATTAATATTAACACTAAAATTATCATTGCCATTACAGTAGCAAATTAGTAATCCTTTTAATTTTCACACTAAAATTGTCAAAGCCATTAATTTAGAAAGGAATACCAATTACCACGAATTGCAAGGAAATACCAAACTATCATCATAACCGAATTTACATTAAGCAAACACCAAATTTACTATCATAAATACTAAATTTACCATCGTGACTAGAACTACCATCATACCTTACTTTGCAACCCATCAAATTTACCATCAACTTAGCAAATTTACCATGACAATTGGATTGAAACCTAACAATACCATCACGATCACCAAATTTATTATCATAACTGAACTTACATTTGGAAAATACCAAATGCACTATTTTTGGTCATGATGATAAATTTATTATCGCGTCAAAAAATTTTACCATGATAATTAAATTTGTAACCCATCAAATTTACCATCATAATTGAATTTACATTCAGCAAACACTAAATTTGTTATTTCAATAAATTTACCATCATGACCAAATAAATTGCCATTATATCTCATTTTGCAACCCAACAAATTTACAATCACATAAATTTTTTATCATGATACTTAATTTGCAACCCAGCAAATACCAAATTTACCATCACCACCAAAAAATTTATGATTAAAACTTATTTTGCAATGATAAACTTATAAACATCAGCAAAGACACGATCATACTATGTTGTAGCATGTAAGCCTAACTAAATTACTACGATGTACAAAAACAATTGTGTTTCAACTCTTTAACTTTCTAGAATTCTAATGATATTTTACCACTTCATCCATTACACTATGTTTTCTTCAATTTTAGTAGTCTTGTTATCTTGTTCTTTAAGGTTTTTATCCAATGTCCAAGAATTTTTCTCGTCACTAAAAAACTTATGTAGTATTTTAGACCATATCTTCTGACATGCTCCTTTCGATAAATTGAAAATTATTGCTTCATTATGGAAGTACTGGTAAATTTCTAACCTGTAACGTGTCACAGTATTGAGCAATCACCACAAAACACCCAAAGGACCAAAGGAAAATTACTATTTAGGAAATTGAACAAATTATGTCCTGGGTCAGAACTCAATGAACCCCTTGTGCTAAAGTATTCGAAGTAAGGGAATCCCTTCATTCATGCAAGATTAGTGACATGTCAAATTCAAACATGATAAATTTATAACCAATATTTTCCGGATATCAATATATTCACGAAAAAAACACTACATACACATCAACAGAAAAGGGAAATAGAAAATCAACAAGCGGTGGTTGATCGATAGTTCTGGGGAAAAGTATTTGTGGTGATAAAACACATGGTAATGAACAAAATTTGCTGATGGTAAAATACATGGTAAATTTTGTAAAATTGATATAGGGCTTAAGGAACATGGTAAACTTAGTAAAATTCAAATAGGGTTTCAGAAACACGATAATTTTGCGGTGGTCTAAAGGTTTAGATTTGAAGTATATCTATTCAAAATCAATATAGGGCTTCAAAAATAACTCTTCAGATCTCAAAAAAAAAAAAAAAAACTAGGGATTACCATTGGGTCTTCATCTAATATAAAAAAGATAGGGAAATCTCAACGACAATGAGTTGTGGAAGCTACCTCTGTTCAAAAATGACCTAATGAAGATTGATTTGTGTCTGTTGTCGATTTTCAAATGTATCCATCCTCATCCATTGCCTATTACCAGAAGATCCGCTCGTTGTCCTTTGCCTATTACCAGAAAATTTGGCCATCGTACATTGCCGACTAATTTGATTTATAATAAAACTAGTGACACTTCACAAATTACCTCATTTATAATGCAAGCCTAAGTGACAAATAAGTTTGGTAGGGTCCAATACTCTATGATTGTTTGACAACTAGACAAGCAGTGTAAAATGAGATAATTCATGGAGTACTGTCGGTACGTAGCATGATTATTTGATTTATGCCTATTGTCCATCCTGGCGAATGGTTTGTCCCAATTAGTTCGGATTAGGGTTTTTCATGGTTTCTGAAATTTCAATGGGAGTAAATCCTGAATTTTCTTTTTTACCAGAAAAAGAAAACAATTTCTGCCAATTTAGAAAGAAATGCATGCGTGGAAAACTCTATACAAGGTTTAGTTTTGGTATTTTTTGGAATTTGGGGACTAAAAAACTCCTAAAGAAGATGAGATGAAAACATAATCCTAACTAAGAAATATGACTAAAAATTAAGTTTTTCATTTAAAAAAGAAGGAAACATTCATTGACTAATAAAGTGTAAAAATATTAGAAAACAGTAAATGACAATTTCACATACCTCGTGAAAGATACATAGATCCAAAATGTTAGTATCATTTTTCGATGCTTTAATTACTTTCTCTTTATATATAGGAATATCAACTAATGATGAAGAAACATTGGGGCCTTTAATTCTAAAAATAATTTTATTATGTTAAATTTTATTTAATTTTTGTTAAAATGTAAGTGAGTTATGAATTGTAAAAATGTAACTTGACCAATAATTCAAATTAATGTTAACCACATGTATGTAGAATATTTTTGTGCATAGTACAATTTTTTTGCTAGTTACATACTAAACATTTGTAGATCACGTACTAAATCCTCTTTTTATTTATAAAAAGAAAGTGACCTTCAAACTTCATTCATTTTTAAATTCTCTCTTAATAAAATTTTCACATCTAATATCAAATGTAAATTGATAAAAGAATTCAGTACTCTTATATTTAATGTTAAAATCATAATTCAAAAAGAAAAATTTGTATTCCCATGCATAATACGTGTACCATGTTTGTAAGTATACTGAAAGAATGTCGCACACAAAATATTCCAAGCTTTTTCAAAAATGCTATTTGCAGAGAAGGGTATCCCGAATCCCCCACCGACGCCTTTGACGAGTTAAATTATTCGCGTGAAAAGTTTAACTCCTCAAAAGTATCGGTGCATTGTTCGAGATACCCTTCCCTGCAAATAGTATTAAATAGCTCTTCACTAGGAGTTGCATATTTTGCAAGTACTCACTTATTGGAGGACAATTCAGGAATGAGATTGCAAAATTATTTATCGTGCCACCTTTATTAGAGCAAAATGGGTAAAGGATAGAAAACCAAATTTATTTGCCTTTATTGTTTTGAAGGATAAAAACAGAAGTGGTAGGCCATAAAAATACTGGGGTTACTTGAAGTAGTAATGCTTATTCTTGTTTTATACTTGGTAATCATACTGCCAACCACTACTACCACCAACTGGGTCTACTCTCATTAACTAGTGATAAAAGTTTCTCTCTTTAGCTTAGGATCCACACAGTTTGGCCTGAAAGAGAATTACAACTAAACGCCACTTCCCTTGCAATGCAATATTATATGGAGCTGCGTGTCACATATTGGGTTGGTTGGGTCTTTTGCATCCATTCCCAAGCTTACTGATGTGATTTGAACAGTTCGATGGGTAAACAATTTGTGCAAAAAAAATACAATTAAATTTATTGAACACTAGTTTTCGTCCGATCAACGTATTGAACATTTGTAAGTTGTAACACAGAAAAGAAAATTTGAACTAGTGAAGTTTTTCCAGCTGACATTTTTTTCCAAAAAAGTACAGCTACATAGAATCTGTAAACGTATATTTAGAAAGTGCATCCAAAAATTAAAGACTTGGACCCTTCTGTGGCAATCATATCTGAGATCCTCTAAAGACTTGAGGCCAATCCATTTCAAATGAATTACTACTATCGGGAGACGGTGATACCCGATTTTGAACTCAAATTCAGTATACAAGCCACCATCTTATTTCAATCAAGTAAAGAATAAAGAGGCAAACAAGCAAGTGATTTGGATTTACGATTTCACATCCCATAATACAAGAACATATGCTCCGTTTCACACCATATCAATTGTATGACAAGCCTGTCTACGATTAATACTAGCCGTGATAAGAGGTTCAATATTTCCATCCAAAACAGAATTTAGGTCGGCCAGATGAATGCCGGTTTTGACATCTTGTACAAGCTTGGGTGTGCCAAAAATGTACCTTCTAGTCTCTTCATTCCACAAATCAATCGTAGGATCGTTCTTGATGCTCCTTACATTGGAAATTCCTTGGTGTGTCAAAATCACGAGCAGTTTGGCCTTCAAGCGATTAAGGGCTTTGATCTTGTTTGCAAAGCGGCTTCTTTCCCCTAAAATAAATGAAACACGTTATTGATGACAGAAAATGAATCAGGGAATGCAACAGACTTAGTAGTTTGTTCCTACGGACAAGATATGAGAAGTGCTTTGCATGTAATCTAGTATATCACCTTAAGTTGTAAGCATTTGACTTTTCTCAGGCATTGAGAAATGCCACGGGTGTAATTTTTCAATTTTGTATCAAACAACTCATATTTTCGGGGAGTACCTCAAGTGAGCAAGAACAAGATTCTTATGTTTATCTTAAAAGTCCGTAAACTAAAAAAACTTACTTCAAGGACATTATACTGCCCAAGTGTTGTCTTGCATTTTGTTTCTGATGTCCTCTCTAGGAACAATAAACATTCATTTGGGTGTGCCTATACAATTTCAACCAAACGCTTAATGCATTATTGAGAACAATCCTTTTTAAGGAAAGAAAATGGTGACAGAGAAGACAACACATTGCAGCTTCATCTCAATGCTTCATGCTCAGTATCTAACCATTGTTTTCTACTTTGACCACAAGCATGGGTAAACCAGCAACTCTGAGAACTAGTGGCTTAAACTTGTCTTGAATCCAAAAACTCAAGCAGAATATTTGTTCAATGTTTAGTTCCCCAAGAATCAATTACTAACAGCTAAAATGCTGTTCCAAGGACTTCCCAGTTTGCGTCGACATACGGCAGTTACCTCTCTCTCTTTCTCTGCAACGTGTGTACGTCTGGTGTCCATGTTTGCGTGTGTGTCTTTGTGTGTGCCAATGCATGAACACAAGCCTTCGTTTTCCAACAACATTTATACTTCAGTCTTGCTTCCGAATATGTAAGCATGGTATGCAGAAAAACAATTGTGATGATAACAATGGATAAACTCTTATAACATGATTCAAGGTCAGAAAAATTGAGCACTGGATTCTGAAAGGTTCTTTTACCCAAAGATTCTACTCGTAAGCCAGTTGGAATGTGCTGAATGCGTATTGCAAATTCAGTTGGACCAGATTGTGCTTCAGAATACGAGGGTGATGAGACCAATAGATCCTCATCATCAATTCGCAGGTCAGGAGCTGTTTCCAGAAACAGAGGAATAACGTCTACTGCAGCCATGACAGCCTCCTGCAAGATATCAGATTAGCAAGGACAGCAAGTAAACAATCTGGTATTAAGGTGAACAAATATGGATACATACCTCATGGGAAACAGATACATTGGAACGGCTAATCATGGAGTGAACACCTCTTTCCCCCAACAGATAGCCATAGGCATACTTAGATTCTAACTCAATAGTAGCAGACTTGATACCACCATCCTTCGAAAGACATTTCTCAACTACTCGTCCTCCAAGACCTTGCTTTCCGGCCCATTTCAAGTACATTTGAAGTAGCTTTTCTGCCCATATCTGGGTTTGGAAATTTGCAGAATCACCAAGTAGGCAGAGAAAAGAGTATTAGGAAAAACCATAGGCCTATGACCAATGAATAAACTACACAAGTGTTGTCATTGATAAATGGAATTTTTTTTGTAGGTCAAAATTGATAGAAAAAGAAACCATGCAAATAAATCTTCCGTAAAAACCAAACCAAAAAACCTTGACAAGCCCAGTGAGGTGAACAGAAATGTTTCAGTTCAAACTCGCATCAACTCTCCGGGGGTATAATGATCTCAACAAGAAGAATTAAAGACGAGGCACAACAAAAGAATATGAAGACAAAGTAAACAAATTTTATTGACCAAGGCAAGAAGGTATTGGTTATAGCAAAAGTACAGTTTGACAACAAAAGAACAGACCAACTAACAAAAATGAACTCATAGAAGGATCAACCCATTTCACACGGTGTTCTAAATTTAGTTCTTGAAAAACGAAAAAGTGAAACATATGGTAGATTTGGCAGATGACATGCAAACAATATGCAATTTATGCTGCTGTAGAATAACAAGGCTGCTTCACTTTGAAGGTCCAAGGTCCATGAACAACCCGGACTGAGAATTGTACACATGCCTACAGAAAGGTTTAGCCTTCGCCTATTGCATCCTCTTGTTAGATAACCAAAAATAAGACTCAGGTAATCTCTAAACCTTGAAGCCACACCGCTTTCATTTTAAAATATGTCCCCACTTCAGCTTTATACTTTAAATATGAGGGGTAAGATATTATATCACACATGGAACAAAGAAGGTTCAATAATTTTGACCTCGAAATGAACTCAGATCCTCAGATCCAAAATTAATTTGCTTAAGATTGAATGCAGAGCAAGCATACTAAGGAGCAGGACAATAATTATCAAACCTCAGGTTGGAAGCCCGAAACTCCAGCTTTAATTGTCATGCATGCTCCCTCAGTGTCATATGTCCCCGTAAGAAGTTTGGACATCTCATACTTGTCCATTAACTTGCTTACGTCCAAAGAGGCGCTGTATGCTTGCTTAAAAAGCCTATAATTTATAACATCCATCTCTGCTAACTGAGTAATCAACTTAGCTTCTTCGGCCTGCACAAAGCAGTGTCAGTTAGAAATATTAATGGCTGTCCACTTTAAGGATCTTATATCAAGAATTAATGATGAATGGGTAAACCATATCTCAACCAAATGCAAAGCCTATAAATTTTTACTCCAATTTTATTCAAAGCCAGCTAAAATGTAAGCAAAAAAAACATGAACTTCTAATAAAATTCTGGAAAAATTTTATGCATAGAACATCACCAAATATCTCAAGTCTTTGAGAGCATCAACCACTTGGGAGCTATCAGCTAAGTTCACGAGGATTTCATTTGATTTAGCCAGGTCATCCCACAAGTTAGCTTGACGTATCGTTTCTTCATTTTTTATGAGTCTGGCTTCTTCAAGTTCCAAAGCTATTGGTGCCAACATCTCAGCACGGAGAACTACATCTTCAATCTTCTTTCTTAGAGAAAACATACCTGAACAAAACTCCATTATCGTTACCAATTTCCAGTAAGAGAAAATAGTACCTGGATATCTAACGATCAATGGAAATACATAAAACAAACAGATTCCATTTTGGTACAAACGTGGAAAAGTACTCCCCTCCACATCCACACCCCCCCCCCCCCCCCCCCCCCAAAAAAAAAAAAAAAACCGAACTTATTGGTCAGGTCATTCGCAGTGTCAGCAACTCTATAGGTTGTAGTTAAAGTTCGTTTAGTTTTCTTTTTTCCCAAAATAACCAGTATAAGAGCCGGAAAAAGTAATCCTTGCAATTTAGGGTAGGACTGATTTCATCCTTTATATTTGTAGACTAATTCATGACCAGCATTACAGTAGCCATGTTTCAACTCACATGGATTCACACGAAGTTTACATTATGCCACAACCTTTTGTCACGGCCCAAGAATTTCACCACTTGCACTTCATGCAGCACCGAGGAAAATCTCTCCCTGATTGCCCAGGTCAGCCTTCACACAAAGCATGCTCGCAGCCAATACTCAATATCACTACGAACCCTCATGCTATTCTCTAACTAAGAGCCATGGTGCACCCCTAGCGTTCCACTCAAGTGGGGCAACATGTCCGACTGTACCACACGAGATTGGCATACGAGGTCTTCTACTCATGTCTCGATAGCCCACTCCGCCTAGGACGTTAAGCCGACGGTTAACATGTACAACATAGCGTGCCTACGTCTTCAGTCTCCTTCCTCATGTTACCGCGCAACACCGACTACACATGCCAAGAAATACTTTCCATAGGGTTCCCTAACCCACATGGACACACTTAGACACCCTTTGGATGCCCAAGGCTTGCCCCCAACTCACCTGAGGTAGCACACTTTGTGCCCATTACGACACCAAGGAGGCTGATGGCCACCACCAAGACCGTGCCCAAACTCGCGAGTAGTGACATTCTCCCCCATCTGATCCATCAACGCCCTCATTGATGCAAGCACAATGCAGTCATGATAGTGCCCTCCAATGCCCTGCTTAGAATCCCACCTTCTTTCCGTATATCAATAACTCATGTTGCCTATCTCCCTTCACCCAGTCCAACTAAACTTAGTCAAGCAAACTTGCACTTAGCTGCACTTGTCAAGAAGTGAGTTTAATGCCTGCATGTCACCCTCTATGCGGCAAAACCCTTATCATCCTTTTCTCGAAATAGAGCACACTATCCCACTTGGATGTCATTGTCTCTCTGACGAAAATAAGCTTCATGGTTGATTTCCGCATTCCCGCTAAATGATTGCCCCAGGCAACAGTGACTTCCCTCGTCACCCAACTCTCTAGTCAGCATGTACTCCACGGTGCTTCAGCACACGAGGACCAACACCCACAAAGCCAACTTCAATTGGATTGACATTGAAGCAACCACCACTATTCACCCTTTAGAGTGGACTCCTCCACTATTATTGTGGCCATCATTTTCTTAGTTTTGCTCGTTAGTCATTACCCATTTCCAACATGGTGCTCCTCGTTCCTCAGTTAAACCCTCTTCGTAGCTTGGTCCTGAACTCAGTCCTTCATTTTGACAAGCACTTGTCATGGAATATCATATTTGCAACACTATAATCAACGACGTCTTCCCACACGATCTCTGACCTACACACACACCACGGTCACGATCCTTGATCAACAAACTCCACACAATCCTCAGTTGTGACTTCATGAAAGTCTTGGATCAACCAAACAATTGCCTTGTTGCTCCTGGTCCCTGACCATTAGCACCAATGCTTCTTGTCACAATCAGGGACCGCTCCCAATTCCAACAATCCCACTCTGATACCACTTGCCAAGGCCCAAGAATTTCACCAGTTGCGCTCCGTGCGGCACCCAAGAAAATCTCTCCTTGATTGCCCAAATCAACCTTCCCAATAAACATGTCCGCAGCCAATACTCAATATCGCTACAAACCAGCATGCTATTCTCGAACCAAGGGCTATTGCGCACACCTAGCGTTCCGTTCAAGTGGGGCAACATGTACATCTGTAGCCCACAAGATTGGCACACGAGGTCTCATGCTCATGCCCCGATAGCCCACTCCGCCTAGGACATTAAGCCAACGGTTAACATGCACGGATAGTGTGCCTATGTCCTTAGCCTCCTTTCCCAAGTTATTGGGTAGTACAGGCAAGACATGCCAAGATGTGTTGTCCATAGGGTTCCCTAACCCGCATGGAGACACTTAGACACCCCTCTAGATGCCTAAGGCCCACCCCCAACTCACCCTGGGGTAGCACACTTCATTCCCATAACGACACCAAGGAGGCTGGTAATGCACAACACTCCCCTTAATATAGCTTTCTAAGCATTTCTGCAAATGACAAGAGGAAACATCACCCCTGTTTGACGAGTTACAATGTCCATATTTACCAAAATGACATTGCCACCAATGCCCATGGACGATGGTCACTACCAAGACCATGCCCAAACTCGCGGTCGCGACACTTGGCAGGTAAGAAACCTGCAAATCAAAATCAATTGCTGCCTATCTTAGCCTCTCTGATTCTGTAGACCTCTTACATTTCAATAGTATTTGCTTCACTGAATGATTTTGGAAATCAATGGTACGGTCATTTCTTAGATTCCCAATGGAATGAACATTCCCCTAAATTGGAGAATGATAATTCCAAATCTTAAATTACCAGACGTAGCGAACCAAATGATGAAATTTACATTTACAGGGAATCACTATTCCATCCCAACTTCATTCCAATCAACAAAACACTGCCTTAGTTTCTCAAGAGAATTCATTCTCATCCTGGAGATTAAACAGAACTTTATCTAGGATTATTAGTGCTTCATGCAGTGCCAACTATAGGACTGCTGATTTGCTCAACTTAATCAAGCACGCAAAGCTAGGTTTTAAAGTCAGTACACAAGGTCTTGCTGAGTCTAGTGCTAGACAGTCAGTCTAGTTCAAATTCTACCTGTACCAAATCCACGTGGTCCTCGTTACAGGCTATAAGAATGGAGAAAAGCAAGCCCTATAATTAAGTGGGCTACAATTTTGTCTCCATTGATATGCTGTCCAGACTCATTTTGTTCACGTATATCTTTGTGCTAACTCAACTTCTGCAAGTGGATTTTGTGCAACACTCAAGGGTGTTCATGTAGGGGATTGTTCGGATAGTTATAAACCTTTGCAAATTGTTCAAAAACAATGATTAAAAAAACCTAGTCCAACAGTGTATAGAATTGAGACTTTATCGCCATCATAAAGAGCCAAGACCGCTTTTCTTTGTTTGGGCTCTAAATAACATCGTAGTGAGCTCCAACACAGGCTTTTACCAAAGGGATATCAAATTCGGAAAGAAACCATTTTTCATCAAATCAAGTAAGGTAAGGTGCAATTTCTTTACCGAGATTTGTGAAAGAGATCTTTTTGGATAAGGGTGGAATCTTTAGAAACGATTTGATAAAAATTTTAAAAAGTAAGGATTGGATTGGAGCATTCAAGTCTTTCATAACAAAATGAAAGAAATGGGTGGTTATTAAAATAACTTGCGAAATTTTTCCCAAAAGTTGGTGAAGAACCATTGGAGTGGGCCGAGTGGCTCATATCAAATTAATTTTTTTGACTAATTCACACTCAAACAAATTGATCAAAAAAGAGATTGGAAATGGCTGTAGAAAAGAAAATGATAAAAATTAGAGTTTTATCTAAGCTCATGAACAAAGGACACTGTATGAGAGAGCAAATGAGACAAACCCAGTTCTTTGTAGACCTTGTTCTTGTCCTCCATAGAATGACAAGCTCGAATAGTTGAAGATAAAGGGGGGCAAGCATGAAGTTTCAACCTTCTTGAAGTACTCCATTTGGCGCCGACCTGAGCATTTGAACCAAGTGTCCGTACACATACTGGTTCAGCCCCCATTTTAGCCATGATAGAGAGCAACTGAGCCACACCCTTCCTTCCCATCCCGTAGCTGTATATATACACGGACGTTATCGGTCATTTGGGGTAAATTATGGTTATTTTCCTTTAACTTGTCCGAAATACCAATCCCACTGGCCAACGTTAATTTATTGCATTTAAGCCCGTTGTTTCCAAAAAAAAAACAGTAAGTTAAAGAAAAATGGTTCGGCAATACATGGCGGTGCCGGACCCTTCCTCAGTATCCATACACAATAACTAGCAATAATCCATGCTAACCATGCACGGGACTCCTAAAATTAAATTAGAGATATTTTATCATATCGGTCTTTATTTTTCTAAAAAATGTAATTATATCTTACTGTAAAAATACAATGTAAAGCACATATTTTCCATAGTATATACAATATGAATTGCTTATCGTTACTTACATTTTCATACATTGCAGTCAAATTTGCTTTCTAACTTTAGGGGACCGAGAATTTTCGATTGTGTATATTAGGTCAAGAACCAATTCTAAAGATAGAATTTTAATAACTAAATTAATTGATCAATTATTTATTCAATCTCACCTCTAAAAACTAAACATCAAATCCAAAAAATGTGAAGTTTAAAGTAATTAAAATTAATTTTTAAAAGAGAGATTGTGTAATTATCAGTTACTCTACTCATCATTTTATCAAAATTAATCTCATATTTTGTTTGAATAGAGAAACAAAATATATAATGATCTTACAAAACAAATAAGTTAATGATGTCTGTAGTATTTATCTACCTATATTATAAAATATAATCAACCTAATATCTAAAAATTTATAACCAATAAAAAATAATATTTTATTAGTTGGATATATATTAGTTGAAAATAAATTATCAAAGGCCTATTTAAAAATTTAGCTAAGAAGTATATGAAAGTTCTAGTCAAGAAGCAAATATGAATTAGCGGTGTAATATTATGTGCAAATATAGGTAACATATTATGCATTATATAAAGCCCAGCGAAAAAAATTTAAATTTATAATTTCACTATATAATATCAAAAAGTGACTAACAAATATTTATTACACTGCTCATATAAGTTAAAAGAATAAATTAAAAATTGTTAAAAATGATCACTATCCTAAAATATTGAAATTTACACTGTAAAAAACTATTTCAATTTGCACGATTTAAAATTTAAGAGAATTAAAATTCAAAAGGAATACGTGAAAAGTAAATTAAGTTATCTATTTATAAATTACAATCTCATTGTTTCATTTAAATAACATAGTTGTGGGTCAAATTGTTGAATTTGTTTATACTCCTCATTCATTTGAATTTACATCCTAATTTATACAATTTAAAATTTAATAGTTAAATCACTTCATGAAATATAACATACGAGAAGTATTATTGAAATATGTCACATCATCATATTAAGATAAGATTAATTAACAAATATAAGTAATATAGGATAAGGAAAATGTAAATTTGAATTTGAATTTTAATCATTAAAGAAAGAAAAATAAAAAGGAAGTATTTTATTTATGCATTTAAAACTTGACTTATCCCATAAATCATGAAATGTACCAACAAATAGAATTGTCTAATTTCTAAATTATCCTATAGTTTGAATCAAATTGAATTTTAAAATATTAAAAAATAAGTTTATTTAGAAAATTTAGATGATGACGCTAGTCACTCTTTAAGTCTTCCTCACTAAAGTTATCCCTGCATTATTATATATATAGTATACATGAATTATGAGGAAGGTGTCTTCGCTCGAGCGACCTTCAAATTTTTTCTTTCAGCTCTCATGCTAGAATGCAAACAACGGATTTTCAAACTATCAATTTTATATATAAAAAGAAAAGTTCATTTCATGTGGAAAACATCACATAATCATATATTAATTAATCAATACATAAAACATCAAAACACATAATAGTAGTAGAAACACGGATTAACAAACTTTAAACTAAGGCTTAACACGGAATTCTATCTCGAATCGAGAATCAAACAAAATCCTAGTTCATTCGCTTTTCCTTAATTTCGGCAAATTCGATCAATCATAGGCTCAACTCGAAGCCCTCACCATCCAAATCAATCTTCCTCTTTTGTGTTCTTTAAAAATTCAAGGAATATACGTTCAACGCATACCCGACACCGAAAAACTATACGAAACGAGATAGAGAGAAACAGCCGACCAATTATTGTTAGGGGTTGTTATGTGGCAACTTTAGCGTTAAGTATGATTACATAGTCACAAAATAATATAATTGTGCTTAAATCCTCCAATTTCTATAAAATCTTAATTTAAATTCCAAATCTCCAAAATTATCATTAAAATCTCAAAACCTAAACGATCCTCACAAATATCATGTTCTAATTTATTTCCACTCAACACAAACATACTTATTAAACAATTATTCAAGTCTAATAATATTCAAGCTTTCTCCCACTTTACTTAAATAATTATTCACATAATATATTCATGCTTCAAAAACAACCTTATATCACTTAACATGAATTCCCAAGACATTAATATCGAATCAAGGAGGTCATTGTATCATTTAACGACATAAGACCACTATTGATTCACAACAAGGTACACTCTACTCCAAAAGAAACCGCGTGCGCATTAAAATATTAAACTATCTATGCCATGTATCTCAAGCAGACACAATCATATTTTCTTACACGCGTGCTAATAGAAAATAAAATTTTATTAGTAAATGTGATCACACGTACAAAATGTCGATACTGATCCAAATGCACCTTCCACTAGCTAGAAACATCAAAACTTTCAATGAGTCTCATGCGCACAACTTGCTCATTAAACAAGGAAAGCGACAAGCTTTTAGTCATGGGATTAGCAACCATTTGTTGTGTTCGGATATCTTCTATTGACACTAGCTAATTATGAATTTTCTCTCTTACAACAAGATATGTCTATGTGTTGAGATCATTCAGGACTCTTGTTGTTTCTAAAGTATGTGACTATATCAAAGTTTTCACAAAAAAATAACAAACAATTTGTGAATAGAATCCACAACTTGTAAACATGAGATTAAATTTTGTAATCAAAGAGCTTGAGAAGTCGTCTGATAACAAGTTATAAATTCTATTTCCATGGAGGACGAGGCTGTGAGTGTTTAATGCTCTTCTATCAAATTGATCCTCCAACCATTAAGAAAATGAAACCAAAATGGATTTCTTAGCAAAAAATAAAAATTAGTATAACCCGCTACCCCAAGTTTATCAGTCCTCCTATACGTAAGCGTATGATTTTTTGTCCTTTGCAGGTACCTCATAACTTTCTTTGCCATTCACCAATGATAGTTTCCAGATAACTTTGGTACTTGCTAAGCATTCCAATAACAAAGCTTTGACAGCAGAGAGAAGGATATGGCAAAAATTTGTGGATATGTGGGATTGAGGGTTGTGGATAGGCCAGTGAATGTGATGGAAGAGGTTTAATTTAAGAATTCTTGACAAGCTCAGGTGTAGTTGATGTTTTGTTAAGTTGCGAGTCTTCATGAGATATTGATGCTAAAGTTTAGGGGTTATTTTGAAAATTTTCCTAGTTGACGAAGCAAAGAAGATAACAGTTTGAATCAAACTAATGAGTCCAAAAAGATACATCAAACCAAAGATATCAATCTCATACCGACTAGCGTATCAAGTTTGTTACTTGTACGGTACGTACCGGTACTGGTGTGTACCGACGTATTATTTCGGATTTATCATTAAATTTAATAGACATATTTTAAATAATATATTTTAACAAAAAACCATACTAAATATAAAAATAAATCATCACAATTTAAAAATAAATCACCAAACATAAAAAAAAAAGATAATTTTAGCCTCAAATTATGCCTAATTATCTAAAAAAAATATTAATTAATTTTTTAATTTTTTTAAATACAAACCGGTACCGTACCGTACCGGCCAATATTAGCCAAAACAGTCCAGAACAATCGCCGAAATGGTACTCCGGTAGTCCGGTACCATTACAAGGGCGGTACGAGACGTACCTGCAGTATCAAACGATATGGGACGGAATTCACAACTTTGCATCAAACCCTACTTCTAGGATTTTATACCGAAAGACTTGAGCTAATAAAACAAGGCTAACACAAATCCTAAATCATAAACTTACATTCATTCCAGTTAGCAATTATGATCATTCAAATCTACAAGTGACATTCGCGTATCCCTTTCTTTCCGGAAGATTGCACTCCAGCTAAAGATTTTGACACTTTATTATCTACAAACCACCTAGACAACACCATCACAATTATAATCTATCATATTTTAAGCTTTAATCTGGTCATTCCTTTTCCTTAGTAAATATTTTACATATTCGGACTATGATTGTCACAAATTGTTCCAAAACGGCAAGGCTGAGTTAGCCGATGCTTATTCCTCAAATACCGTCATTGCTTCTTCTCCAGAAAACAAAGTTCACAACCCACGTGTCTTCTACCTCCATGTGGCATTGTAAGAGGGAAAATTAGAGGGATTCTGCAAACTGTGGGGCATCCAAGTCAAGTTCTTGCCTCATGATGCAGTTCATAAACCAGTCACTACTGAAAATCCATATTCCTTTCTTCACAGCTGAAATTGCTTCCTCCATATCCTCTTCACATGCCAAAAAGATTGTCTTTGATTCTTGGTTTACTTTGTCTACTCCATGGATTACCTGTATTTGCAACACGAAAGT
This sequence comes from Arctostaphylos glauca, assembly GCA_019985065.2. Classification (NCBI taxonomy): domain Eukaryota; kingdom Viridiplantae; phylum Streptophyta; class Magnoliopsida; order Ericales; family Ericaceae; genus Arctostaphylos; species Arctostaphylos glauca. Next base: position 19,715,813 of record JAHSPW020000007.1, on the reverse strand, counting down.
TTGAAAAAAATAAATTGAAAAGGTATTCAGCTTAGCTAAATGTCTATGACCAGAACCATCGCATGGCAGCCAGATGAGATGAATAATCAGAAACCAGAATCGGCTTTTAACTCAACGGGGAAGATAAAGCTAAAACGAAAAACAACTAATGAACCCCATGCCAAACTGATTTCAAAAAGCATAGAACATGATTACCGCTGTCTGAACTTGTGCACAATATCAAGTAGAAGTTCTCCATATAATATTGGTAAAATGACTGAAAAGTGTGGCCACTGAGAAAAAGTTATCAGAGACAGAACACAACACAAACTGCTCTCTTCACAGGAACTTATCAAACCAATTTGAGTGTCTGTGTACATGTTGCAGGGTCAAACAATAAGCGTGTAGTTATTTTGCGTTAAGCGGGAGAGCTAATAAAGAATTTCGCCTCTAGAAAAAATGAGCCAACTGTTTGGCAAAAATACAAAGATTATGCATGCAGAGGTTACAGCATGGCATGACTTTATGTTTTTCTCCTTTTGGAGAAGATCACTGTTATAGTTCTTTACACTTAACATTTGTACAGAGTATATAACAGGAATTCGTTCCCGACGGAGCAAAATTTATGCTTTTCAAAGCAACCATTTTCGTTTTTTCTGTTTTCTTTGTTTTAAATGTCTATGATGAATACTGATGCGCATGTGGTGCAGTTCCTATAGGCCAATTATCAGACTGTTCAAATACCAAGAACTTACATTTCCACCAGCTGACTTTACAATGGCGGATAGGGTACCAACTGGGGGTTGAAGATGAGCAGCAAGGCAAACATTATAGCCATGAAGCAAAGCTCGGGGATTTTTTCTTGCCCTCTGAACTGCATCGTTTAACTCAATTCTGTATTTCAACTCATACTCTTCATCTTTCAAAACAAAAGGCATTTCATCTGTAAATTAAGAAGGAAAACAGTCAAGGGGGTGGGGTATATAAACACCTTATAAGTGCCCAAGTATGGATTTTTGACAATAAGAACTACGTGGAGCTTGTGACTCACCCGCAAATCGGCCCTTCCGGAAGCTTTCTTTTAACCAAATGGGTGAGATTATCCAAGCTCTATCAAACAAGTAACACCCCAGTTACAACAAAACAACCAGCATATCCCTAAAGCAAACTTGCAAACTTCAAGCTTGCAAATGGCAAACAGGAGTACCCAATGAAATAACTACCAAAGGAAGGTTTATGATATAGATCGAAATACACCACAATTTGAAGTATTGCGAACATTGAGTTAGATCTCCAACCTAAAATAGAATGCAAAAATAACATGTTCTATATGAAATTTTCGGCAAACATGTAAGCTTATTAACCGGTGGGGATTCCTAATTCTTGGACACAATTTACTCTCAATTTAGGAAACTAAGATAGTAAAGCCAACTAGAATACTCTTAACCCAATACTGACTGCATACATGACCCAATATGCTATCAACAGGCGACATTAAAAACACTCCAGAAAATTGAAGAACTAACAAAATAGCAAGAACTATTAAGTTCGTTGTGAAAAAAAAAAATGGTCTTGCAGCGTCCTAAGCTAGCCATACATTACATTTAATTAATGACCATAAATGAGATTACATGAAGCTCAAAGGGTGTTTCATGTGCAATTCCATATTTGATCATTCTTCTCTTCAGGCTCTGCATCGTTGCTAACGAACTGTCAAATGTTTCAACGCTAGACTATAATATTAAAGCAATGTTCTCATCTCTTCAAAAAACTGTCAAAAAGCTGTAAGTGGTAACAGTTTGCCCAGTAGACATAATCATGCCAATCAAAACGCCAACTACCCTTAGTGGAAACAGTATCTTGCTTTCTTTGTTAACAAGGGTACTTCGAAGGAATTTTCTCCATTCATTGTTGAATTACTTCTTATCCATCTTAGCACCCCTTTTCATCTATGTTGGTTTTCTAAGATTATTGTTTTTGAATGTGCAGCACTCATGAATAAAGCACTGGGCTATCATGTATAACTATTGATTCAAGTAGAACTAACATGATGTCTATTCGTTTTCAAAATAGAATTAAACAAACAAAATACACTCCAATCTTCCCCCACAGATCAATTAGCATACTTAATTACCTACCACTTTCCTATATGGTACATAATTAAGGATCTACAATTGACTCCAAATTTTACACTTCGAGTTATTTCTGAGTTGGTTTCCAGAGTAGAACAAGAGCTAGCCAGAACTGTGTATTATAGGCGTTTTTGGATCAGAAGAGGTGATTTACAGTAATACTTTCTGATAATAATAGGTAGTTTACTGACAAAAGAATTAAGAAAACAGGATAAGTATGGATCAATGTTAAGATTAAAGATGCACAGTAGACCACAACAAGTGCATGTTGAATTTTCTTTAGATACAATAAACAGTAGAACAAAGAAACTAGAATAGAAGAACAAAGCAGTAGAAGCAGTGACATATCATTCTAAAGATATTAGAAACTGACCCTGAACACAGAGCAGTGCAGAAATTCAAAGTTTTTCTCACTTTCCCAGTGACTACATGTGTGCAGAGACTTCCATCGGTGGTGACAGCCCCATTAAGTTCTTCAATAATCTATATTCACAAGATGATAGCAACAGTAAGAAGGATCCGATGAATAAATCATGTTACTAAAGAAAGAGTTCACCAAAGATCAAGCCTGATAATAAAGCAAGTACTGAAGTAAGTAACTAAAATGTACACAATCTCAACTGATGCATAAGTGGCATGACAAAAAAATCACATGTAAGTTAAACCGACTTGAAATTCCATCTTTTACTAGGAGAATGCCACCCGAGCCAGCAAAGTGTCTCCTGGGAGACAATTCAAAATATGGGACTTTATAAAACAAAGCAAAAGTGACACCTTTCTCGAACACCCTGCCAGCCAATAAAGCAGGAATTTCATATCTACACAAGCAAATGATAAAACTGGAGAGTTGTGAAATTTACCCTTAGTAAGACACCTATTACCCAATAAATTCACCAGAATATTCTGCCGGAAGCCTACTGAACACCTAGATTACATCATCCCAACCACATATTATTACTTAGGTGGAAAGATAATGTGCAGCGCAAAACCAAAGGGTCAAAAAGGCACATTTGGCCAATTCTAATAAAATCATAGCTTAGATTTCATCAAACCAAACAAAACTTAGCCTTGTGAAGTCTATATGCCTATGGTAAATTGAACTTAATATATTCATAACCATTAACATAGCTCTTTTATACCTTTCCTTCTCTCTTTTTCTTGTTAATCTTTAGGCAATTATATACGAATAGTTTTGTTCTCCACATGTATTTAGACATATGGTTTCCCATTTGAAACACAATACAGGTAGATGCAATGTTATCATATCCAAGGTTAGATTAGAAAATGTGTGCCACTTCCTGTTGTAGAGAAGTCTATACAATATCCGAAGTTCTTCTTGCGGATATTGATGGCTCTGCATGGATATAAGAGTTTGACACTGAACCGTTGACAAATATACATTTCCAAAATCAGAGGCTTACTACTGTACATCTAAGTTTTGTGCTATGAAATGGGTTGCCATTAAATCTTATGCAGCGTTCACATGAGGTTTTCCCTGTCACAAGCCTGGGAGAACGTAGCATGTATGAAGCTATCACGGTTACTTCTAAACCAAAACTTTGTGTCAAGCTTAACAGAGAAAGAACACGTTTGAAATCTCTAGGGTGGATTCAATTTCAAAACAGCTACGTACAAGTGTTAAAAAAAAGGTCACCAACAAAGATTTAATTTACTCTTCAAGTAGGATTTCGAACCTATTGTGAGATCATAACTTTAGTGATTAATACACTGTCTAAATTCCTTGATATTTGTAAAATCACTTCATAAGTTGTAAAGCGTAGGTTTGCTTCCCTATGTAGTCAAGGTGTCCACATCCTACGAGAAGTATGTCTTGGGACTCAATTCTGAAAAACATTAGGATATACTGCGTATTTTCTTGGAGTTTAAGAGTAAGATGGTTACAAATAGCGCAATGTCTCTCTCACAGAGTTTCATGTAGCTGGAATCTCACGGGTACAACATTCCACATTTTTAGTAACACTTATGGACATCATCAAACCATAGACTTCTTGGGACATCCAATTGTGATCTGCACAAAATGAAGTATAAAACTGGACATACCTTGGACAGATTTGATTTCTTAGCATCATCAGCAATATTCATCAACATGATCCTAAAGCTGTTTCCTCTTGATAGTGTCTCCTGGTTGCCATGATCTTCAAGAACAATATTTAGCTGGCATTCTTCGGTTGTCTTTTCTGTGAAACTATTGCTGCAGGGATCTCTAGGAGCCGCTACTCCCAAAGATCTACTATCACTGGAAATTCCGTAACTTGCTGAGACAAAATCCCACGAATCCAATTCACAGTCGACTTGATGACATCCCTTGACTTTTTTTGACTTCAGTGATGTACATGAGGATTCCCAAACCCTCTTTTTCCCACTTCCTGAAGAACATGAGCAATGCTTCACATCAGCATCGACTCCAGTTTCGGTTACTACTAACGCATTAGCCATGTTGCTGCAACCCATGCCCTCAAAATGAACCAGGCCATCTTTACCTAAAATGGAAATGGAAACATGATAAGAACCATTGTAGAATTACAGTTGTAACAGGACATAATATATGCTTGTAGATACACGTGTACTCAAGAAATACTACAACATATTAGGAAAAATTAGACTAATTCGTATCTACCTCTTCGAATTGTGTTCCATTCTGAACATAGGACACAAGAACACAAGAAATTCTAGAGTGGTGAAAATACAAGAACAAATCCCTAATTTGGTCAATTATTATGTATAATGCATAGTTAAACAATGGATCTTCTGAGAAATAGTACTGCCGTGGAGAACAAACTAAGAGTCTTATTGCTCCCCTGGTGCTAAAAAAACCACTGTATAAAAATTCTTTGTTCCAGAAGCAGCTGAAAACAACAGTAGTATAACATATTACCAATGGAAATTGTAGGATTATACATACCATCCACTTGAAATCCATCTTTCACAAAGCCTCGAGGATGAGAGTACTCAGTTATGGCCGACATCTGATTAACCGTCTCGCGAGGAACATAAAATACATTCTTACTTCCAAGGTTAGGATTGTGAACAGTAGCAGATCTCAAAGAATGCTGAGTAGGCTTCACTGAAGAACAAAACTTCAGCGGCTCTTCAGAGTTAGCTGAGTTGTCCATTTTTAGATGAGAAACCATGAGGGTTGACCCACCAGGAAAGCATAACGCCCTACGAATGTCGGCCTTAATGGGCAGCCTACGAGCCTTACCTTTGGTATCAACCTCACCTATCGACACAAAACCCTGCATATGTTGTACAAACTGTAAGTACCAAAATCAAGCAATATTATGCACTAGAACGAAAAAAGGAACTGATCCTAAATTCAGTTAAATGCCCATCCCAAAATATAACACGTTTTTTCAATATATATCTCAAACAAATCTAGGCTTTCATGCAATATAATGTAACAGTCAGAAACTGAGAGGTAATAAAGTTGAAGATGACTCAAATTTCTACTTGCCCCAGAAAGGCTTGTGTAAAATCGAAAAAACAAACTTCAACAGAACTTCCAAAGCAACTTGATTAGGAGAATATGTATAGTATACGTATTGAACAAATAACTAACTCTGAGTAGTTCTGCACTGCCATTAAGTCCTATAATAAGCACCATTCAAGACGTACCTTTTTAACCCAAAATCCTTCAGATTCCTTGTCCCCCCAACAAAATACTGTGCGAATACCAACACTTTGCAATCTGTTTCTCAGCTCCCTGTACAGGAGGCTGCCAATCCCCTGCAAGTTGCTAAATCCTCTAAATTAACTTCAATAGAGAAATTTCTACGAGTGAAATTGAGATATAATAGCAAGAGACTACACCAAAAACAAAGTTGAGTGACATGTTTAGCCAAAATAACCCCTTTTTATCCAGATCTCTACTTTCTCTTGAAACATAAATCATATAGAAGTACTAAATGGATAAATTCAGTTGAAGTTAAAATCAACTGTCCCCGGTAAAGGCAAAAACAAAAAAAAAATAATTGGATTGTTGCAACCGGAATGCTTGGGGGGCAGTTTGGAAGCAGCGATCCGCTACCGAGCCGTCTTAGTGGGAATTGCAATGACGTAAATTTACCATGAGACTTCCTAATTACTACCTCTTGAAACCGTTATCATCTTCCCTAATTTAGCATGTCTCCAAACTCTAAAAATGTATAGACTGATTTGCCCCATAAACGATAACTTTAAATCAGAAGACACATTCATTCAAATCGATTTTTCACATCTCAAGTGAATATACAAGCCTACTTCTTAAACCAAAACTGCCCTTACCAATCTATCTATACTTTTTATAAAAGAGGGAAGGTGTTTTTCTACTTTTCAGCACAAAAAATACCCTTAGTCAGAAAATGATATTACAGACCCACTTTAGGATCAAGAGAGGCATCCTTGAAAAAGAGTTTCTTCAATCAAAATCAAGACAAAACAACTTGAAATCCTTTATGGGCTCAAGAGATGCTTTCTTTGACTCAAGTTTTTGCTCAAAATTCAGGAGGAAAACGTACTGAGATATAACACATCAGCGATGCAATTCCCATTTCTAGCAAACATTAGATCTAGTTAATTAATAGCACAAGTATTCATAAGATCAAGAATACGATAATTAACAAAGTACCAAGTGGTATGTGATCCTTAGTTCCTCAGTTTAGTGGGGATGCCTTAAACCTGTGTAGACACCCAATTTGGATTCTCAAAGAATCTCTAAGCAACGATGGTTGGGTGGCCCACTCTTCTTTTCTTTCTAACACATTACAGTCCTTACTCAACTACAAATATATAGAGAGCAGTTGCCACCTATTATACTTTGCATTATGCCGCAGATGTTAGATTGCAATTGGCATTAAGAGATAGAGAGCAAAAAGATTGACTCTAGTGTACTTAGTAAAGGCATGTTTTTCTTCTTAGCGCTAATGAAACACGAGTTCAGTTCTTCTATTAGCAAAATAAACATTACGATATCAATATTAGCAAAGTAACAACAGCACTGCATCAATTGAAATTATGGACAAAGCCAATCCTTGCAACAACGTTGAATAGAATAAGAAAGAACAAACACAGAACCTTCCTTTGGTAGATTGAACTAACAGCAGCAAGGGGAACCTCAGCATATTGTGTATCAGTGGGGATTATTTGATAAGTAATTGCAGCAACAACCTATGAAGAAATTAAAAACAGGTACATCATTTAAGAAACAATTGCTCCACTTATGCATAAATAAAAAATAACTGCACATGGGTACTGTTTACTGCCCCATAATAATCCCAGAGTTGTGTCATTCCTTGCCCCCTTTTTGTCTTATTACACCTTCCAAGAAACTCAATTTTCTTCCTATATTCTAGGACATATAACCAAAACCAGCCCTGAAAATCCTTCTACTGATGTCTTTTATATTCTTACATCCGTTGCAGTAACATGGCTTGTACGACTCTCCTATGCAGTCATCCTCTATCATATGATATCTAGTAAAAATCACAGCGTATAACTATGAATAGAAATTTAATATCCTTCAAAGCAAGCATACCTCTCCAGAATCTTCCTTAGACTTGGATTTTAGAAGCAATGTGCAATATTTACTGCAGAAAGAAACAATGGGAAACTTTCTTAATGGAAAAAGAAAAGTAACTGGAACTGGTTAATTATTGGTGAGCAAAATTTTACATGTGCATTTCACATGCTATCATTTGGGGGGAACTTAAATGGTAGTCACAGTGAGATTCGGCAAAGTTTAAAGACAAGGAATTATTAGTTCTGATAGACAAGGCAAGACTGCAGCCAGAAAAGGATTGCAGGAAAGGCTTTTACCCATTTGAAACACATCTTTCAAGGAACAAGGATTGCTTTCCAGTATTTGCAGCATAATTCATGGCAGGTAGCTCCTTCACATAGAGGTTCAGTACTTCCTGCAGCACCATAAACCGTAAGTAAAGAACAAAACAGATCAACTAAGAGAGCTCACTTTAAGAGAATTAATGTGTAAAAGCAAAGGTAACGATAAGTGGAAATTGAACATACAAGTTAAATGGAAGTAGCACTTAATACTACGCTAATTAATATGTGTAATCAAAGAAAGAAACAAAAATTTATAGTAACAAAATCACAGATGCCCAATAACAATATTTGGTGCCAAACGCATACACCGGTGGACTACATGCATTAAACATTGAAACCAACCAGCCTTTTAGACATTGATGCTCTTTTCAAATACCGACTCCAAACATCAAAAGGAAGTGATCCCCGTCCCTACACATTGCAAGCTACATGCATCATCAACTTGTAATGGGAACTGAAGTACCTCGGGCTAGTGTAATGTGCCCATGTACCCAATAATTTCTGTGAAAACAAAACATCATGACACACTTTTACAGGCTATGGGACTGCGTGATGGAAAACCCAACCCCGGTAGGGGGAGGTATGGTAGACCATATTTATACCCGTCAGGGTTCAAAAGGGAAAGGGGAAATATGGCAAATGCGGAGTTCGCCGATGAGATAAATATGAAAAAAACTCAGTGAACTCGCTCCAACCTGTTGGCGTTCCCAGTTCTGATGGGTTGTAAAAGAAATCAAGTTACTTGGACTCTACAAGTGTTTTTTGCCATAAGGTCATTTAGTTTTGACTTGATACCCAAACAAGCCATACACAAATACATTTTGGCAGCTCATTAACTTTCTGAGCTTGGCTAGTATTCAACACCATAATATTATATGCACATTGAGACCATATAAAGAATATCAAGCTGCTTGACCTCACCTTGTTTGAGATAGACATGAAAGATAGTACAACCCAAGCCTAAATATATTTTTTGAACATATTAGTTTTTCAAGCCACGCTAAAATGACACTACTCAGCTTGACTCGTTTAGAACCGATTTTTAAATGCATAATTCTGCAGTGACAAGACAACCTAAACCAGTTTGTCTCTTCCAGTATGAGCATCTAAGTAATAAAAGGGGCCAATTGTTTTCCAAAATATCTTTGCATGGTACTTTTTCATAATTCAAGATAAATACTAAGCATCCTTTAATTAAGTTCAAATCCCTATTCCAAACAAATAACAAAATTAGACTTAAGATTTTAAATTCCAAGATCGAAAATCCACACGTTTGTGCAGATACAAAAGGATAGAGTGAGAATTTTACCTGAAGCAGAGGCTTGGATTGGCTACCTACATCTTTGGGGTTAACAAGCACAAAGTCACCACCCCCTAATTGAAGTTATCAAACTCATCAAAAATAATAGATCTGGTTTAATACTATAAACAAACGAATTCTCACAACTAAAAACAATTATACAAAGCAAACAAAAGTATTTGAATACCTATACCACTTTCTTCCACTCCGAACTTGTGTAGATCATCGTAGTTATTTTTATTCTTATCCTCTACCACTGAAGCAAAAAATGAAATCAAAGAACTCAAAACCTGAAAAGGTCTGATTTCAAACAAAGTAAAAAAAAGTATGCCCACTTATGTATCTGTGGATTGAGTAATTTAATGAAGCGAACAAAAGGCAATTAATGGGATATCCACATTAACCTGCAAGGGGCCAAGTGACATTATGAGGCATTATGAGATAAAGGACACAAAGAGAATATTAGTTAAAGACGACGAACCCCACAAGACAATCTGACCAATTCCAGTCCAACCTCACAATATGGCGGCACACAAAGAATCTGACAGAGGGGTTATGGACAGGGGGCAGGACTTCTCGATGACTTTCCCAACAAGGAAGAAGTGCAGAAAAACTTCTGAGGACAATGGGTAGGGGGAACCATGTGCCTCCAAAAAGAATATAGATAACAACAGAGATTCAGCTTATGGCCTGGTAATGTACAGCCATACGCTAAGCAAGTAAGAGGCAAGGGAACGAAAAACACTGAACTGTAAGCTAAGCACTTCTTTGTTTGCTCAAAACCTTAGTTCTTTGCTTTTAAATACACTCGGCCGAGCAGTTTTGGCTAAAGATTCCTTGTTCAAGGATCACTGCTATGTCTGACAACACATCAGAAGATGTCAAAACACAGTACTCAAGCACTAGCGAAAAAAAGCAAGAAACAAACTAAAACTTTGTGGATCTCTAAGCAAATAATGTGAAGCTGGTCAATTTAGGGATTTCCACCTACTTAAGACTACATGTCATTGCATTCCTGGTCCTATTTGGAAGGCATGAATTTTTCAAGTTTGCCCATGTATTACGTTATTAAGCGAAAGTTTTGGAAAACTAAAAACGTTATATACTGCCGAGGAGGACCAAAAACGAAGACATCACAAAATGAAAAAATGGATCAGCACTTTCGGACAGAAGAAGTAACATATACTACCAATACTTTTGGCTTCCTTTGAAGAAATAAAAAGGAAAGGGATTAGAGTTTTGCCTTTCCTTTTAATTCCCAATCAATTTTCTAAGAGAGCAAACACAGAACGATGAGAGATTAATTGCTGTTGAAACGATTATCCAAAATAAAAAAACACCTGATATTCTGACTTTTGCGTTTCTGGAGAGAGAGATTTGAAGGCAGTTTTGATCCATTACAGAGGCAAAGTTCTTTGCTTCAACAACGACTTCGCAGTTCCCTGAAAAAGCATAGAAATTAGGGTTACGAAGTTTCATGCAATGGACTTGTAGGGTTTCTAAGGAATTTCGGTATTTGCTTACCAATAGCTAGGGGTGATGGAAGCGAAGACGAGATCCTTTTGGGCGCCATGGTTGGCAGTTAGGATGTCTTTTGGCTTTTTAGCTTGAAAGTGAAAGCAATGAAAGCAATTTATGTTGGTGGGCGGGAAAGAGGTCTGTTTGTAAATTTGATCCAAGTGCAGAGGCAGTTTGGTAAAATAAACGTACTTGCGCGAGAATACTGTTGAAATTCAAGTTTTAGTTTTTGTCTTTGGCGCCTTCTTTTGCCCTTTTAAGAGCAAGTGTATCAGATTAGCAAATACAACAAATTAGTCATTTGTACTTTTCTAATTAAAATAGATAGGTAAAACACTAAACTCTTCCTCCACCAAATTAGCCAAACAACTCTCTATTATAGTTTTGCTACAGTGGTTAGGTATCTTTACCTAACCACTATTCATGAGGAAAAGAGAAAAAAAATATTATTTTAATCAAAATATTCAAAAAGTAGTGGTATTTAAAAAATATGGGTGTCTAAGAAGTATATTTGAAAAAAAATAGAGAGAAAGAAATATTATTTTAATTAAAGTAAAGTAAAATAGATAGGATTGTTGGAGTATTGAAAGTGATGTGGCTAGCTTAAATGAAAATTGTGCACTGTTCACAAGGTAATTTGCCTATTTATTGTTGTTGTTGCTCTAAAAAGGGAATTGTAGCTATTATGCTTAGCCAATACATAAAATAGGTTCTCCAACGATTAGGTAAAAGAGAGGAAAATTAAGGGATTGTTTGATAATTCATTTTCAGCACTTAAAACTAAATAAATTAAGTAAAAATGTATTAAGTCGGTTTAATAATGAAATTTTGATAAACTTAATATATATTAAGTCTTCAGTAAAAATAAAAAGTAGACAATTAAGTAGCTACCCCCTACTTAATCAAAAAATTGAACACACTCAAAAGAGTTTTTAAAAAAATATGTTTATCACGTTGCCGACCGCCGCCACTAACCACTTCCGGCATCTACTACTAACCATCACCGCCACCCGCCACCACTACTACCACCCACTACCACCACACTGTCGACCACTGTCATCCGCCACTACCACACTGCTGACCACCGCCATCCGTACCATCACATTGCTGACCATCGGCACTAACCACTACCTCCGCCACATTAACACCGCCCGCCACCGCTACTAACCACCATAGTACTGACCACCGTCACTAACCATCACGCTACTGACCACGATTGTCACGAATCGCCACCGCCGCACTATTGACCACGAGCACTAACCGCCACCGCCGCGACCATCACACTAATCACCACTGCCACCACCACCACCACCACTAATCACCACTGTCACCCCGCCACTACCACCACTAACCACCACCGTCACCACACTAACCACCATTGCCACCAACCACCACCCGCTGTTGCGAAAATTTTAATTGTTACTCGCAAGCGCACGAATCTATTAGAGTATGAATAAAGCAAGAACGAGATCGACCCAAGGGACTATTGTTATCTAGTGTTTTGCGGACATGAACAATCTTGATGATTAGTACTTCTAACAAGTCTTGAACTTAAGACATTAAGTTTTTAAGCCTCCTTTTTTAGCATAACCGTTAATATTTTCTCCGGTTCTAATATAAAGTACGGACAAGCCAATTTTGAATCTCTTTTTATTCTTTTTTCATCAAACTTGTAAAATACCTGCAAAACATAAAACATAATAAAATGAGACGAAATATAATAAAATATAAATTAGGGATAAAAATGTACACTAAATTGTGCACATCACCCGCCACCACCATACTATCGACCATCGCTATCCGCCACCACCATACTGCTGACCATTAGCACTAACCACTACCTCCACCATACTAACCACCACCACCACCCGCCGCCACCACCACACTCCTGACCACTGTCATTAACCACTACACTGCTGACCACCACTACCACTTGTCGCCACCACATTGTTGACCACCGCCGCTAAACAGCATCCCCGCTAACCCCCACTGCCACTAATCGCCATTGTCATCCGCCACCATTGTACCAATAATCGATCCACCCTCCGACCACCATCATCACCACCACGCCTACAATATCAAGTGGGGCTTGGTGTATCGCAAGACCTATTGTGGGATACGTTCAAAAACAAATAAACTTTAAATTTTAACTACTTGTGCAGACCAAATAATTTAATTAATTTAGTGTTTAATTTCAGTACATAACAAACAACTCTTATACTTAAAAAATTCAATATTAAGTTTTTAGTGCTTAATTTTCAGTTTTTAGTTTTATCAAACAACACCTAACTTTTACTACTGTATATAGCCAAATATACCTAATCACTAGCAATTACATTTTTTAATGATTTCTCTCTTCTCAAAAAGCTTTTCTCTCTTTTTTCAAAGAACAAAAAAAAAGGTAGAAAAGTAGAATAATAGATAATAGCTAAAACAGATAATGTTGTTAAATTATTGAAAGAAAAAATGACTTGCTAAATTTATAAATGCACTATTGAGTAGAAAATTTACCTACACTTGTTTTAATGGGTCTACCATCTATTTGGCGGAGATGGGGCATGTAGTGTCGCTACGTAGGTATAATGAGCCCATCTGACAGTCTATTTCAGCAATAGACGGTTCAGATTCAAATTAATATTTATTTATAAAAAATATATTAATTTGAATCTGAACCGTCTGTTGTCAAAATGGACGACCGGATGAATTTACTACACTCATATAGTGGACCCCTTACTACAAGCCCCCAATTCCTTATTTGGCTTATGGTTTTTAATATTTTTTGTCTTTATTTTTTAATATATTAATTGTGTTTTTATTACTTTTTAGAATTTAAAAAATTCCAAAAAAATTTACTAAAAATGAAAAATAAGTCAACCCGATAAACAATCAAAAATTGATGCAAAATAACAAAATTCTTAAAATAAAGTTGGCAAAATAAAAAATAAAAATTTAACAAACACCAGGACCCGATATCAAAGCTCCGTTTGTTTGTTACAGATTGATCTGATGAATTTCAAATGAAGATTCCATGATTTCCATCTAAGTCTTTCCCCCAACTAACATCCTAACATACCAATTTTTAAACCTCATTTCCGAAAAAATAGAAAGAAATTGCAATGTGAATATATCAAGCCGGGCTCTCTACTGTCCGTCCGGATGCAATTCGGTCTTCTTGAGTAGATGTCATTGACAAGCTTCTCATATGTTAAAAGTCCAAACCCAAAACACACGACCATTAAAAAGGCTAAAGGAAATTCTCCATTAATTTACTACTAAAATCAACTCATTACTTTAGAGTTATTATATAATTGGCACTTTGAAAATATAATTCTATGGGTTTAAACAATTTTATCATAGCTTGCCCGTTTGGTTGCCAGAGGTGAATTACTATCCCATCACTTAATTTTCACTTTCACGGTAAAGAATTTCACAAGGGAAGCTTATCATCTTATGACCATTTTTTGTAATCCCTCCTCATCTCGTGCATTGAAGCTCCTCTAATTTGGTAGAACTAGAAATCCTTTATTTGTTAATCACAAGAATACGTGCATTTAATTTTTTGAGTATATACTTTTATTTGGCATGAATAATGAATAAAGAATTACAATTAACAACAACATAATCTTTTTTACTCTCATTTTAAGTATTTCAAAGATTAATCGGATGTGATCAAGCACTTGGAGATCATAAGAGTATTCAAATCAGTCTCTTAATTTCTCCTCCTCTATTTTAAAAATCAATTTTTTCATATACGTTCTACATCAACCTTTTTTAACATCTTCCCTATTTTGTAAATGTTAGGGTGACCTTATTAATATAAGAATATAAGAAGTCACTATATTATCTCTATTTAGTGGATACAAAATTAAAACTGATAATTATTTATATAGGTAGAGAATTTAATATAGGAGACATTAAAAAATATGACTTTCTAACGTAGAAAAGTGAAATTTCTCTTTAATTTGATCAAAAATGGGAAGACTGATATGAATTGCTCTGGGTTAAGAAAAATAGCGAGAGAAAGAACAAATGAAATGATAATTTACCCTTTTTAATTACACACCAAAGGGCATAAGAAAACGCTGCAAGTACCTAAGACCATCATCGACACTCAAATACCTCCAACATACTACACTCAACATCCCCACACCCACCTTCTCCACCACCACCTTCCCACCGCCGACCCCCTCTCTCCCTAACCCCAGCTTCAAATCCGCCGCCAACCCACTTCCGGTCTCACCACGGCCAGAGCAGCAACCGGGAGGCGGAAGCTCCTCCGAAAACCACCCGTCACTACCAACAAATCCGCCTTCCCCTTTACAGTCCATCATGGTGAAAACCCCATCATACCCTTCCAACACCACATTCCACGTGACTCTCAACCCATCAACCACAAAGAAATTCTCATTACAGACACTGAAATCGAACCGAAAAACCCCGTTCGCATCGAAATTAAGATCCAATACGGGTTTTACTACAGTTAAAATATGGGAACTTCCGTTGTGGACAGTAATGGCGAAGATCAAGTTGTGGAGACAAAGGACCGGTTTGGGGGGTTTTTGAATGCGGCGATTGGCGGAGATGCAGCCGAGGGCGTAGAGGCGGCAGTAAGGCACGGCGGAGGTGGGGGAATGGTGGAGAAAGGAGAGAGAGGGGAAGTGGGCGGAAACGATGGGTTTCCAGAGATGGTCAGATAACATGGAAAGGTACCATAATTTGGAGACGCATGAAGAAATGGCTAGGGATTTGGGGTCGAGGTGATCGGCAACAAGGAGGAGGACTTGCCACGGAGGTTGGCTGGTTCCAGAGGGTCTCTTCCCCATCAACGTTGGAAATTTTAACATTGTTTTGTGTTTTTTCCAAAATGTTTTAAGCGGTACCGACTTTATTGGGTTACTGTGCGGGTGTTGGCGACACGGGTTTTGCTGGTATTGCGTGGGTTTGACACGTGTCCATGTTCGTCCTTTAAAGGGAATGTCATCATTCGCACGTGGGACACGCATGTAAGGCGTTTTTGGCGTGTGCTCCAGAAGGATAATCGTACGAGTAACCCTCGTCCATCCACACTTTTTGCTGGCGGGTAAAGCAGTGGCGGACCCATGACAAAAATCTAAAAATATAAATGTGTTCAAAATTATTAAATGTGCATAAAATTTACAGATTATTAAGAGTTTTATATGCATTTAATAATTTTAAATACATTTGTATTAAAATGTATTCGAAATATTTGTAATCTTAACATTACTTACCATAAATTAAATTTAGGGGTGGACCTAGAAATTGAGTCTTTTCACTTTTCATTGTTCGTTCATTATCATGATTCATCTCAAAGTTTTCTTATTATGTAGATTTATTAATTAACTAAAATAATAAAAAACTATTTGGTGCTTTATGAACATCACAATGAGATGCATATATATTTTTTCCACCATATATAATATAAATTTTACATAAATATGTACTAAAAAAAACGGAAATACTCATATGGTGTTTAAGAAGCGCTAAATATTTCCTCCAAACAAAAAACACCTGGGCACAACCCCGTCCCCCTCCATGGTCCGCCCCCGTGGGTAAGGTGTGAGACATGAAATTTTTTTTTTTTTTTTTTGAACTCCAAGGCTATGTTTGGTAACCATTTCATTTTCTATTTTCTATTTTTATTTCCTGAATTTTCTACTTTTTGAGAAAAAAAATATGTTTGGTTGATGTTTTACTTCCAAAAAATTGAAAACAGTTTTCATTATTTTCAAAAAAAGTGAAAGTATGAAAAGTGAGCTTTCATTTGTTTCAAAAATAGTTTTCATTATTTTCAAAAACCAACTATGTGTATATGTATATATATGCATGTATATATATACACTAGACGTATATATAATTATATATTCACATATTATAGATTTATTTATATATACATATATATATATATTTATTATACATATAATATATATTTATATAATATGTATAATATATATACTTATAAGTACATAATTATATACATATACACATATATGTATATAATTATACATATAATTATATACATATATGTATATATATATTATATATACATATACATATACACATATATGTATATAATTATACATATAATTATATACATATATGTATATGTATATATATATTATATATACATATACATATACACATATATGTATATAATTATACATATAATTATATACATATATGTATATATATATTATATATACATATACATATACATATGTATGTATATTTATACATATTTGTGTATATGTACTTATATACATGTATACATGTAACGACCCGACTTTTTAAATATATAATAAATAATTTTTAATCAGTTATTAAAATTTCCTATGGTTCATTTTAATTAAAATAAAATTTATCCATATTGAATTTATTTATTTTTAGCATAATTTAGTAAACCGAACGATTGATTTAATATGCGAGTGCAGGAGTGATTGTGTGACAAGGAGAGTACCAAATAATTTTGTTTTTCATGACCTTTAACCTTATTTTGCGGTTTAACATGTCTTTGGTTGATCAAAGTTTAGAAGATTGAATCCATCCCAATTTGTTGCCTAAATTCTATGGCTTATAGAATTGCAACGTGAAAGTGTGGTAACACTAGATTAATTTTCAAATTCGTTTCCTATGCCATTGAACGTTTAGAATTTCTAGGGTCGTGCACTTGGAAGCCTGGAAGCCATGTTTTGAATTTTATACTAATATCCTTCTAGGTGCATTTCAACCTCTTGGGATTTCTAACTCTCCATTAAAACTAGTAATAAACGCTGATTTATGAGACCTCTATATAAACCATCAGCCTTTTTCTTCCATTCACGTTCAAAGCAGTACAGAGCATAAAGAGAGATTAGATAGAAAATAGTGTCTTTCAAGGGCAGAGAGAGAGAGAGAGTTTTAGCCGGAGAACAAGAAAGTCAAACCACCATTTTGACGCCGTTACCTATACCGGAATCACACCATTAAGGTAGAAACACATACCTTGCAACCCTAGTTTCGTGCAATTTGTAGATATTATGTGTATTTATTTTTTTAGAGGAATTGTATATTCTTTTAATCGGGTCACGACCCAAATGATTAAATATTGTCCAAATAACACAACACTTGCACATGCATATACTTTTAATGTGTTAGGATGTCCACGAACCCCCATGGGATCTCGTGTGAGCAGGAATGCCAACCCGACTATATTCTGTTTAGTTATTTTATTGTTTAAATAATTTTAGCAATGTTATTGGGAATCTGAAAGTTGTGTTAATGGAATTTATGACGTGATAAGGTCATGATGGAATTTTGGTTAAGTTCATTTTATAGCCGTTATGCTGCCGATTTTATTTTTGAAATTTGGTGTATTTGAATGTGGGAAAATCTAGAGTCATACGTTAGGGACACTGGACCGGATGCCGCTTGTGACACGGAAGCGGAGGATGTCAGAGTGTGCATTGTATTCGAATAATATGTAGAGACACTGAGGAACGTTAAAGAAAAGAGTAAAAATGGTTAGCCCGTGGTGGCAGTTTGATTATGATTTGATTATAAGGGCCCCAACTAGGAGGAGCTGGAGACGGTTGGAGGTGCCTTCGGGACGTCTGCGATGGCAGCTCCGGACCCGAGGGAGTGGCGACCAGTGTCTTGCGCGTTCTTGAGCCGATTAGGAGAAGCGGCTAAGTTCGGGGTGACTAGGCCTGGTGAAGCCACGTTGCGAAGGATCTAGATAGGGTGAAGTAGGTATTGACCTGAGTGGACGGTAGGAGGTCCTTGTCTTGCCGGTCAGTATTCGGTCGGGTACATAACCTTAGACTACGGGCCCTTGGTAGGTAAGAACTGGTCAATATCAACCGATTGCCTATGCTAGTGTTTAAGAGGGTAAGATTGGATTTCCGAAGAGGTGAATCCTAGAAATTTAATACAAGATTCATAACGAACCTATGTATTTATTCTCGCTGCTTTATACTTTGTGTTTATGTCCGCTGTTTTATACTCTGTTCTTTAATGTAATCATTATATCTATCAAATTGTATGTCTCTTGGGTTAGTGTTTCGGGTATGTATTTCGCTGAGTATTCTGTACTCATGGAGCAATTTCTCTGCCCCTGGCATTAATGCCAGATGAAGAAGTACAGGAAGATAAGCAACCCGAGTTAGAAAAATCGGGCCTCGGAGTTGAAGACTGTGACAACACATGTGGATTTTACTCTTAGAAGTTTTATTATTTTTAATTCATAATGTAAACCCAGAAGGGGTATTTTATTTTATTTTTTTGTCAAACTCTTGCAAACAGTGTTTTAGTATGGAATTCACATTTACGAATTTATGTTTTCATTATATTTAATTCAAAGTAATGGAATAAAAGGATTTATTTAACGTTGCCAAGAAGCGGGGCGTTACAATACACACACACACACATATACATATATATACATACATACATACATACATACATATATACATATATAATATTAATATATCTAAGTTTATACGTATATATACGTACTTATATATATTATATATTAGTATATTACAAGTATGTATGTATATGTATATATGTATAATATATAATAAATATTTTATGTATATACATTATAATACATTATATGTATATACATGTATATTATAATACATATGCATATGTATAATGTATATGTATATATATTATAATACATTATACATATACATTATACATGTATATACATATATATGTATATGTATAATGTATATGTATAATTATATAATTATATAATTATATATATATATATATATATATATATAAGTATATATACTTATATGTACATATATATGTGTACTTATCTACATGTATATATATACCTATATATACATTTATACACTTATCTATATTATAAGTATATTATACTTATATAATTATATATAAACTTTGATATATACTTATATGCATATATATACCTATATATACATATATACACTTATATATATTATAAATATATTATACTTATATAAATATATATAAACTTTGATATATACTTATATACATGTATATATGTATATAAGTCTTTATACATACACTATAGAGTCTATATGTATAACAAACTAAAAACAGGTTAACACAAACAAATTTTTATTTTTGTTTTTTTAAAAACAAAAACAAAAATTAGGAAACAAAAATAGAAAACAAAAAACAGAAAACAGGAAGTGTTACCAAACAAGCCCCAAGTGTTTGGATTTGCTTACGTCCACTTTGATTAATATTTGACGCAATAATTTAAGTGTTCACTTAGTGACGGTTCCAATAAAATCCGAGCAAAATCCTCCATTAATTGACACAATAGTAATAAATAGTGCCTGTGAGGGAATAAATTCTTGAATTCTAAACTTTCTATCACTAGGTCAATCTGTTGGGATTTTATGGGCACTGAAAGAGTACTTAAGAAAAATTATTATGTATTCATACGGGGCGTATATATCCTGTGAAAATTAGTAAGTATGAAATGAAGTTTTTGATATCTATAGCACTGCTTTGTAAAAGTTATTAAATAGTGTTGGTGTGCTATGACCTGTTCCAGGACCAATAAATTATTACTCATGAGACATGTGGTAGACCCTAAAGGATTGTCGAATTATTATGTTACAATGTTAAAAAAAAGGTTAAATTAAGGATGCGAATAAAGAAGATATGTGGATTTTTAAGATAATAAATGAGATTGTATGTATTACGGGAACTAATTGTATATGTATGATTGAGGTGGAATAATGAACGGATAAAGAGCAGATAATTATTTTGTCCATTACGTGAAAAGAAAAATAATTTCAATGGTCCAAATTAACTAATATTACCTCTCAGATTCCGTTAGTTGCTGGGGAAATAAAAAAGTACGAGAATGTATAACTTTATCTTCTTTTTTTGTTTTGTGTTTATTAGTAAACAAATTGTAGAATTTACGTGTAACCAACGGATTTTCGAAATTTATTTTTTTATATATTTGATATTTTTTATTATTTCGATTAATAATTTTTTAATTAATTATCTTAAATTTTTATTCGTGTATATCATTTATTTTCACTCTGTTCAAATTTGTTGAACTTTTAAGAAGAGATATCTGATTTATTTTTTTTATATATATTAGATATAATCTTTTATGATAATTAATTATTATTTTTATTTTCAATATTATCCATATCGATAACGATTAGGGTAATTGAATCTCAACCAAACTCTCCCCTTATATTCTAATCCTACTCGGACTTTATTTTTTATTTTTATGCGAATTTTTTTTGACTCGTATTTGTCTCTATTTGTCTATTTATATATCCTTTAATCCATTTGATATTCACTTTCCGTTGTTTTAAATTTTTTCATGCATTTCAAATATTCGTGAGGTAACCTCTCGAAAATTTCGTATTCATTTTATTTTTATTTTTGGTTTTTCCGAGTACTTCTCATTCTGTCTTTTAGTTCTCCTTTGTTTTCTCTCTTTCTCCCAATCGTCTCTGTCTCCCTCCCTAGCTCCCTTCCTCCCCCCACCCGTCACCTCATCCTCTCTGTTTTCTTTTTATTTTTTATTCCATTATTTTGGTGTTTAATATTTGTTTATTATATTATTATAATGTTTGTTTTGTTTTGTTTTGTTTTTTTTTTTTTATAGATCTTGCATAATTCGTATCTCGATGTGGTGAGAGGCATTCGACTTTTAAAATTTTTGCTACTAATTTTCATTCGTCAGATTCGAGGTAGAAATTTCGGACCGAACTCTACATATATACGTAGTTTATGTGTACACCTTGACTAATATTAATGATTTCATTAGGGATGACTAATATTAATGATTGCTCGTGGGATATAAGATAGGAATTTTGGACCGATTCTTATTTATATATTTAGTTTATGTGTAAATCTAGTTGAATATTATTAATTGTGCAAAGGTTAAGGTTCGAATCATATTATTTTAGTAATGGAAGAACTATCTGTATTTGATCGAATGCTTTTGTTTGGTTTAGGGATATAATAAGTATTAGATGTCAGATCGAGATTGGATCTGAACCATAAAAATGTTATATATGTATTATATGTAACGATTTATGATTTTTTAGTTTAGTTGATCAATTAAAAGACTATTAGTTGTTGAGACCAATTTGTATGCTACGGCCCACTAACATTATATGTGACTTATATTTGATCGATATTGATGATGTCATATAATTTTTGTGATTTTAATTTATATCCAATGCATGTTTAATTGAAATCACAAGATGATATTTTATTATTGCATATTGAGCATGACGAATTAGCATTGTGCATGCATGTATGAAAATTGAAAGTTAATTGAATGATAGGGTTAGATGATCTCATTATTGCGCTAATGAGTAATAACCAAAATTATTCGAAGATGTGGTGGATTATGGGAAATTACGAGACCCCGATACCGGTGATAGAAATTGCGAGACCCTGAGGTTGTAATTTGGCTAAGGGGGATTACAAGACCTTGATGCTGCGATACTAATAAAGGGAATTGCGAGACTTTGAGGTTGTGATAGCTAAGGGAGATTGCAAGATCTTGACGCTGCGATACCAATGCAGGAGATTACGAGATCCTGATGTTGTAATTTTGATAGGGAAGATTGCGAAACCCAATGTGGAGATGATAATAATAATAAAAAGATACCAAATACAGAAAGTTTTATGTACCACATTGTATGTCCATGTTTATGCACAATATTACATATTATATTTTTGTTTATTGTTCTTTGCATGCTGCATAGAATTATTATCATGTATGTTTATTTGTAATTTAGGCGTAATGTTAGACTTTTTTACTGAGTGTTAATCACTTATTGGAGTTACTTCTTGACCCTTGGCATTTCACGCTAAGTTTTAAGGAACAGGTTGAGGCGAACCATAATTTGAAAGTTTAGAAGACTAGGGAGAATGAGATGAATGTATCAAAACTATGACGAGTAACAGTTCAATAGTTTGACCTAGGGTGTCCTCTTATTTGCTTTTAATTAATGAAAATTTATGACTCGAGTTATTAATTTTTGAAACTATTTAATGAACTAAATCTTGTCGATAATTAATAAATAATTGAGAATTGGACCATTTGTTTTAATTAAAAAATTATTCCGCTGCTTAATTAATATTTTCTTTATTATAACATACTATAAAAATATGGGGCGTTACATTACGTCTTTAACTTTTTCATCACGATTAGTTTTTATTCAAACTTGTCTCGTAAAAAATACAAGATTTTTAAAAAAAAAATTTACATTATTAAATATTATCATTTAACTTTCTCACAAATTTTTTCTAACAAATGAGTACATAAAAGAAGTACAATTTTTTTTCATTTACTTCACCACATTATTATTTTATCAAAAACAATTTTTCTGGATCAATTTATTGACAAGTAAACAGAGCCTAAATGATGTTGTTTAATCTCTTACTGTTGATTTAATCTTACGTGTATAACCTAAGTAATTAGTAATTTTGCATCAACGTTTTGTTTATTTTTTCTTGGCAAAAAAAGTTAAATATTTTCTATTCTCTCTTTATTTATTTTTCACTCACAAAAATGTTTAATTTTTTTTTTTACATTCAAACTTTCTCTCTTAATATAATTTTTACATTTAATATTAAATCATAGTTTGACTAGGATTTTCGTGCTTTCATGTAGAGTAGGAACACTATACTTGAATGAATAAATCTACTAACACATCAAGTTGTATATCAAATGGTATATCATGATTGTGTGGCATATTATTTTAAGTATAAAGTATAAAAATAGATCCTATGAATTTTGATGTGTGTTCAAATTAGTAGATGACATGTACGAACGATGTATAATTTGATGTACAACATAATGTGTTAGCAGTATTGTTCATACTTGAATACACATATATGTATGTGTCTGTGTGATGTCTCGTCCCACATCCAAAGTCTACATGAGTGATCCTGAGAATATAAAGAACCATGTAAAACTACTACTAATAACTTGGGCTTAAGCATTTTGGGCCACGTGGTTGAGTTTCAACAAGTTGCTGCGTCAGTGGTTTACATAGAGCGTTACAATTCGCATGCATGCATGCACTAATTTAGTAGTCCTTTTAAATCTGAAATCTTAATGTCGCGTTGCATGGGGGGCATTATTTCAAACGAGAATTTGGTAGGTTAGAGAGAGCTAACGCAAAAAACACCTCGTAATGTTGTAATGTATTCTGAGACTATATAGTGGTATATTGAGGGAAAACAATTGTTAAAATTTTACAAAGAATATCTAAACTAATGTAAACTATAATTTCGAATGTAAACAAAATTATATTGTTTTGATGCAAAAACAATTCTAGTGCACTCGAATATCCCTACTTTGCAGTATTGGAAAACTCTAAGGTACTCTGACAGTGGCATCACTTGTAATACTCCGATTTTTCATGACATGATTTAAATCCGTTAAGAATTGAAAAGTAAATTGAGAAAATGTCTTTTTATTATTTATTAAATGATTGAAATAAAATAAATCATAATTTAAAAATGCGAAAATAAATAAACCCCGCTTCTATAGGTCCCAGCTCTTCATGTTCGGTTGGATACTCCAATTGCTCCGCAACATCTGGTATGAAACACTAGGGGCAAAGAAGTTGATCCGATGAGTAATTAAAGTCAGTACGGAAAGTTCACCGAAAAATCAAACCCGAAAAGATACAGATATACAGCAGGACATATGTAACCATTAAAACAGTAATGTGCAGAAACAAAATTACGTAGGTTTATTACACTTTTGTTATTTTAAAGTTTCTAAAAATACCATTTTCCCATGGTATTCCGTTCTTACCTGACTATCTAGTGTAAAATATTCAGTTGATATTGACATGTCATTACCTAAGGAAGAGAGAAATCTTCTATCGTCTACTCGAGTTAATAACTACCTCACTTTAACTAGACCCGACCAAACACGTGGTTTCGCCAAGTCAGGTACCAACGGACCTTAGTCACTTCCCATTTACTAGCTCAAGGACGCCCAAGACAAGGTCGCCATACCCTCAGGGTCTAGAGCTGTCGATGCAGACGTCCTTAAACTCACCTCCAACCGAGTATGACCATCTCCTAGTTGGGGTCCTTAAAATCAACAAACGGGATAACTTTTGGTAGGACTCTAACCCACATGGAACACAAATCTGGGATAATGCTTATAACACAACACTAGGCTCGACAGTCAATTCAACTCTTGGCTCGACGACCACTAATTATCCATTTTTTATTAAACAAACCTACTTATTCTCTATACATTTTATTTACTAATAATGTTCACCTAACACCCTTTGCTACTGTAAGGGGGTTGATTTTCACAATCAGAAAAGAAAACTAAGGCATCACTATCCAGCAGAAATTATGCTCTCTCAATATGGTGGACCTATGATCTGCAAAATAATAAATTTCAAAGAATCCTCTGCTGCTGTGGTAGGAAGACACTCCGATCCTTAAGTCAGACAAAACTCACAAGGATGAATATAACTCAGGCTAATCTTCTCAAATAGTTAGTGAATTAGTGCGTACCTTTTCATGTTGACTTGGAGCTTTATTTATAGACCCTTGAATTGTGCTAATTCTCTTTAGAACACTAACTGGAGTAGAGTGTCTTCTGCTTGGCCACTAATAAGATAACTTTAACTTGATCTCTATCAAGCCATTATCTTCTTCCATTAGAGTTTTATTTAATTAATATTTCTCATACCAATCAAATCGGCTATGGATTTTTCATCCATATCTGTTTAGTGTCGTATTTCAACTTACTTGGACGTATGCCTTATCTCGGACTGACAATCATCCATCGCCTTTCTCAGGTTAATCGTATATTGGACCTCCCTTCTCAAGTTGACAAGACGTCGGGCCGCCTTTATCAACTTGGCCGCTTATCAGCTGTATTTCTCAGATCGGCTGGTCACGTATCCGGTCTTCTCGGCTCGAATATAGTACAAATAACCCTTCTCAGGTCGGCTATCCTCTCACGTGATCAGCACGTGAATTCTGATGTTATCATAGTTTCTTGCCGAACTAAATCAAATATTCGAGGGAAAATGTGTATATTTCTCATTTAAGTTTTACCCTTGTTAGCTACTTTGTTACAGTGACATTCGAACAAGTGTCCCTATCGTGGATTCAAAGTTTGCACATAACACGTTGAAACATCTTGTAAATCATTTTACTACGGTTTAATAGTACGACGACTATTTTACATTAAACCAACGACACGACGACCATATCACCGCTTTCCTTTCACAAGGTCAGCCAGTACGACAGTCGTGCCTGTAACTAAGTATTTGCTGCTGCAACACTTTATCCACTTGAATCTACCATATGGATAACTCATACATATTCGGGTACCAACACAAAGACAATATCCAAGGTAATCAATTCGTTTACACGAAATCCCACAGGCATCCATGGACATATTCATTGTGATTGTGGATACTTGTGCAGTGTGAATCATGCTAAATAGAGGTGAATTATAGTCTGGATTCGTTGCCCAAAATGTCCGAATAGTAGCCAGCAACTTGCTGAATTTTGCTAGGTCGCTCGAGCGATCTACTAAAATATTGGGTTCTGGCCATTGAATTAAAAAGTCAGATTCTATTAGAAATTAGGCACATCGTCAAGCAGCCTGGAGCTCGCTCGAGCAGTCTGTCTTCTTCAATAGATCTGAGTTATAGGATTTATGAGCAAGATGAACACAACTAAATCCTAAATTACAATCTCTGATCCTAAACAGAAATTTTACAACAAAAACAGAAACTACATAAGTTGGAGAACATTTCAGTTCTATCAATCGGATGATTCATACTACGCATAAAACTAATTTTGAACTTTAACAATGGTAAAACCAAAACCCTAACATGCTCTTACAATATTCAAACAACGAAATAACCTACTGGAGTTTGATCCCTAATAGTTGGTAGTGAGATTTCCTACCTCCATAATAGATTAGAGCAATGAACGATTTCGAGTAGAATGATCTGTGCTCTCTAAAACTCTCTGATTCTCCCAATAAAATCTCATAAATGAAAAATGAAAGATCTTCCAGGTTTAAGTAGGGATTTCAACCTATAAACGCATAATCAAATCGTAATAATCCCAAATTTAATTCACAGACGTTTTCTTCTATTATGACCTTCAACAACGATCTACCCATTTAGGAATTCGAAGAGGTTGCTCGAGCCAGTTCCAAAAGACAAGGTCACTCGAGAGGGCTACCAATTTCCAAATTTCAATTTTTAAATAAAGTAATCACCAATACTCTAGGAATCATATCATGTGATAGGTCTATGTCTTTGCAAAATCTTTGATTTTTTATTTGTCCCAAGTAACCTTAGTATGTGTGTAAGTGTCAGATTATTGCGAGATTTTTTTATTTTTTATAAGAGTCGAACGATAAACTTGACTCACCAAAGATAAACTACAAGATTATTGGGCCAAACCCCAACTTTATTGCAAGGAGACACAACGGGTATTTTTATTTTTGACTACATGTTTGGGTTTGTTGTTTTTTAATATATGTAAAATTTAACGTTTTAAATAATAAATGTAGGGGAAAATTATTCAGACAAGATACTTGGATTCCAAAACATTCACATCTATTAATATTGATAATCTAAACCAGAATTACAGAATATATAATTGAAAAGAACATTACAAAGCATATTTTTAAAAACACAATATAAATAATACGATACTGAACCGAGTTCTTTGGATTCACAATTTCTTTAAAATAGATTTGCCGTTTCACTGTGAGTGCTGGACGATTGAAACTAATGTCTATCTCCCAAAATAAATGATTAAGTCGAACAGAAGAACACCTACATTCATCCGCCTAAATTCATTCACAAGAATTCCCAACAATAGATGATTGTAATAATATTTTACCTAACTTGTCAGTTTAAGTGGGCCTTACAGAAAATTTAGGAAGAGAGGAGTCAAACAGGACAACGACATGGAGAAACACATGGCTTGGACAAAGTTCTACCAGAATCGATTTTCAACACCATTTACTTTCAAGAATGTTACATATACATCATTTTTTACATATTATTCAAAAAACGACGTCGTTTTATGTTTAGGAAAAAAATATATGTTTTGAGCGATTTGGAGAAGAAACGTATTTTTTTCTCAACACAAAACGACGTCGTTTTGAATGATGTGCGAAAGTGATATGTGTGTATCATTTTTTATTTACTTTTGTTCTTTTTTATGCATAGAAAATCTCATTTCATAGGCATATCACACTTCATCATAATATAGTCATATTGCTGTCATGGCATTCAACCAAGTCGAAGCTTTCTCATGACTTCAAGCTATGTTCATGTTTATGTTACAAATTTGCCTCAGAGTCGTACTTTGCAAAAAAATTAAGTGGGGTTTTAATTCTTTATCCAATTTTATACGCATCCTTGAGAAATAGTTCTAATTGCCTTACGATTTTATCTTTTAATCTTATCTTTAAAAAAAATTCATCATTACTCTTTTTTCTCCTATCTTTCCAATCTTTCTCTCCCCTATAAATCTCAGAATAAATTCTAAAACAAAATACAAATTCTAAATTGAAATAATTGAATCCATTTTAGAATAACAATTTATCACGAACTGTGAGAAATTTATCACAAAAATAACAGACTTAAACACAATTTTGACAGAAAGTTTTTGCATGGTTGTAATTTATTGTAAATATATTGAATTATCAACAATTTAATGCAAAATGATGATATCAATTAACAACAATAAAAATAAATATGATGATTTTTTTCACCAATAAGAGAATTAATACACATCTATCATAAATATAAAAACTCGTTACACCCGATAAAATTTCTCTTTTGTCTTAATTGTGTTAAATTTATCATAAATTCAACACTATGATAAATTAACAACAAATAACTATAATAAATTTGTCATAAACATGTGTGTTATAATAAATCTTACATAAATCTATATATTTATGATACAACCAACTAGGTAAGAGAAAGTTCGATGAACCTTGACAAGGCTCTCTCGAGGGCGTGCTGCAAGAGTGGGTCCTTGATTCGAATCTCGTGACAATCGTACGTTAGAGAAATGATAACTGATGCCAGCAAGAGGTGTTTGAGACTCATGTAGGTGACAAATTGCAACAACACCATCTTCATACCAATGATCTGGAATGGCAAGTCAAAGTTATTAATGTTGTTCGAAGCTCTATGTCCCATATTCTATAATTGTACTAACAAATATTATTAAGCCATAAATGGCTCTGATACCATATAAGACTAGTAAAATGAAAGAAATTAAGACTAGTCGGGATCGAAGAGTACCTTAGTATTTGCGGAAGAACTCCTTTTATTTATAGCAGAATTATTACAAAGAGTTTCAGAGAGAGAGATGGATAGAGAGAGATGTTAAAGAAAGAGTCTGCCTAGAACTAAACAAGCCAGGCCTTTAAATAGACCTAAAAGCAAATACAAATGAAATTCAAATGAATTTCAAATTCAAATAACAGACAAATAAAAGAAATCTACAGTAAAATCCAATAATGAAGATTCCTGCCGGGTGCTCTGTGGGCCCCATTGTCGCACGTAGTTTTCAGCAATTGGATAAACAATGCCCCATTATTGAGCTATACTGTCCCAATTTGGACTGGTGTCAAAATTGTCACCGAAAGAAATTTTGGCGTTTAGCCAATCTTTTCTTTTCCTTTTTTCTTTGCTTGGGATAATTTTTCCGCCATTATTTCGGTCATACTGTCCCAAACGTCAGCAATTGTGGGTGTGGCTTCATTCAATTCATCTTCATAGGGGTCCTGCGATTCCCCTGCTAGACACGTAAATGGATTATTCGTGTCTTCCTTGGATTCTTTAGAATTAGCTGATGCCATTGATTCATCATCAGCTACTTCAGTATGGACAGTTTGGAGGAACTGTTCTTTCATGAAGCTCATTGTTTTGACCACAAGTTCATCTTTAGTGGCCTGAGGAAATTTTTCCCTTAATTGTTCTGAAATTTCCAAAAAGGGATTTTTAATTGAAAGCTTTTCCTGAGCTTGAATTTGGACCTTCAATTCTGAGACTTTATCTTTTATTTGGTCCAATGTCTGATTAATATCTGCTCCTGTCCACCATCTATAATGGAAAGTCCTTTGTAGTATTGGGAGCTGGATTTGATTTTTGCCAATTTGGATGTCCCACCTCCATATCCATGGGATGCCGAATATTGTCATTGTTTCCAAAAATAATCTGCCGGGAGGATCATCAGCAGATTTTCCCTTTATTTGAGAATAATACTGCGTAAAAGGTTTCAATGCAGTCTGAACCTCATCAGGTAAAAATTCTGGTTTTGGGCCAAATTTTGACCACCAAATATAAAACCAATTTGAAAAAGAATTATTTTGTGCCAAAATATTAGGACACAATTTGAAAAACCAAGTATGTTTTCTTTTATTATTTTGATAATAAAAGCCTTTTGAAAAAGCTTCTATATAATCCCAGTAATTGTACTGGATCGGAACTCCATTTTCCGATTTAATCTGTAAAGATTTAGATCTTTGTGGGTGTATTCCCCATCTTTGTATTGGAAGGACAGTCTTAATTACTGCCTTGCTGTATATTATTGGACTCTTTCTATCCGATTTACTTTCGAAAGTATGATGGATAGCAACAGAGCCTGACTCCATGAGCATTGCTTCATATTGGTATCTGTATTTGCCTTCAGGCACCTGATAATTCATTGTATCCAGGTACTGGGACTTAATTTCCCAAGGATCATGCCTTAATTGCATGTCTTTTTGTTCCAAGACCATAATTGTCTCGGTAGCTGCCAATTGTTGAAAGACAACTGTTGATTCGACCACGTCCTTTATTGACAGTGGCGTTGAAGTATTGGCTGGAGACTTTATTTCTACCAGTGAAGGATATTGTAGACTATTAGCCTTGAGATATGCTAGGATATCTTCTTGGGTGACGCCTTTATTCCGTCCCCTTCCTTGGCCACGACCGCGGCCACGCCCTCTATCAGGAGGACGATTCATCCTGCAATTTCCTGCAACAAAATTATTAAGCACAGGATAAAACATCGATTTGTGTTTTAAGTTTGATATATCGATCATAATAATGATCAAGAAGATCCAAAAGATATTCTTCTGTTTCTCCAAATTTATTTAACCCTGCAAAAATTCTCGAGTTAGGAAATCAGGAAGAGAATTATTTTCTCCTTTAATGTATTCAATTGTAAAATCATAAGCAGATAATTATGCCTGCCATCTGGCAAAAATTTGTTTTGAAACTAAATTTTTAACATCTTGTTTCAAAATCTGTTTTGCAGAACTGCAATCAACTTGTAGTAAAAATTGTTGATTGAGTAAATCATCTTGAAATTTATTAATACACTTAATAATAGAAAGAATTTCTTTCTTCACAGTACTGTAATTAACTTGTGCATTTTTGAAAAGTCCAGATGTGAATCTGACTAATTCAGTCTTAGAAGTATTAGGGTTATATTGCTTCAAGATGCCACCATAACCAATATTCGAGGCATCAGTTTCTACTATTTTCTTCCAATCTGGATTAGCAATTGCCAAGCAAGGAAGTTGTTTTGCTTTTAATTTTATTTTTTGCACAGCCCTGGTATGAAGATCAGTCCATGCAGGTGGATTCTTTTTAAGTCTCTCATAGAGAGGAGCAGAATCTTGAGCCAATTCTTTATAGTAGTCTCCAATATAATTTAGACTACCTAAAAACCTTTGTAATTGGGTTTTATCTTTTATTTCATCTGGAAATTTAGATGCAAATTCGATACTCCTATCGATAGGGATAATTTTCCCTTGATGAATATTATGTCCCAAAAATCTGACATGAGTTTGGAAAAGTTTCATTTTGGGAGCAGAAATTACAAGTCGATTTCTTTTTATTACATCTTTGAAGATTCTAAGATGTTTCATATGCTGGTCAATGTTCTGAGAAAATACAAGAACATCATCAATATAACAAATTGTAAATTCAGCATATGGATAGAAAATATCATTCATAATATTTTGAAATTCTGAAGGTGCATTCTTCAGACCAAATGGCATTACGTTCCATTCATAATGGCCAAATGGTACTGCAAAAGCAGTTTTATATCGGTCAGATTCCGCAATTTGGATCTGCCAATATCCAGATTTTAAATCAAATTTAGAAAAGATGACAGCCTTATGAAGTCTGTCAAGCAAATCTTTTTTATTGGGAATGGGATACCTGATCCACATTAAAACTTCATTAAGTGGTTTATAATTTATAACCAATCGAGGAACACCTCGTTCTTTCTCAGCGTTTTTATTGACATAAAAAGTAGTACAACTCCAAGGGGAGTAGCTTTTTCTTATTAGTTTTTTTTTTAATAAATTGTCAATCTCATTTTGACATAATTGTAAATATTCTTGTTTCATTTGAGAAGGTCTAGCCTTTGTAGGTATTTTTCTTTCATCAAAATCCTTCTCATATGGTAATGAAACAATATATTTCTTTCTATCCCAAAAAGCATTAGGGATATCACTGCAAATTTCTTTATTGAAATCTGTCTGTATTTGAGAAATTTTCTCTTTTACAGATAGTTTTTGAAGAATTTCTTAAATACTCATAAGCTGGATTTCTTTTTGCAAAAAATTAATTTGATTATTCTTATGAGAAATTTTTTGCAAAATATCATTGATCTCCTTGTAAATTGGTGGAGAAACAAATTCAAAAAATACTTCATGTGCACCAATTTGTGCAGTAATCCCAGCAGTACTGGTATGCATAGGCATAAGCATTGAAAGGAAAGGAGTTCCTAAAATTAATTCTTGCTGGAGATTTTTAATACATAGAAATGTAGTTTCCAAACAGACTCCTTTATTACAAATATAAACCTGATTCAATTTATATTTGATCATCATTTTAACTCCACTAGCATTAGAAAGACTTTGTGAAGTTTTCTCAAAGTATTGGGTTGGAACTATTCCTTCCTGGATGCAGTTCATATCTGCACCACTATCAACTAAGGCGACAATATTGTTGATAGTATATTCTTTATGAATAACTAAGTTTACCCGAATATGCCATTTTTGGTAAACAACATTGTTTATTGTATTTAGGTAGACTGGTTCTTCAGACTGACTAGTGCTAGGCTGGCTAGGACTATCAGTGCTACCTTTCTTTTTCAAAGAATCTATTCTTTGATTTATGTTGTAAAACTGTTGGTTTGCTTGGTTCTGGCATTGCTTTAACAGTTTTATCTCTGTCATTAAAGTATTAATCTCTTGTTTGAGATCTGGAATTGTGACAGGTTTTGGGTTATTATCCTGTTCTAGTCTATCGAGGGCTGTTTTAAGACTAAAAGTCTCATGAGGAATATAGGGTTGTTCTGTTTTATCCTCATTTGATACGTTAGAGAGACATGCTTCAATCATCTTTATCTTTAATTGATGATCTTGGATTTGGTCAATTATTTCTAATAAACCTTTCTGTTTATCAGTTAATACATTGATGCTGAGACCATTCATCTCAACAATTGCCTTCCAATAATTATCAGAAGTTGAAAATTCAAGATTATTACACTTACAATCTCTTGAAGCAAGTGTTTCCATTTCTGAATCTGAGGAGGAAGAATTGTCCTCAGAGACTTCATTCAATTGATCATCAGATTCGCCTTCAGAGGACCCTGAATCTGATTCTAACATTATTTTAAAGAGTTGCTGTTTTAACCCTTCGTCAATTTGAAGCTCATTAAGCTTTTGTCGAACGCGACATTTATTGGCATAATGACCAATTTTTCCACATTTAAAACATTTGGGTGGATCCTTATTTTTAGAAGCTTTTCTCTTAGAGGATTTGTAAGGCTTGTTATATTTTTTAGAAGAAATTTGTCTAGAACTTGAGGGTTCAAAATTTCTTTTCTTCTTATAGAATTTCTTTTTGGAGTATTTTTTAGGGGTTCTATGACCACTAGATTTATGACCAGGAGGAGTGGATCTAGTCATATCATAACCAAATTGGTCACAAAATTGGCCAAGCTCTTGCTTGCCAGTTATATTTTGTTTCTTTAATTGTTTGTGTAATTTAATATCATTACACAGAGTTAATCCCTCTTGGATTATTATGGAAATTAATTGTCCATAAGTGTATCTGTCATAATTAATGGTTAGACCATTGTTCTGATCTCTCAATTTTTTACGAATTTTCTCAGCAAAGAAATATGGTAATCCATCAATAAACTTGGATTTCCAATGCTCACTATTAGCATCATTCCTTTGCATAACTTTTGTAAGGAAAACATCCTTATACCAACGGAAATGGGTTAACGTTGGACATTTTAAATTTTGAAGTAATTCTCTACTTCGTTCTCGTTGGTTATCCCAATGACCAACAAAGTGGAGAATTATCGCTTGTACAAGAGTGTACACAGCATCCTGTTTGGGTTCATTATTCTCAATTTTAATTGCACCTAAAATTTCTGTGCGTTGTATTTGTGTGAGAATATTATCTCACCATCCTTTAATCATACCAGTAAAGCCTACTGTAATCCAACTAGCAACTTTACTGTTTTCATTTCCATTATTACAGCAAATTGTGCTATACATCAACATTTGATGTACTACAGAAAAAATTTGATATTCTGTCATACCATCAATATTCCACTCATAGATGGTTCTGCCAGAATAAGACATTTGCTTCTGGAAACCAGATTCCTCAAACAAAATATCTTGAGGAGTTGGACGAGGGTAATAATATCGGTCAGCACCAGAATAAGGAAATCTGTTAGGATACTGAACTTTATTAAGAGTATTGGTGGATTCAGTAAAATTATTCTCTAAATCCTTGAGTTGTAAATCCAACTCATTATCAGAATCAGATTTTTCTGATAGTGTATTAATAGACAGGTTTTTCATTCTGTCTTTTAATTCGCGGATTAAATCAGAAGTTTCATTAGGATCACTCAATTTGAATCCTGTAACTGTTATAGGTGGCCTGATATTAACCTGAGATATTTCTATAGGTTTCTTGTCTGGGGGTTTCTTATCAGGTGGTTTGGGTTTGTTGAGATGATTTATATTTTCATCTATTTGAGAAAGTTGATCTTCTATTCTGATCAATTGATCTCCAATAGTATTAAGATGTAGATTTGAAAAATTATTTTGTTTATATATTTTATTATATGGATCAGCATTTGCAGAGTTAACATAGGCTGAAACCTGCAAAGGTGGATCACTTTCCTTAGGTGCTTCTATCTCAAGGGGCACTGTCGGAGGGTGAACTGACTGAATTGTAGTTCCTAAATTTGTTTTCCAGTTTTTACTGTTATCTTTTATTACAGTTATAGACTAGCTATTATATTCCTCAAATTGTATGATTTCAGAATTATATTTTCCTTTGAACCATTCGACAAAAGGAAGAATATATTCATATTTTTCTACCCAATTATAGAACTCAGTTTTAAATTTTATTAACTGATCATTGTTATATTTGGAAAAATACCATTTTCGAAAATTTTGGTATTTAGATTGTTGAAATTCAAGATTTATTTCTTTTCTCTTTTCTGGCCCTATAATCATTAATTGATAGTAAAAGCCATTTCAGATGCAGTAGGAGATTCTACTGGCTCAGTATTGTTCTGATAAACTCCATGAGGAATTTGATTTTCAGAAATTCTTATTCCTGTTAAATTATCTGCTCCTAGAGGTCGATCCGGAACCTCTGAAGTGGAGTATCTAGAGGAGGAAGGATTACTAACCCTATATGGTTGAGGGGTAGAGGAGAAGCTATGCCTAGAACTCCTGCTACGAAGAAATCTTCCAGAAGTATTTCGAAAGTTGAGAGAAACATTTCCCTCTGTGTCTTGAACAATTTGTTCAATTGAATTTACTATAGGTTGAGGTGGAACAGCATTAGGAATAGTCCATTCCGTAGGGAAGTTGATTTCCTCCCAATTGATTAATCTGTTGGTTGCAATATTAGAGGTTAACATATTAGTCTCAATTAAAACTGTCTGGTCAGGTGGTCCTAATTGACGCACTCTGGGGTTCAGAGTATTAAGAACTTTATAATGGATACGATAAATTAAGGCTATTACCTCAGATCCGGGTAGGAAGTCGTATCCTTTGGTTTGGATTCTACAATTTAGAACCTCACCTATATTCCTATCAGTCAAGGATAGGGTCAAATTGGGATAAGTATTAAAGTAGACCGGTCCATGACTTAGACTGGTTTCTATAGCTCCCATAATTGAAGCTCTCCAATTATTACACTTACCGTCACGTAAAGTTACTTGAAGACAGGTGTCCATACCTAACAAGGTTAATGGTTTAAGAGCAATTTGCACTAGACCAATATGAACATATTTATAGTCTCGCATATGGGGAAGAAGATCTGTACGATCCATTAGATTAATTATTTTATCATGGAGCTCAATGCTCTCAGTTTTTTCCATGGTTTTAATTGCCATGCTACTTCGAAATTCAAATAAACCATGACCATAAATAGTAGATGGTCTGACTGGAGGTATTGTCCAGTGATTTAATTGTTCTTGCACATTGGCATATTCAATTAATTCAGAATTTTTAATTCTGTCGTTATTGGAGTGAAATATTCTCCTCATCATTAGATGATGTTAGTACGCATATAGATTACGGGAACATGATTTGCCTCTTTTTTTTTTCCAGCAGATGGATAACATCCTAACTGGCAGATATTTAGTTAGGTCTCATAGTCTGTATGAATTGTTTATCAAATAGCACGTCTGTCAACGATTTACCGGAGCAAGGCCATAACACCCTAACCGGGTTTTCCAGGCCGGACAAATCCGAACGCGACTTGGGTGACGTCCCACTATTTAATAAACATTCATATAGATGTTGTAACCTTAACCAATATCCAGACATTTAGAGAAATATTCATCTTGTTAAATATTTAGAAATAAAGTATAACAAATTGCTAATTGCTCATTTCTTTAGCTTTGTTACACTAGGTTTCCCACTAAGGGGAGGTTAAAGGTTTCCACCAAATTAACTTGCAATTTGCAATATAAAGGCTATAAATCCTCATGTCCCATATTCTATAATTGTACTAACAAATATTATTAAGCCATAAATTTACTCGTGAGCTTTTAATTGGACCATAAATTAATTAATCCAAAAGAAAATAAAAAAAACGTGATCTTCAAAAACAAACTTACCCTTCACCACAAATATATACGTTACCCGGTGACGAATATTTTGGAAAAGTGCATTATGATAATGTATGAAATATTAGTTTTCTCCAATATCCCATCACATGATCCAAAAAAAAGCATTAAGTGATAAGGAACATATGATTAAATTTCCAAATAGTAAAATTACTGCAATTCCAACTTTAATGGCATGTGTCATAATAAAGAAGTGAAACAATAATCATACCAAATATATGTTCCTTGCACACTTATTACAAGAATGACGAGTCATAGAAATCACATGGACTCTTAGCCCCCTTGAGTTTAACCAACTTAATAACGATGACATCTTTTGTTATGTTGATTGACTTGCAGCATTTACCAAAGTGCAGTATTTAAGTGAAATAAAAAATCCCCATAAGGCAATAGAAACCGTGTTAACTAATGTGAACCACAAGAAGTTTCATTCAGTAGTCATTGTTTTATTAGAAATAATGACAGTAAAGCTCTTGTTTGTGACTCTCATTAGGAAAGTACGATTCTATAATGATCATTACGTAAGTAAAAGTATATCTAGTCACATGAAGTATGCGTTTGG
This sequence comes from Arctostaphylos glauca, assembly GCA_019985065.2. Classification (NCBI taxonomy): domain Eukaryota; kingdom Viridiplantae; phylum Streptophyta; class Magnoliopsida; order Ericales; family Ericaceae; genus Arctostaphylos; species Arctostaphylos glauca. The sequence continues at coordinate 19,678,285 of JAHSPW020000007.1, read as the reverse complement.
TATCGAGTGAACTATTTCCTGGCTAAAATGTGGTTGTGGCAAAAGATCTTGAGTTACCATAGCAGGAATGTTTAACTAAACCGATGGAAGCTAGGTTTTACCGGCCAAAAAGTCTCACAAATGTACCATTTCATGATTTCTACTTCAAGTCATCAGGACACGAGCCAAATCCTCTTAAAACCAAAACCATACCATTTCTCAATTTGCTTTACAAGACACTCGATGATCAATCAACCAAATTTGACAATGATAATAACTTTCCAAAACAAGATATTACTATGGAAAAGAGCCAAATAGGAGTAGTTGATGAACGAATCCAGGTTATTGTGCACGCATCCTTAACGGATGACAGAAATTAAAACTTGGAAATGCATAAATACGCAAAGGACGTCCAGCAAAAACAACAGCAATAAAATAAGTTCTTTCCCGTTTCATTCGAATTCTACAAACATTTTTCTTACATTTTCTTATAAAGTCTTCTGAAAACTAGAAAGACAAGAAGTCAGAATGAACAAGGCTATACAAAGACTTGAAAAACCTTGCTCTATACAGAAATTACAGTGGACGAACTACTAAGTTGGGCGGGCTCGATAAGCTGCACGTTTCAGCCAGCTTAATTCCAACAAGCAAAACATTTAACGGGGCTGCTGAATGCGTCGGGGGCTGGATTTTAGGCCCACAGACTTTGCTGGCTTCTCCCAATACTTTGCTGGTTCCAGGGACCTGGGACTCTTTTCCTTGAATGAATTTGACAAACTCAGGCTCTTCATCATTGCCTCTGCCACTGCAAAATCTGTTTTGTCAAGCAAAAGACAGTTAAGCATGAGAAATAGGTGTGGAAAAACATAATATGAGCATACACAAACCATTAAAACATGAAGAACTATTTTGCAACATATCAATGTTGTGCTGAAGTTCTTGCTTTTTGTGCTGAAGTTCTTGCTTTTTGTGCTGAAGTTATAAGTACCTAATTTCCAAAAAACATTCTGGACAAAAGTAGAATTATTGAAAGCTAATTGATTTTCGCACTGTCATTATTCATGTACAAATATAATAATGCCTTTGAGATGTGGAAAAATGGAAAAATGACTAGACAATGTAAAAAAATACCATGAACGAAATCCCATTAAAAGAATAAAAAGATATTGTGAATAAAAACAAAAAAGAAAGAAGGATTAGATTTCTTTGGAAAATGGGAATACTTACGATGAAGGAAGCTAATGACAGCTAATGAAAATGGCAAGCATGCCATCCCAGAAACAAGTGCGGGAGAGAGAGAGAGAGTTAATGTTCCTCACCATTCTGAGGGACTCCTTTCATTGTGGTGAAAGATGATCTGTTTGCATTTCCAGTTTCAGATGACTGGATAAACTCTTCAAACTGTGCCTCCATACTTAAGAACTCCTCATCAATGCCGAGATCGATTGAATCTGGCAACAGAGCAGCGACATCATTGCTGCTGAACTCATCTTCAACATTGCCATAAAACCCATCCTCACCCTGGTGCTGGCTTAGCCAGTAGTCACGAAACCATGCTGCACTGTTAACCAGATCCCACCATTCTGGGGAGAAATCCTCCACTTGCCGAACAGCAGCAGGGATAAAGAGAGGTGCATTTGGATTCAAAGTAGACCTGCCTCCGGAAACTAATGCCATCCCACCCTTTAGTCACTCGAAAACGTCTTTGATTTGTTTAACAAAACTACCTGAAGAAATGCACATTTATTAGCAAATGGATCAGGTACAACTCGATGGTGTCAAAGAAATATTTCAGGTACAACTCGATGGTGTCAAAGAAATATTTCAAGTGCTCCTACAAAATAATAAAGCATGAAAATTTAAATTCGGGAACCAGCATTTAGTTAAGAACTTCCAGTTGGTATCCCGGAGAGTTACAGATAATCAGCAGACACAACCTTTACAAAAAAAAAAAAAAAAAGAAGCTTCTTTCATATAATCAGAGAACTCGCTAACAGATAAAACATCAGATATTCAAATTCACGTCTCCACTGCGTTCGAATCCAAGAATAGCCATTTTGTGAATGTAATCCAAACGATACATCCTACCTTTACAAAGAAACCCCGTTTCAAAACCGACGTTAGTTTTATTAGGTCTCCCCAACTAACAGACCAACCAAAGATCTCTTCAACGTGTCTACTCAGATGAAATATTTCACCAGTATTGGTTTCCAAATCAGATTGTTTCATGAGAGACCATAAATTGTGTAGAATAACCAAAGGAGACGCCGATAAGACCCAAAAGAAATGTTCTTCCCACAGACAAGGTCGTGATTAATTACCAGTAGTCCCTACTTCAAAATTCAAATCCTAGGTGCCCTATCCCAAAACCAGAGGCAGATCCATAAAACAAAACTCGCTACCACAGGAGTCATACTTGCACCATCTTCCACGCCTAAAGATAGACAATTACCCAAATTAAGGCTATACGTAGCACAGATCCTAAGAGCCTACAAAAAGACAGAAGATTTTTCGTTGAATTTACGATCAGACCTTAAAAACAAATTATTTCAGTAATAAACATAGAAAAGTTATATTCCAAAATGAAGACAAACTAAAGACAATGAAAATATCGGTAGTCAAACAAAATACATCTAAACTCCACATATATTCATCAATAACACATCATAGAAACACAGTCAGTCTTAAAGAAGAAAACATCAGAATTACCAAACGAAAGACGAAGTGCAATATCGGCACCGAACACCATATCAATACACAGGTATTCGCAAAAAGGGATATAGATGGATACAACCTACGTTACCTACAGCTGTCTTTGTAGATAAAGGTACACACGTATATGTGTTATTAATACATAAAAGTTTCTGGTCAAAACGAGTCATCGCCATTTCAAGAACAGAATCCACCCATAATTCAAACCACTTTAAAGAAACAAAACCAAATTCGAGTCCAGAAAACAGTTAAATCAACACATAGCCAATCAAATCGCTAGAAACGTAATAAATCTTCTTCGATAAATCATTTCTACAAACAAAGAATCGGCAACAAACGTCGTAACTCATCAGATCTGTGGATCGAAACTAGCCAAATCGATGTTAAAAACAATCGCGATCGATAGAAACAAACATATTTATCCCGGCAACCAAGAAGATAGATACATACAAGTACGCGAATATAGATGACTGTACCTGAGAGAGAAAATATCTGAATGACGAATATCAAACTCTGCTCCAGACGACCACACCGTGAGATACGCGTAGCGAGATATCGTTGGTATTTATAGATGGAGAGAAAGATTGTACCGTACCAAGAAGCTTCGGAAACCGAGCCTGAGGCTCGGAACATACCGAACGAGCCCACTGATTACCTTAGGTGGGACCCGTCTACACCCGGTGAGAGACCGGCTTTACCGGTCAGCAGCCGGTGATGGGTCAGCAACGTGTACGGTTGTGATAAGAAAGTCCAAAGCGTGTGAGAGTGTGGAGGGACCCACCACTCCGTAAGGTTAGGTTTGAGGAGCGATGAAATCAACGGATGAAAATGACAAATTGGGTTCAAGGTGGGTCCGAATGAGTTGATTTTTGTGGGGCCAGGGTACCCTATAATGCGCGTCTTCCACATGGCTTGTTGGCCGGTGGGGTAGTGGCATGATTATAGCATGCCTTAGAATAATGAATGACTTAAAAAATAATGAATGATTACTTGAAATAAATAAAAAAATTGAGTAGCAACGCGGTGGGCTCTCTACAGCCCCCTCATTACATATTTTGGAGTACCAAGTAATTATCCGGACAGACTCATCTGATAATCTCATACCTGATACTTTTCTTCAATATTATATATATATTTATACCTTTAGTCTTCCATCACATATCTATTTTATATATTCGGACATTGTCACATAGCACATTAGACTTTTTTCCTCACAACGCATTAATCACTTAGGCTTTAATTCAACGTTAATATGGGTGAGAAAGAGATTTAAAGTATCTCATGACGTTGTCCGAAAGTACTAAATAATTTCTTTTTATATAATTGTATGAAATGAAATTTAACTAACATTTTTTCGCATAGTTACAAACTAACAAGATGTCCAAATTATGTACGAACAAACAACAAGAAAGGAAATACGGACAAAACTACAATCATTGACCCCTCTAATGTGTATATTTAAGTTTTACAACACCGTGAATTTTCTATATATGTGGATAATATGTCCAGATATATGCAATGGCGATCACGAAAAAACACATGATATTAAGAACAAAATTACAAGGAAATTTTAGTAAAAAATCATGTTTTTTTCACTCTTCTCTGTATTTTAAGTTCATCTTTTGTTGTGTATATACAACACTCAAATAACCCATGTTTGAGGTCTTAAGAAGTTTTCACTTAGGATCCCTACATGCTTACCTTTTTCCAATCCCATTTATAGAAAAATAGAAAATAAGAATTTTCTTGACTTCTCATACAACCCAAACACTCCCTAATTCGCCAAGTTTGGCAAGTGGATGCATGCGAAGTTGAAAATTTGACTTTTGACCTTTTCAACTCACATTCTTACACCTGTTTTGACAATGAAATATATACATATATATTCGTACACCTGTTTTGAACAATGAATATATGTACACATACATATAAAAATACATACACGCACACACCCTTGTTTTGACAATGAATATGTATATATATGTGTGTGTATATATATATATATATACATACATACATTACACGCTATAATGACCCGTAATTTTTAAAATTAGTACAATAATCTTCCAAAAAATCATTTAAAAGCATCTTAATTAAATAATTTATTGTTAATATTAAAATTTGTTTTAATTAAACGATTCGATCAAGATCGTGAATTTACAAGTGTGGGTGAAGGACAAGGAGCACCAGAGTGTTATTCGATTTGTTTCCTTTACTCGGTACATCAGATGAGCGTTCATTTCCCTTGTCAACAAATCAACGAGATTCATCTCATTTCTACTCAATCAGATTCAACTTATATTACCTTGAATTGTGGCGTTCATAGTACTATTCGTCTCTCAATGTTTGATACATTTTCCTTCTTCATGGCTCAATTATATGAACCTCCATTATTCATTTGTTAATGACTGGTACATTTCCCTTGACCATGACTCAATCTCATGAATCTCCATCGTTCATCCTGTAAATCTCTATTATATTCTCCCTTGGCTTGGTCCATTCCATGAATTTCCAAAATTCATTTTTCCTCTTTAGCCCTTAATTGTATTTTGTTCACAATTGAAGTTTTCCTATAAATATTCCGCCATGTTTTCTTTCTTCCAACATCAAACATCGTGAGAATTTAGAGAGAGAAAGAGAGAGAGAGAGGAACTACTACCAAAGCAAAGGAGGAGGCCAAATCTAAAATACCACCGAAATGCTTCTGCGATTACGTACGAGGTAGGTTACACTACCTAAACCCTTATTTAGCTTACATCGTTAGTATTTATTGATGAACCACGTAGAAATTCATCTCTCATACTATTTATTCGGGAAACTCAAAAAACATTGGTTGACCAGTTGAGACATGCAGTCGATCAGTTCGGACAATCAACCAATTAGGGTGATTGAACAATCGAGGTTGGATGGTTGACCGACTGAGGGTGGTCCACCGATTGGTGCCTGTGGTCAACCAATTGAGCTGCAATTTGAGAGAACATGGATTATGTCCAAATGGTAAACATGTCCGAACCTCATATACACTTCACACATGCCTACGCATAAAAAAATATTAATATGGCCATGAATCTCTGTGAAATTCTATGAGAGCAGGAAGCCATTTGTACTATTATTATCATTACATTGTTGGAGAATCTAAATTATTGCCATCATGTTGTTCAAATGAACCGTGAATGTCGGATTTGGGGAAAAGCCTAGATTTTTACATTAGGGACAATGGAACTAACGACACCCAGAACAAGCGGTAGAAGGATGATATATAGAGTGGTCGGTATTATGCGATCACTTATAGAGACAAGTAGGAATAAAGGAAATGAATTGAATTGGGTTACCCTGACTGTGGCAATTCAGTTGGATGTGTTTGAGGATGTGTCTGATCTGTTTGTTTATGTATTAAAATGGCCTCAACTAGAAAGAGTTGGAGATGGTTGAGGGTGACCTATGATCACTGTACCTAGTGCGGTTTAGATTGGGCAGAGAATCTCGGGGAGTGACAATTATAGTACTGGACGATCTTAAATTGGATTGGGAGCGGTTATGATTCGTTGGGCTGGATTTGATACGCTATGTGCGTCGATATCTAGGTAATGTGAGGTCGAAATTGACTTGATAGGATGATAAAATGTCATTTCCTTGCAAGGTCAACAGTGACTTAGCCGGGTATCTCAATTAGGTCTAAGTTCATTAAGGGCCCATTGTAGGTAATGACTGGTCAATTCTAGTTGACGGCTTATGTTAGAGACGATGAGTAACATGGAATTCTCGTGGAGGAGATTTCTAGAAATCATTGAGTAAAGATTAATAATAAAACTAATGTGCTATCTTTAATTATTTTGTACATGTACTGTTATGCTATAATAAATGTCGAGTTTTGTTGGGTAATACACCCTACCGAGTGTCAAACTAATAGTGTAAAACAAGAAAAATACTATGAGTGCAAATCATACGTACAAATCGTGTATAAATGGTTGGTATCAATTCCTCTCACTCTCTCTTGGATCCACTTGCTTATCTCCTATATATATATATATATATATATATATATATATATATATATATATATATATAACCAACACTTTTTTAGACCAATATTAGACTAACATCCAAACTCTTCATTCTTGATTAAATTTTAATGTTTCGAATCGTTCAATGTGTTTAAAACATGTTTTTAAGGTTACCCGCGAGAAATCAGCTCAAAATATTACAGGAAAAGACTTGATCTAAGTAGTGGTTCATAAAACAGTTCTTATCAGTATTTTAAACCACTACTTGGATCAAGCCTTTTCCGGTAATATTTTGAGCTGATTTCTCGCTGGTACCCTTAAAAATATATTTTAAACACATTGAACGGTTCGGATCATTAAAATTTAATCAGGAATGAAGAATTTGGATGTTGGTCTAATATTGGTCTAAAAAAAGTGTTGGTCTATGGAACCATCTCATATATATATATATATATATATATATATAGAGAGAGAGAGAGAGAGAGAGAGAGAGAGAGAGAGAGAGAGTGATACCTAACCATTACATATATATATATATATATATATATATATATATATATATAGAGAGAGAGAGAGAGAGAGAGAGAGTGATACCTAACCATTTGTAATAATTTGTACACATGATTAATACCCATAACAAAGTTCGTAAAACAATCTCAGTGCCATGTGCAACTTTGGTTGTTGGGACATTAGTGATATCGTTTTCTTGCGTTGGAAGTCATGTAGAATTTCAAAAGTAAACCCTACATATATACATGATTTATGTGTAGATCTAGGATTAAATGATGGTTGATGTGTAGGTAATCTGAACTGATACCTTATGTTATTAATTATTTGGATATTTTTAGGTATCCGATCGCGCATACCTAGTTGATTATGGATGTGATATTTTTAGGTGTCGAGTTAGTTTGAATCTGAGCCTTGGGAGAAATAGATTTGTGATTTTATGTGACGATTCGTTATTTTATTTTATTTGATTGATCAATTGAAGGACTACTAACTAATGAGACTGATATGAGTTTTTAACACTCATGAATCGTATGTGATCTAAATTTGGTTGTTATTAATGATTAGCATAATGTTGTTTAATATTGGATGCATATTTTAATGAGATTGCATGATGAAATTTGTTATCAAATGTTGAATTTGACTGTTGAGCATTATGCATATATGTATGGAATTGAAACTTAATATAACAACATGGTTAGATGATCTCAATATTACGATAATGAGGAATAATCAGAATCAATGATTGCTTCGATAATGAGGATTAATTGGGAGATTGATGATGTTTTCTGAGTCGTGTTAGTGTCTGTGAGCCGAGTCAAGACCCATACATGAGGTTGGCATTCGGGAGCCTGACGTATGAGAGACATCAAACACTAATAAATGTTGCATAAAACGATATGGATTGGGAAGGGAATGTCTGTGAGATGTGCTAGTGTTCATGAGTTGTGCGATGTCTGTGAGCTGTGTTAGTACTTTGGAGCTGGGTCATTACCTTGCGAGGATGACTTTGCGAAAGCCTAATGTATGATAATATCGTGTATAGGAGCCTATTGAATAGGAGCATCAAACAAGATGATTATTAATGGAAAGAAACTTAATGCGGAAAGAATTATGTATGACTTGCACGATGATGTATGTTTATTGTTTAGATACATGTTGAATATTTATTATGCGTGTGCTTGTAAGTCCAAATGTTTGATTTTTCTATTGAGTATCAATCACTCATGGTGCAACTTTTTTGTCCATGATACGTCAGGTATTGAGGAATAAGTGTAAGACGAGCCTAATTAGGAAGTTGAGGAGGAAAAGATAGATGTTCAAGAGCCATGATTGTACCACTAACAGTCTGTTTGTTTGACCTATGGTGTCCGTTTGATTTGAATAAATTATGAATTTTAAGTTTTTGAGTTTTGAAACTATTTAATAAATTTAGTTTTGGATTGGTTGTTTTGCCGACAATTAATATATGTGTTAAAAATTGAGCATTTATTTAATTAGAAAATTTTATTTCGCTGTTTAATTAATTATTCTTTTAATATAATGTATCATAAAATATGAGGCGTTACAATACAAGGCTTAAAAAGAGTGCTTTAATATTTTTTAAAAAATACCAGTCTCAAATCGAAACGACATACATGATTCAAGGAAAGTAGTCCTAGAAGCGACAAAAAGATCTTTTCTTTTGCACCATGAATAACATTTCAATAAAATAGGGGTAACCAAACTTTGTAGGGGAAGAACTAAGTCCACTTGTTTTGATTTTTTTATATCAAAACGTTCTAAATATACTCCTCATTATCGACAGAAGGTTTGCCACCTTTTTCTCCGAAACCCAAAACAGAAACTAAAATCCAAGTTTAAGCCCTAATCTAGAAGATTTCGCACTTTTTCCCCTGATTAGGGTTTTGGAATATTTTCTAATTAATTTTGGGGAAAAATCATAGAATTAAGAATTTCCAAGAGATTAGTGCGAAATTTCAAAACAGTAACCCATTTCCTCCCAATTTTCTTAAACCTTCATTCGTACCCATAGGATTTAGAATAAATTTCTGAGGCCTATTTTAGGGGTTTAGGGTGAAATGTACAATTTTTGTTGGGTAGACAATGCCATGTCTTTTAGATGGGGCCTTCCATGGACCATGAGCCCAAAACAGGCACTTCAACTGCTTTGGGCCCCAGCCTTCATCGAACTTTACCTATTCTACAAGTTGCTCTCCCCTGATTTGTATGGACCAGGGCATGCCGTGTTTAACCCAAATGGAGACAATTTTGTGGAGACTCGGGCAAGGTTTTGGCACGTTATGCCCGCATTTTATTTTGTTTTCGGGAAAGGAATGCTGCCATTTGTATGAGATATCATAAGCTGTAGCGGAACTGTAACGCCTCGACTTTCGGCAATATTAATTAATTTTTTAATATTATTTTAGTTTTCAAAATAATTATTAAAAAGATTATCTCTTTTATTGTAGCAGAAAATAAAATAGGTACATTGTCTGAATTGAAATGATAGAAATACCCTTTTGAGTTTATATTTATTTAAAATAAAAGACAAAGTTAACTAGACTAAAAGTAAGTCAGCCAAGTGGTAAATTCCTCTTCAACAGCTGCCGACTATTCTTCGTGTGGTGGAAACTCCATCTACACAATTCCATTTGGCATGAATGCTAGGGGCAGAGAAGTAAGTAATGAAACTCAGTAGGAATACGTTATCCAAAAATCGAATCTGAAAGAAAATCAAGCATGTATCAAGTTACAGTACTGAAATAAGCTGCATAGTTAAGTAAACACATAAGTTCATTATGCTTCCGTTTATTATATTTCTAGGAATTTCACCGGGAAACTCCGTCTTCTACTTGACTATCTGACATATGACACTCAGTTGATATTAACAAGCTCCTACCTACCAGGGTATACCTGACTAAAATACTAACCCGGCAAGAAAAGGACCTTCCACTGTCTACTCATGTCAATAACTATCTCGGCCCAGCTAGATTCGACTGATAATGTGACTTCACCAGGTCAGATATCAACGAACCTTAATCGCTTCTTCTTAATCGGCTCAAGGACGCCCAAGACACTGGTTGTCACCCCCTTGGGGTTCGGAGCTACATTCACAGACGTCTCCAAAGTCATCTCCAACTGAATACACTCACCTCCTAGTTGAGATCCTTCCATAACAACAAGAGACGTTCAACCAACTACACCCACATCCTAGTTGAAGTCCAAAACACAATCATAACAATAGGTCAATATCCGACAACATCACTTGCCACACCAGGCAACACTATTCAGTTTCATCTTTTCAATTAACGTCATTATTTGTCACTACATTTTTCACTATGTTATAATGTTCACAGACAGCTTAGAGCTCGCTCGAGCGAACCTTCTTTTTTCAGAACTTGCAACTTTTTGATTTTTCTGCACAGTCCGAATTAGAAACCCTAGATCATGCTTACTAAAATTGAAACATAAATTAAACACATAAATGAAATCCTAGGGGTTGGTAGGTAAAGAAACCTACCTCGATTGGAGGAAATACGAAAGAACTACGTTGAATTTGATGAAATTTGAGTAGAACCTCTGCCTAGGTTTTTCTTCTTCAAGAACACTCGAGAACAACGAACTATCTATCAAAGTACTCTTTTTTACGTAGATCATGATTCTCAGGTGTAAAGTTTCTTAGGATTAGAGCTACGTTTATATAGAGCATGGATTAAAGTCCCTTGTAACTCACAAATTGATTTTGAAATCAATACCTAAAACCATCCAAATTGAATATAAAAAAATTCCTACTTTAATTCGTGAAAATCCCACACAAATCGTATTATTTCGTATTAACGCCCATGGAATCCGAAGTAAAACTTATTTTGTCCAATAAAATTTGAATCAATTCCATGAATGCAATAAAAACCCCAAAAGATTTTCTTCACGATGTTGTTGTAACTCGACATCTTGCTTGAGCGGCAGGAGCTCGTTCGAGTGGCCTCATTTTATTTTTGAATTTTGAAATTCTGTTTAAAACTAATTAACAGCACGAATTCAATTATTGAATATTAATTATTTAAAATTCTTAGGTTATTATAGGAACGGTACTAGTTAAGAGTACATAATAAAGGTGCTAGCGAACGAAGTGGTAGTTGAGAGGTAGACATCTTATGCTCGTTGTATTAGATGAATATAGTGGGTTGAGTCGGCACCAAATATATATGGGCTGTCAATTGTGTAAGCCTAATTATCAGGCAAACCCAATAATGTAAGAACAAGATGAACATCTGATTAAAGAACTCTATGGTGAGAGTTTTGAATTCCACTTGCTCTTTTCTAGACTAAGCATGCTAACCTCCAAGCTGTGTACGAAGATTCTGGCAGAGGAAGCCCAAAGGATAGCGGGAAAGGGGTCAAATTCAGAAAAATGAACCAATTGTATAGGAGATGCCTCAGGAAGTTTTGCAGGTAAGGGAAAAGGAAAGCGTATGAGACTCCAAATAGAGACAATTAGAACATGGTTAAATTGTATATAAAAGTGTTTAAATAGTTTCATGATGCAATTGTGTTTTTTTGGATCTTTATATGTGGTTTGCAATTCAATTTTTTTTTTTAATGGATATGATGTTGATTAGGAAGGCAATTGTCTCATTGTTTGATAACCAACAAAAAAGAATTATTTTTGACGTTTTTAGCCCTCGTCATGAAAAGTATTGACAGTTTGAAAAGATCAATTCTTTGTTGTTGTTTGGCTTTGTTCTTGATCCTCATTATAGATTTGTTTATATGAGTTGATGTCTTAAACAATGTTATGAAGGAGACTTTGAGAAAATAGTCGTGAAGATAAAGAAAGAGTTGACTCATCTTTATGATTGGTATGAGAAGTATGGTAGTCATGTTTTGCAAACAAGAAATGTGCGTCAATCATCCAACAAAGTGGATGCATGTGAAGATGATGGTATGGATTTCTTGAAACAAATGAATGCCGATTCAAAATGCATTGAGGGGAAGAAAATAACATACGGTTAGTAAGTCTGAGTTGGAAATGTATTTTATAGACTTGCGAAGTTGACAATTCTGAGTTTGATGGAGGCTTGCGAAGTTGACAATTCTAAGTTTATGTACTAGGTTGGTAGAAGGTTAATTCCGCCGAGTATCACATTCTCTCTCAAGTAGCATGTGATGTTTTAGCTATCACCATATCCACTGTTGCCTTTGAATCTGTTTTTAAGTTCAGCGGGTGGGTTCTCAATTACGACACAGGGATTACATGGATGAGGGAGAGAAAGTAGAAGCAGAAAATAATCTTTTAAAGACTACTATTTTTTTCCCTCCTTAATTATAACAATCCTTTATTTAACTTGATTTTCTTTTCTTATTGCATTTTTACCACTAGAGATTTTAGAAACAAGTGAAGAGTCCGTTGATTTGTTGATTATGGATGCTTAGATAACTTTCATTTGAAGTTCTACTTTTCAAATTGCTGCAGTTGCTTTTATGTGTTATGTAATTTTTATAGTTAATATTGGAAGCTAATTTGAATTTTACTTATGTTATGATATGTGACAATAATATTTGTTTTTGGGGAATGGTTGAATTTGATGATCTGCCTGCTGCGACAAGAGCTACAACTTGGGTATATTTTGATTCGATGAATTGCTAGCAACTTACTTGTCCTGGATGTATTTTTTTTGGATGAATTCCTAGCAACATGGGTGTATTTTTGGTTTTTTGATTAATTGATGAATTTTGTTTTGATGAGTTGCTAGCAACCTGGGTTTAACACTTTTAATTAAAGCCCAATGAAGGCCCAAGTTAAAGTTATGTGTATTTTAATTCATGCTAAAAAACGAAGGCCCAATTGAAAGCCCAAAATGGCAAAGTTAAAGTCCACAATGGGAAAATTCACGCCCACAAACAGGGGAAAAAATGAAAAAAGATTGAAAAACCGAAAAGAACTTACTCAAACCGATATCACTGAATCGGTTCGGTTCGAAAATTAGACTGATCGGTGTAGGTTCCATAAAACTTCAAACCGATTCAGACGATTTGCTGAAAAAGATAGTAAAAACCTAACCGCCCGAACCATTTACAGCCCTTTTAATACCACTTAATATATATATTTTTATATTTTAGGAGTATCAAATCTTTAAGTTACATTGTCAATGCCGTTGGAAAGAGAGATTCTGTGCCTCATACTCAGTCCGGTTTGGCAGAAAAACTCGGACCAAACTGGTAATTTCAGTTTGAGGTTTTGTAAATCGAAACCAAACCGAACTATTTTGGTTTGGTTCGGTTTACTTTTTCCAATTTCGGTTTGGTTGAACTTGTATTCAAAATTACACAAATTCTAAAAAATTAAGAGGTTCTTGCCAAATGGAGAAAATTCGGATTAATTTGTATTTTAATACCAGTTTTCAATTTGATTAGGCCTAAGCTAAAGTTAAAAAAAACTTCAAGAAAACTAAAACCTAGTAAAGTTAATATACAAAATTATAAATCATAGCAAAATTAAAGTCCCGTATAAAATTAAACTAAAAAAAAACTAGTTTGAAATTTAAAAAAACATGTATCAGTCTAGGTTTTTATATTTTTTAGGGTTTAGTATAGGAACCGGGTTGGTTTCTAAGTGAATAAAACCGAAAACTGAACCGAAATTTTTTAAAAATCTCAAACCGGACCGGACCGAACCGAATAGAACCGATTAAATTAAAAAATCAGACCAAACTGTCGGTTCGGTTCGGTTTACCTTTTTAAACTTTCACCCCTACTCATACCATCAATGCCAAGCTTATTGGCGAAAATCTAGGCCCTCATGCTTCTCATATTACTCTTACTGGCGGTTGGTGCCCACGTAATGCGTGGGATTGTGTAGACGCATAAGTTTGGACAAAAATATGTATTTAATTACTGACTCGTAGAGTTGAAGTCACAATACGAAAAGTTTGAAGATTCGGAGAAAGGGGATACATAGAGTTTTTTATTTGTAAAGGGAGCGAAATGAAATATCTAAAAATGAAAAGATGCATCTATCTATTCTAATATATAAAGGGAGAAACCTAATTAGTATGAACCAAATTTTGAAGTTTCATCACAAAAGTAAATTCTGAAATTGCCCCTACTAAACATAAACTTTTACAACTACAACTACTCTAACATGACTAACCAGTAAAACTATTCAAATCAACTACTTACCCCTACACTCCACTTTTACATCTCACCCCCACATATCACCCCTATGTCTCACTTCCACATTTCACTACATACCTTACATATTGAAGTATAAACATGCATACACATAGTGTATATATGTATGTCCCACCTGCCACCTCAGTAGTAAAAGAGTAAGCAGTAAAAGAGTAAGCAGTGGGAGAGAATCAAAAGAAACCAAACACAATAGACGTGATTTCATGAGCAAAACTTAATTTTTTTTGGGAATGCGATATATAATTTTTTTTGGGAATGCAATATACAAGGCAAATATGCAAATTATAATATTATTACACGCTACTTTAAATTGAGCGGATTCATAAACGAATAATAAAGATGATCGTCGCTTTTTCTTATAAGTTCTAAAGTTAATTATTTAATTAATTTCCATCCGTATGGATGAAAAAACTTCTATCACATAATCAAAGCCTTTATCTTTGCTTTGATGCCCAGCAGAAACCATCCACATGTTGTAGCACGTTTTTTGTGTTGGTGAAGGATAATAATTGTGTTGCTTTTTGTCCTCAAGGTAAATCACAGGCAGAAGTTAATTAGTAACTAATATCCAAAGTAGAAAACTTGGTGAAATGTGTATGAATGTAATGTAAGGGTAGGAAATATAAATATAGATATTATATTTATATTATGGTCCACTTCGGATTTGGTTTAGACAACAAATAAATCGAACCAAAATTGATGTTTTCTCAAATTAAGATCTAAAATCGAATCTGCAATTCGATTTAAGACCGGTCAAAAATCGATCCAAATAGTACCTTCGGCAACAGAAGGAGTAACATGGGGGTAACGGAATTAATAGTGGGACTGATGGAAGAATGACAACTAAATAGCATACGCAGACTCGGGTACTGATCTAACTCCTCGAGAGACGCACCAATGGGAGGGAAGGGGAAGAACTTCTCTATTTATTTAGTTCACGAGTTATGCCCATCCATGGGGGGAGTTCATTGGGAGGAGTTCACTGCCTTCTGTCCCTCTTTCATGCCCTGCGCTTAATCTAGCTTATAAGTTTGGGTCTTCATCAGTTCCGAGTTCGATTTCCATTTCTATTGAGTCGTAAAATGTTATTTTTCGGGGGTGGGAGAAAGAGGGTCATGGGCATGGAGAATTTGCCTAAAATCATTCATTATTCCCAATAGAGTCTCTGACGCAGGCAATTAAAAAATTAAGTTTCCCCTGAGTTTTCACTCCCCTATATTTTTTTCAAAACCCTCCACGAACCCTTGAAAATCCAAAAGCTTTTCATCTCCTCACTTGCTTCCGTGATAATAAATTCGCGTATTTCATCTCTATTTTTTTTTTTGGGGCCATTTTTTGGGTCAAATATTTGTTGGTGACAAAAATGAAAAATTGGGAGTTTGGATCTTGTGGAAATATGAGTGGTTCTATTTCACAGCTCCTCTCCTAAATGCTGTAAAAGCCCGAAATTATGATGAAAAATCTAATTGATAAAAGAAAAACATAGAGTGAAGAAAACATGAAAGTCGGCAGTTTTTTAACTGCTTGACAATTTTATATTTTGAAGTTACTTAATTGTCCTTAAACTTATGTGAAAAAATGAATTTAAGGTTAATTAAGTTGTACGGAATTACTTTTATTTTTATGGAGTTTTTATAAAATATTAAAATCTGAGCCTGTTTTAATAAGTTGTTCACACTAAAAGGATCTTCCCTTTATAATAGTAATAGATATTTCCAAACAAATATGCCCTATTTTTGGAAAACAAATTTAACCTAACAAAGTAAAAAAATAAATTAAGTGAATAAGAACAGAAAACTGTAGCTTGGCTATATATGCAACTACATATCATTCTTGCCCAGCCATTTGGCAATCTTCACGTGAATACTAACGTACAAAAATGCTACAATATACATCTTTACTAGCGGCTAGGGCTATAAACGAACTGAACTGTTCGCGAGCTTGGCTCGGCTCGGCTCGATAAGGACTCGGTTCGGCTCGGCTCGTTCAGTTAACAAGCCGAGCTCGAGCTCAAATTTTAGGCTCGTTTTGTAAACGAGCCGAGCTCGAGTCTCGAAAGCTCGGCTCGGCTCGTAAAAATTCGGCTCGTTTTAGAGGTTCGGCTCATTTAAAGAGGCTTGTTTAAGTAAATGAGTTTCGTGCAACTCGGCTCGGCTCGGCTCGTTTACAAACAAGCCGAGCTCGAGCTCGATTTTTTGGCTCGTTTAGTTAACGAGCCGAGCTTGAGCACTCCAAAGCTCGGCTCGGCTTGGCTCGTTTGCAGCCCTTAGCGGCTGGTGTCCTCACAATGCGTGTGCTCGTATAATTAACAAAATTATAACTTTGTGAAGCGTATCTTGTATTAGCCTAATTTTGCTGTTCATTTTTTCGTTTCGAGAATTTCACTTAATTTGAAAAATCCTAATTTAGGCTTGGTTCTGGCATCTTGCTAACTGGGGTCTCTTTTTTTGTTTCTCTACCGCGGGTGTAATGATCTAAATATATATATATTTTTTGTTTGTTTGCTGATCAAAAAAAAGGTTATAACATCAACATTGAATTTATAAGATTACTATGTTATGAGTTTTTTTATTTTTTTATGGATTTTGACACAAATTTTAAAAATTTCTATGCAAATTAATATTATGAATCTTCATACAATGAAATGAATATTTATACAAATTTAAAGTGATTAAATGACGTGCATATATAGTTGTATAGTGTACACAAATAGCCGTGTGTATTAGGACATTTTTCAAGAACGTGAGTCAAGTGGCATTACTCAACTATAATACCAGCTTTACACATATAGTGGTCCTCATGGACGGTCATGGCAGTCTCTCTCTCTCTCTCTCACACACTCTCTCTCACACACACACACACACAAATGTGGAAGATTCCAAAGGAGAAGATAACAAGAAGATCAGAAATGCGAATGAGGTTGAGAAATAAGAGGTCACGGGAGTTGGATAGGAAGCAGCTTATTGTTTAGTTACTACTTACTCCTCTCTCCGTAGCTGCTGCCTGTAAAGACAAAAAAAGATTGAGGCGTCACGAATGTATAATGCATCATATATGGTTCATTCATTTGGTAGATGGATTTTTCCAATTGGACTGTCTGTTGTTTTGTTAGTTAGTTCTGATCTCTGTCGAGCTCTGATGCTTTAAACCCTGATGGCAATGGGGACATGTGAACCCCAAGGGGTTGGCCGAGCGGTAGCACAGACGAGCTGTAAACCCAGACGTCCCGTGTTCGAAACTCGGTAGCCTTGAAAAAAGGCACAACTATTTCAAACCTTGGGGCCACTGGGGGTGTTCAAACGGGCGACCCGCCAGGCCCTCGAGGATTAGTCGGCGGAAGCTTGGGAGGCATACAACTGGGCCACCCACTAGCCGCTGTCGGATACCTCGGTTAACAACAAAAAAAAAAAAAAAAAAAAAGGGGACATGTGAGTGCACATGTGAAGAAGGCCCCTCCCCCTCCTGTCATTTTCTTTTGCTATATATTTCACATTATGTGGGTGATATTATGGCAAAGAAGAGGTCCATTTGGTTATGTACACTCGAAAGCAAGAGCATTCTTTGTTTGATAAGAATGGTGAGTACTAACCTTATGGGGTCGGATTAATAGAAAAGGTATATTAATACAGTATCATATTTTTTGAAGTACCGTTTGTTGATGTGATCATAATTAGTGAGGAATCTATAGTCTCAAAAAGACTCAGACTTTTTTTTTTTTTTTTTGATATTTAGTGTTTGGATCAGTTTATGCGCATTTCAATTAATTTCTGTAAGATCAATTCCAACATTCACTAGCGAGGGGTACTGATTCAAAACTAGAACTTTGCCCCGGATGGACAGGCCCTATAAGAGTTGATAGTGTTTGAAAGATCTTGAGATATAGTAAGTACACTTCTAAGTTCTAAGCCTTGATTATTGAAGACATAATTGGTTTGGTATATTATTATTATTGAATTTTTTTGTTTTGTGTCAAATTTTTATGGACCATTAGTTCATCTCGAGCAAGAGGAATCAAAAAATAAAAAAAATAAAAAAATTTGAAAAAAGTTCATAAAGTACTACAAAAATGATCTAAAAAATATACCTATCTTGAATGATTTTCGACTTTACTTTTCAGATTTCTCTTGTTAAGAAGAATTAATAAATCTTGATGTAAAACTAAAAAATGCAGAAAAAATTTAAATAAATAAATAATACAAAAAGTTCGCCAACTTGGACCTGAGTATTTGCTTTTGACTAATCGCCAGAGAATTTATAGTACCACATTTCGCATGAAATTAAGCACTGCACATAAGAGATTTTGTGGGATTAGTTGACGAACTAATAATGTGATTCCTATTATTCAGTACCTTTAGAGTATCTCAATAAAAAAATACACTTGAGATCTAGTGCCATTAATGTGGTGTTGTTCATATGTTGCTTTTAACAAATCAAGTAACAATAAATTTAGCGCATGAGATAAAATAACACACTTCGTTAGAAAGTGGGAGACGAGGGCCTGGTGACCAGCATTATGTGTGTTGCAATTAGTTATTTGTGATGACGAATATGTCTTCACGTAGTATTTTGAGACTACGTAATAATTGTTTTTGTCAAGTAAATCTGGTATTTAATTTGGTCAATCAAATAAGCCCATGTAACATTCTGCATTTTGTAAGATTATTTGTCTAGAGAACTATGCTAAACCCTTTTGAAAAGACGTACCATATAAAAATTCCAGAACTAGCTAGGATTCCTGCAGAATTGGTAATTCTTTGGTACTTCAGTCCTTGAATCGAACTGGGCAAAAGTAAATGTTTTGTGTTAATTCGTAGAAGACAATGTTTAGCAATATTAATTGATATCTGGAACTATTGTCTGTTGCAGTATCTTTCCATCATAAGAAAACATATGGAAAATCCTCTTTCAAATTCTAATCACAGTGACCACCCTAACTTCCTATATATACTCCTAACATCCTCTTACATTTTGCACCCATCATCACATCTCTCTCTCTCTCTCTCTCTCTCTCTCTCTCTCTGTTGTGGCAATTGCACTTCTTTTTGAACCAAGGAATGGCAGGGAAGCCAACAGTCGCGATGTTTTATCTCATTATGGTGCTTCTTCTGGTAGAAGAGAACAATGTAAGAAACAACTATATGTATCTATATATAAAGCTCTCCCTCCCTTTCTCTCTCTCTCTCTCTCTCTCTCTCTCTCATATGCTTTTTCTGACTTTGAGTGCTGTTGAAACTAGTAATTTTTCAGAAAAAGTTTAAGGGTTATCTACTAAAATAGAAGATTTATGATCATCAGTTATTTTTCTTGGATTCGTAATAGAGATATCAAATGGGTATGTCTTGATTCTATGTTCTCAGGAGCAATTTTGACACACAAAAGAGTTTAAACCTTTTAAACTAATTTTACAAAAATGTTTCTGAAAACAAAATGATCGCCTTATAATATTTCGTGTAGAGTGTGGCTCATTGCATGTATAACTTGCAATGATAATGAATCAAAATTATGATTTTCTAGAGTGATAATCATAGAGATTAAGTTCAGAATTGACATCCAAATTGTGCTATTTTGAAGGCAATGGTGATAGAAACAGAGTCTCCCAGTCCACAGCCACAACCACCAGGGAACCTACCCATGGTAAGAGCTCCCACAATATATTCAATACCCCTCCACTTAATTAGCTCTTCCAAAAGGTAACACATTGTGTGATCTTTTTTCAGTATGGTAGCACTCCAGGCAGCCTTCACCCTCAAGGTAATTACGAAACTAATTTGCCAAATTTTGATTTTGATAGTTTAAATGGCTCATGGTGGACTTAAAAAGTTCTTTCTTACATGTCATAGTCCCCAAGGGTCCCTCTTATCTCCTGTTTAAAAAATAAATGAAAAATCAAACAAAACTTCAAATCAATACTAATAATTCTTTTCCTTGTCTCTTCACTTTTTTTTTGTGTGTAAAAAGTTACAAACTTTTATCACGTTCAAATTTTCTCTCTTGATATAATTTCTACATTCAATGTTAAATTGTAATTCAATAAGAAATTATCACGCCCCGTGCATAATAAGAGTACCACTTATGTTTATATTCTGTTTTTGATGTCTAGAGTGAGATTATCGAGCTAACCTTGAGACTACAGGTTGGAATCTCATCATTTGTGCATACGATCCTCATGACTTGTACTAAATTTATTGATCAATATTTGTACGGGTCACACAAATATGATGAAAGTAATTATTTGGTTGATTATGAATAATATTATGTAATATCCCAATATCTTCTATTGTTTTTCATAATTAGATGAGCTCTCAAAATTAAAATTCTTGTTCCGTCCAACGTGAAAGAGTTTGGCTTGTTATTGCTCACACTTTCTATGGAATTAGTTCATATAGTAATAGACTTTGGCTTTAATTAATTTTCGTTTAATAAATAGTGAAAGTAGTCTTTTAAGAATTAATCTGTGTATAAATTGATCTAGACATGAGTCTGAGTTGTAGAAAACTGTGGGCCGCATGTGGAAAGGCCAGGTAATGTTGTAGTTCAAATCCTAGTACTAAGGGTTATAGTTTTGTTGGTCATTTTATTTTGTTCAGAGTGTGGGGGACGTTGCACGACAAGGTGCTCGAAAACGGCGTACAAGAAGCCCTGCTTGTTTTTCTGCCAAAAATGCTGCGCCAAGTGCTTGTGCGTACCCCCTGGAACCTATGGCAACAAGCAGTTTTGCCCTTGCTACAATAATTGGAAGACCAAGAGAGGTGGACCTAAATGCCCTTGATATTTTTTCTCCTTTTTTTTTCTTTCTTTGCCCTTTTGTAATAAACTTAAAAATTGATGAATTGTGTTTCCTTTTTGTTTGTCTATGATATAATAAGTACAGGATTTTGTTGTATAAACAAGATTGATTGCAAAAACCCAAATGTACGTTTATGTATGGATCAAATGACAATGTAATGTTGGATACAGATACATGGAGGACCTTTGTCCCCATCAAGGGATCGTAATTAGGGGGTAGTGTAAAAAAGTAAATTTGTGAGGAAAATAGTGTAAAAAAGTAAGAAGTGAGAAAATTTAAGGATTATTCAAGATCTGAGGATTATGCGAGTTTCAATCCTCAAAGTCAATGAAGAACAAGAAAATTTGAGGATCGAACCCACCCAATAGGCTTAATTTTGCCTAAATTGTCGTAGAAGACGTACTGAACCTTTTGTTCTCATTTATCACCTCCAAACTTGTGATTTCTTATTCCTTATAATTAGAGTTTGTTTGATTATCATATTTTATTATTTCCTTATTCTATTGTCATATATTAGGTTTTTAGTTGAACATACTCTTGCAATGAATTCAAGATCAAAATAAATAAGTAAATAAAAAGCGCAAACAAATAAAGAAGTTTTTGTGTATTCGATGGCTATACCACATTATTACGTTAATCATTTTTGTTTAATCCTGTCAGATTAAACAAATTCAGAGGAAAAAAATACGACTGTCCTGTTTTTGTAAATTTCCAATCGTAAAAGAGTGTTAATTTTATTGATCAGCAAATTCATTTACAAACATCACGTAGAAACGAACAGAGGGAAGAGAAAATGAATTCTTGACGGAAAAAAAGTACTCCCTCTATCCAGTTTATATGTTTGTTTTTTCCCATTATTTTTTGGTTATTTTTCAGAAGAAATCAAATTTTGGTTAATTTTTTCAATTGGTGCAAAAGAATTAACAAAAAAAATTAGAACAATTTCTCCCAATTTCTCCCAATTTCTCCCAATTTCTCAGTTCATCAATTACAGAGACCCACCTTGATTCTGCTTAACAATCGGAATAGCTTTCACACGCTTATCGTTGATTTCGCGTAGAATCAGGGCTTTGGGTGCTTCGCTATCTTCGGTTTTGCCGCCGTTCTCGGTTTTGACCGGAATCAGCTGCGGTCGAGCGGCGTCGCCGGTGAGCGGTTGTTGTTGACGAGGGAAGAAGAAATCAGTGGGGAAGAAGTTGTACTGAAGTTTCGCCATCAAATTCTGCTCACAACTGTATATTTAAGCCCTTTTGGTTTGTCCGAATGCATTTTGCTCCTCCCATATTTATAGAGCAAGTCGTGGCTTTGAAACAGTGACTTTTTAAACATAAAATATTTATAAATTAAAAATTAGAACAACCTTGACATCTTTATTACTACAAATAAAAAATATGTATTTTTTTACACATGACTGCGGCAAGTTTCATGCTTCGAAAATTTCTTCATTACTTTTTTTGATACAAAATAAATTTAAAAAAGACATGTCAATATATTACACACAGTAGTTTAAGTGTTAGAATTTAATAATTTTACTTTCATGCAAGAACTTGTATCGTTAATTTGTTTTAGTAATTTTTATCTTCTCCATTACATATATTACTTTAAATAGATTTTTGATAATTTTTTTTGTGAATTTTTATTCATCTTAACGAGTAGAATTGACATAAATTTAATAAAATGTTAAAAAAGTAACTATAATATCAGATAATTTAGGCTAAATGTTAATGTCATCTTTAACATGTGTCTTTCGGCACATGTGGACATTAAAAAAATGGGACGGCATTAAAATCGATTAGTTCTCCAAACAGAAAGTCAATGACGCCGTACAGCATGTTCATGTTCGAAAAAATTACCAAATGGTGACGTGAACTAAAAATAATTATTACAATCATAATTTAAAAAAAAATTTTAAAATATGATGACCAACTGACCATGCACATTTATAACTATAATATCATTTTGATAACATTGATTTGCGCCATGAAACAAAGTGACTTGCACCATAGTGAAATAATAATTTGCATGCCACTGATTGGTAATTCTTTTTATCGCGTAAGTCGTTTACATTCATCGTGTAAGTCACTCTGTTTAATGGTGAATGTCAATATTACTATTTGATAATTTTATTTATGGTGCAAGTCGTTTACTTTCAGCGTCTAAGTGATTGCTGCCAGAAGAGTATGATGATCATAAATGTGTATAGTTAACATGTTTTGAAAATTATTTTCTAAAAACCATGATTATAGTAATTTTGAAACTATAGACTATAATTGCAAAAATTATTTTCGTTCCAAACGACTGTTTGGTAATTCTCCCTATTATGTTCTCTTTAGATCCAGTGAATATTGGGGTGATATCATCACACTGCACGACCAAATAAATTTATGAAAACATAAATTTCACTTATCACCCGTCATGTTTCTTATAAATGCAAAGATTTCTTATAAACTTTCTTAAAATGCACTTGTCTCCCTCACTCTTGAAATTATTCTCCAGATTCCTTCAATCTATCAACTTTTCATACAAAATGTTAAGTTTGGATAAAAAATATGTAACTTTTTCAACTTTAATGATTAATGTTTAGTTGTCTTAATTTAATTTTTTTATTTTCCTTTATTTTCATACCTCAAACAATTGGGACTGAATTAATTTTATCTCGTTTTTTTCTTATCTAAAATGTTTATTAGTTTTTGCTCAAAGAATTTACATAATTTTTTCAATTTTGTCTTGTTGAGAGGAATTCAAAAGGAAAAAATTCATGATCATCTTTTAAAAAATACCAAAACACAAACTAAATTCAAAATAGATAATTTTTTTTTGAATTATTGTCCCCCATAAATTTTTTCTCTGTATTTTCTTATTTTTTGTTTTCTTTTCAAGATAAATTTAAGAATTTAAGTAATTTCAACAAAAATTAAATAAAAAACTCACTAACAACAAAATAAGAATTAGTTTAGTCTAAATTTTGGTCTTCGTTTCGTTTCCAATAAATATTTTAGGAACTATTTATTCGTCTAACTAAAAGAATGATAAGTACTAATAATATCGACCAAATTTTGAATTACTTTTTAATCTTGGTAAACTCTTTTCAATGTATTAATTGTGAAGAATTTTATTAAACCATTTCCTCAAAGGAGGTCAATGCATTGTGATCCAACGGCAATTGTGTCTGTCTTCTCTAAATTTGACATATGTGTCAAAAGATGACAGTACGAAGGAATCTTAAGGACAGTTTAAAAGCAAGAGACTGCAGTGCGTTTTTAGAAACTTTAGAGAAGGTCTCTGTATTTACCAGAAACCTGAGGGGAGGTAAGTGAAATTTATCCTTAAGAATAATGAAATCCCCGTGCTTGGTTGATATCAGCAGCCGTAATCAATGATACAAATCGCTGATCATTTTTAATTTGGAGCTGAATTCTGTTGGGTTTTTCAAATGAGCAAGTCTAAAAATTATATTTTCCGTGCACAAATTTAAATACAAATGTCTTCGAAATCTTTTGAATCACACGAGATTCTTCACAATAATGTGAATCTCAAGTCACTTATATCGAATAATTTCGAATCTGTACACGAAATAATATGTTCCTAAACTTTTTGTTTTCAAATAGATTGGAGCCTTGGAGGGGAGTTGTCTAGTTCCTGTGTTTTTAACTTATTTTTATGCTCATCTCAAAAATTAAGATCGTCTATTTTTTAGATCTCATTGAGAATTTAAACGATGTAAAAAATCCATTTGATCGGCTATTTATTGATATGATATTCAAACGCATTTATTTTGTAACGAAAAATTACACCACTGGGTCCAAAGTGAGAACTAAATTGGATCAAGATAAATATGTGTAGTAGGCCGGAATAGTCATTGATGGGCCCCCGGCCCATGACCAGCTGCACCATACTCAGGGGCTCCACGAAGCCCAAACTCACCTGGGTTGGGCCGAACACTCTACCGGCCGGAGCCTTTGCTCGGCTGTTCCGAACGGGTTTGGATCTCGGCCCTGCCGAACAGTGGGATCGCAATCCGCACAGATCTTCGGCCCCCTTGGGGCGGCTTCTTGACCAGGTCGTCTCAGAAACGCCCGGTAATTCAATTTCCAAAGCACGAACACACGTTCTCCGCTTTCTAAGGGACGTGCAGGCGCACCTTTCCAACTCACTCGAACGTGGGACGCGTGGTAGAAGACGTGCAAAGCACATCCTTCCGATCCGCTTCGGCGTGGGACACGTGCCAACGTTCCCACACTCTTCGGACCACGTCCTACACGCTGGGCCGGACGTTCCGGAGACGGTTGGATTCCTATTCTATAAATATCCCGACGGCACTCCAAATCGAAGGTACAGGCACACTCGCGCTTAGAGCTTACTTTCAAGTTACTTTCGTTCTCTCTAGAAGGCTAACTTGATCGTCGGAGTGCCCACCGGAGATCCAACCCCCGGTGTGCACTAATTTAGTGTTGAGTGTTTTGCAGATCAGTCAAAGAGATCCGATTCGTCAACCCGAGAAGTCAAGAGTGGATTCCAGACTCCACAATTTGGCGACCACAGTGGGAGATCCTTCTGACTTCTCAACTTCAAAACCCTCACAGTAAAGCTTTACCAGAACCTTCAACCCAACCAACAATGGTGATCACCGGAACAGAACCTTCAGTCCTACCAGCCATTCCACCTCCTCCCCCTGCTGACCTGAGGGACAGAGCGTATGTCGAGCGCCTGGAGGCTCGACTGGCAGAACGAGACCAGCTGCTTCACCTGGTCAGAGAAGAGATTGCACAACTCAAGGTTGCCATCAAACCCAACCAGAATGGCGAGACATCGCAGGCTCGGCGACGAAGGCGCCGCAGGACACGCTCTCCAGAGCGAAAAGAAAGAAATAAGCGTCCGGCCCTCGAACGGCTGGGAGCCGAAACCGAGGTCGACGCGATCAACGATACACGAGGCCAGGGCCGAACCCGAACCGCACCATCTGCAAACTGTTCGGATTCCGAACGAGGAGCTCGGAGGATCTCGGTTCACAGAAGGTTGGGAGCCCAGCCAGTTAGTAGCACCCAGTCGTACTCTCCTCCGACAACACCTTCGGACGACACCCCGACCCATGAAACTGAAATGGATCGGAGGTATGGCGGCCGAAGGGATCAATCCCCATCCAGACGTCATAACTATCGAGGGCGTTCCCCTCGATACCACGGTGGGCAAGACCTCAGACCACAACTGGTGGCTAGGAGGGGGGGGAGAGCCGAGCAAGGTCCTCGGCCAGCACGTTCGCAGTGCGACATCATCCACGATCAGCTCATCTCTTCTCCCTTTACCAGGGAGATAGATGGAGTGCGTCCACCGCGTGGCTTCAATTCCCCAAAATTCAGTAAGTATGACCCAAAAACCGACGCCTACCTGCACTTAGTGCACTTTCGTCAGATGATGTCTCTCTACAGCACCGATGACGCCTTGATGTGCAAGCTGTTCCCTTCCAGCTTGGGGGAACTGGGGCTCCTCTGGTTCGACAAATTGCCGAAGGGTTCCATCCCTTCTTTCAAGGACCTATCCCTCGCCTTCCTGGCTCGGTTCGTCACCAGCAGCAGGCAGAAGAAAGGAGTCGACTCCCTCCTCGCACTTCGGAAGTCGGCAAATGAGTCTCTCAGGCAGTACGCTGCTAGGTACTAGGAACTCTTCAATGAGATTCAAGGCTGTGACCCTGCTATTGCTGTGACTTCATTCAAGCTCGGGTTGGATCACCGAAGCAGGTTGTTCGAGGACCTCATGTTATCCAATCCTACCGACATGGATGACCTCATGGCCCGGATCGACAACCACTGCCGGTTGGAGGAGGCACGCAGCGAGCGGCGTCAGGCCGAACAAAACCATCCCCGCCAGGGGGAAGGGAACAAACATACACCACACGGCTCGCGCCGGAGTGTGAACGTGGTGTCCTCTGGGAAGAATAAGGGACCTCGGGCGTTCGAGTTTGCTGCGGTGAAGACGGTCTTCAAAATCCCGACGTACGAGATCCTCAAGAAGATACAGAATGAGCCGTACTTTGAGTGGCCGAGGCGGCCAATGGGAGAACAGCGGAAGACGCCGGATTCTCCGTACCGTTGCTCCTACCACAGGGAAAAGGGTCACTTGACCACACGTTGCCGAGCGTGGAAGGATTTCCTGGAACGGCTGGTATCGCAGGGACTCCTCAAAGAATTCATCAACGAGGAGAAAACACAAGCCGGACCACAGACAGAACCGGAAAAAGAGAACAGTGGGGAAGTCCGGGTGATCGATGTCATCCACGGAATGGTGGATGCAGCGGCCGAGGAAACTCTTCGGGCCGAGATCAGGCGTGCGGCGTGCGGCAAGCAGGTCATGTCCGTAAGTGCGGGAAGCAAGCGTCCGCATCTCGACAGTCATTCTGGGGGGAACCTGTCATTTTCTGATCAGGACCTTCAACGACTCCAGATGCCGCATAATGACGCGTTGGTCGTCTCTCTCACCCTCGGCAACTCGCTGGTTCGCCGAATACTGGTCGACCAGGGGAGTTCGGCCGAGGTCATGTATTACCCCCTGTTCAAGGCATTGCACTTACAGGAGGCCGACCTCACACCTACCGAGGTGCCGCTGGTAGGGTTCAACTCGGCTCCTGTATGGCCCCTTGGTAAGATCACGCTCCCTATCCGCACGGGCACAAGGACCGTGGAGGTCGAGTTTGTGGTCGTCGATGTGCCGAGCCCATACAACGCCATCGTCGGCCGCGTCTGGCTACACAAACTTGGGACCGTAGCCTCAACTTATCATCAAGTACTTCGCTTCAATGGGATGTGGGGACCCGAAGAGGTGCTAGGTGATCAATTAGCCGCCAAAAAATGCTATGTGGCGGCGATCAAGAGCAAGGTCTGCCCTGAGCAGGTCCAATGGGTGGAAGCGCCGGACGCTCCCCTCCTGGACGACGTCGGCACACCAGCTGCCGAAAAAGCAGTTGAGGATTTGATCACAGTACCGGCCGACGACATCAATACCGACAGGACTTTCTTGTTGGGATCAACCCTATCACCAGCCGAGCGGGAATCCATGACCTCCTTCCTCAAGAAAAACATTGAGGTGTTCGCATGGACACCATATGAGATGCCGGGCATCGATCCAGACTTCATCTGTCACCACCTCAACGTGGACAGATCTTGCCGACCCGTCATTCAAAAACCGCGACGTTCGGCCACAATCCATACCGACGCGGTCATCGAGGAGGTCGACCGACTGCTGGAAGCTGGGGCAATCAAGGAGGTACAGTACCCCACTTGGTTGGCCAATACCGTCGTTGTGAAAAAGAAAAATGGTAAGTGGCGCGTCTGCGTCGACTATACAAATTTGAACGATGCCTGCCCCAAGGATTGCTTCCCTGTACCGAGGATCGACCGCCTCGTTGACGCTACATCTGGGCACGCTCGGTTTAGTTTCATGGACGCCTACCGGGGGTACCATCAGATTGCCATGCACGGTCCGGATATGGAAAAAACTGCCTTCATCAGTCCCCGTGGTTTGTACTGTTATCGGGTCATGCCCTTCGGTCTCAAGAACGCGGGGGCCACGTACCAACGGATGGTCACAAAGATGTTTGCCAAACAGATCGGAGATACGATGGAGGCATACATTGACGATATGGTGGTAAAGAGCAAATTTGAGGCTGAGCACCTCAAGCACCTACAGGAGGTATTCGACATTTTGAAAGCGCACAAGCTCCGTCTCAACGCCGACAAATGTGCCTTCGGGGTCGGCTCTGGGAAATTTCTTGGGTACCTTGTCACCAGAAGGGGCATCGAGGCCGATCCGAACCAAATCGCTGCCGTCAACAACTTAGCAGCGCCGTACAGTATCAAGGGGGTTCAGAAGTTAACAGGTATGGCGGCCGCTTTGAATAGGTTCATCAGCCGATCTTCGGACAAGTGTCGTCCATTCTTCGCACTCCTGAAAAAGTGCAGCCGAAGGAGCTTCGAATGGAGTCCAGAATGTGATCAGGCGCTTCTGGATCTGAAGGCCTACTTGTCTTCGGCGCCACTACTCTCAACGCCGAAGGACAAGGAACCTCTGTTCATCTATCTGGCCGTATCTCCACACGCGGTCAGTTCTGTTCTTGTTCGGCAGGATGACCGAGCTCATCTGCCCATCTACTACACCAGCAAAACACTGGTCAGTGCCGAGACCAGATATCTGCCTTTGGAGAAACTAGCACTAGCGCTAGTGTCCGCTTCTAGGAAGCTTGCGCCGTATTTCCAAGCGCACCCCATCACGGTTTTAACATCACAACCTCTAAAAAGCCTGTTCCGTAAGGCTGATCTGTCTAACCGAATCTCAAAGTGGGCCGTGGAGTTGGCCAACTTTGACATACAATACCAGCCGAGGACGGCGATTAAGGGGCAGGTTCTGGCGGATTTCATCGCCGAGTTCACGCCGGATTCAGGTACAACACTGCCGAACGAAGAGTCGGCAGGATCAGTTCAATGGCAACTATTCCATGGCCATTCTTGGAGGATGTTTGTGGATGGCGCATCCAATAATCATGGTTCCGGAGCCGGGGTCGTTCTGATTTCACCGGAGGGAATTGTCCATGAATTGGCAATCCGGCTTGACTTCCTCGCCTCAAACAATGAGGCCGAATACGAGGCCGTACTTGCCGGTCTTCGTTTCGCAGCAGACCTCGGTTCGGAGAACATTAAAGCTTACAGCGACTCTCAGTTGGTGGTTCACCAACTTTCCGGCGAGTATGAAGCTCGCGACGACCGAATGTCCCGCTACCTTACCGCTTTACAACTTGCCAGCAAACAGTTCCGCACTTTTTCATTGGAGCAGATTTCTAGAGAACACAACGCCCATGCCGACGCTTTAGCCGGTCTCGCGTCGGCCACGGACGCTGGGGGGCAGAGGACCGTATCTATCGATATCCTCCCACAGCCGAGCATCGAAAAATCTGCGACCGAGCCAGTGTATTGCATCTCACAGGAACCCAGTTGGATGGACCCTATTGTAGCGTACCTTCAAGACGAGGCGTTACCCGAAGACCGAAGGGAAGCACACAAGATCACTCACAAAGCTGCCCAGTTCTGGCTAGGACCAGGTAACAAACTCTACCGGAGAGCCTTCTCGGCACCTTATCTGCTTTGTGTGCACCCCAAACAGACTGGGGCTATTCTTCAGGAATTACATTCGGGCAGCTGCGGATATCACTCTGGAGGACGATCGCTCGTGCATCGTGCCCTGACTCAAGGCTATTGGTGGCCTAACATGAAAAAAGAGGCCGACGAGATGGTAAAAAGCTGCGACCAATGTCAGAGGTTCTCTACGCTCATACATCAGCCGGCCGAAGAACTCAATCCGCTATCTAGTCCATGGCCGTTCGCACAATGGGGGCTGGATATAGTCGGAAAATTCCCTGTGGCCCTAGGAGGCTTTAAATTCTTGATCACCGCTACGGACTACTTCACCAAATGGATCGAGGCCGAACCATTGGTCAAAATTGAAGACAGAGATGTGAAGAGGTTCGTATGGCGGAATATCATATCAAGGTTTGGTATCCCCTATGCTTTCATATCAGACAACGGCACGCAGTTCGTTGGGGACCTGTTTACCAACTTCTGCGCCGAGCACAGGATCCGCTTCTTCAATTCCACACCGTCATACCCACAGTGTAACGGACAGGCCGAAGCTTCTAACAAAATCCTCTTGAACGGAATCAAAAAATGACTAATGGCAGCAAAGGGTAAGTGGGCCGAAGAGCTTTATAGCGTTCTATGGGCATACCGGACCACGCCTCGCCGCTCCACTGGCCGAACACCGTTCTCCTTGGCCTTTGGCACAGAAGCTGTTATACCTTTGGAAGCTGGGCTCCCGACGATGCGGACAGAAGGATTTCATCCGGACACCAACGACAAGGCTTTATCAACGGCCTTAGACCTGGCCGAAGAACAGAGGGAAGCTGCTCGGATCCGAATCGCCGCTTATCAGCAAACGATATCTCAGGGTTATAACGCCAGAATTCGGCCCAGATCCTTCAAACCGGATGATCTTGTTTTAAGAAAGGTCGTCGGCGCGAAACGTACAAATAAGCTCGGTCCTAATTGGGAAGGTCCCTACCGAGTGATCAAGGTCGTTGGGGTCGGCTCCTACAAACTAGAAGACATGGATGGGACGCCTATTCCCCGACCTTGGAATGCTCGCAACTTAAGGAAGTACTTCCATTAAGTTCTCTCTCTGTTTGTCTTGTCACGAGAAGTGCGTGGTCTACGGCCTCACTCTCTTCAGTTTATTCATTTTTGGTTTATTTTTGTAATCGAGATTTGTTAGCAGTTTGTAACTCCTCATGTTCGGTTTTTTCTATACTTAGTAAAATTTTTGAAATTTCTCCAAACGTTCGGCGACGTGCCTCTGTGTTATCCGTTACTGAACGGTTCGGTTTTTTCTATACTTAGTGAAATTTTTAAAATTTCTCCAAACGTTCGGCGAACTGCTCCTGTGTTATCCGTTACTGGACGGTTCGGCTTGTTGTTTACTTGTGAAATTTCTGAGATTTCTCCGAATGTTCGGCGACGTGCCTCTATATTATCCGTCACGGCACGGTTCGGTTTATTCTATACTTGTGAAATTTTTGAAATTTCTCCAACTGTCCAAACACTGTGACACTCTGTTATCCGTTACATAATGGTTCGGTGTTAACCGTGCAGTCGCATAAAAGGAAATAAACCGAGGTGCTTCGGTGATCATTATAAAGAAGAGACAAAAGGCACGGTTCGGCAAATAACAGCTGCTCGTATTCAAATTTGGAGTTCAGTACATGAAAAGCTATTAAAGCAAAATGAAGATAGAATTGGCGCGCAGGCCCTACTCTAAATTCCTACTTAAACGGCCGGGCCACCATCTTCGGCGACGGAAGAGTCAGGTACTCGTTCCGTGTTCGGGGGGCCAGTCTCTTGGACCGGGGATTGCGCGACGGCAGCACCGTCACTGGCCGGCTCAGCAGCAGCAGAAGGTTCTCCGTACGGCGGGATATCCTCGTACAGAGCTGACCCTTCCGGCACTCCAGCAGCCTTCAGTGCCCGGCAGTAGCCGCTACGGAAAGCCCCCTCCAGAAGCTCGGCCAATTGGGCATTGATGCCCTCCATTTGCTTCAGGAATTTCTCCTGAGCTTCGGCGTAGCCGTCGTTGTAGCCTCTGGAATCGGCCTCGTCGACCTTCTTGGCCGTGTCTGCCTTTGAGGCCTCCAGCTCTGCGGCAAGAGCCTTCCCATTCTCCTCGGCAATGGACAAGGCCGTGCGGATGGCATTCCGCTCTTCTCGAATTGTGTTCTTTGACGCACTCTCCTGCTCGAGTGCGGTCTTCAGACCACGGATTTGATGGGCCTTCCGCATCAGCCCGTCGGACACGGGAGCCAGGTGTTGGGTCGCCTGCATTACGAGACCGAAGAAAATAATCAGTACGGCGCATAAAAAAAGAACTTGGCGAAAGTAAGAAAAGAAAAGGGTAAAATACCTTGACCATGAGCCGAGCCATCTCGAGGAAAGACAGGTCCAGCGGCGTCGGCAGCGCCTCGGCATCCTTAGGGAGTGTCATCCCTTCAGCCAAGGTCAACGCCATGAGCGGGTCGGCGCTGATGGTGTCATCAACGGTCAACGGCCGGCCGAGGAAAGTGAGTTTCGGCTTGAAGAGTTGGGGCGTTGACGTGCCCGTTGCTTCGGTTGAAATCGGGGGCTGGCTCGTCTTCGGCGGAGCCATAGCACCCCCCTTCGAATGCCCGGCCACAGAGGCCTTCTGTCGGGAATCCCCCTCGGACTCCCTCGTCTTTTTGGAGGCAGCAGTGCTCTCCTCCGCCCCTTTCCTCTTCTTCTGAGGATCGGCAGTACGGGGTGGCTGCTGGGTGGTTTTGCCGATGGCAAGCTTCAGAGTGACCTCTTCGGGGGCCTTCCTCGGCATATTGGCAGCCTCTGCGATAAATGTCCTCAGTCCTTGTTCACTGAAGTCAAATGACGAGCAAAGACTATAACTTGACGGGGTTGATGGAGAGCAGGTACCTGAGGAAATTTGGATGACCTCGGTGTCGGCTCGGTTCTCTTCTAGAGCTTCGGAGCTTTCGCTGCTGCTGGAATTTTCTCGGCACTTGAGCTTTGACCGGTAAACCTCGACGTAGCCGAGCAGAGCGGAGCAGTGTCTATGCCTCCTCCGAACAGTGAATGCTCGGCTGATTCTATCCCAGTCGGCCTTACTCCGTAGGCGGTCGACAACTTCTTTTCCTGCAAAAAGATGAAGGAATCAGAAGCGAGCTAAAAGACAGAAACGAACAGGTCAACGGACCGTACAAAGACTCACCGGCAAACCCAGGAACGCGCGGAATGGAGTATTGACGAAATTCGCCGGACGCGAATTCGAACTCTCCTCGGACTACGACGAAGTCATTGGCATACTTGTCGGAGTCCGGGAGCCCTCTGATTAGCCTCCTTTGTCCGGTTCGGCAGCTCAGGTATTTCCTCCTGGCCACCTTGTTCTGGCTTACTAGGTAGAGGCCGAACAAGTCTTCAACCTCGAATTCGAGGTGGTACCTCTCCTTGAGCTCTATGACCCCTACCACTATTCGGTAGAAGTTGATAGTCACTTGGGAAGGGGTCAACTGGAGCACGCTCAGCACTTGCCGAAGGAAAGGATGGAACGGAAAGCGCACGCCGCCCTCGATGATAGCCATCAAGGGCAGAACGATCTGGAAGTCGTCTGTCGTGACGCTCTCCTCCGGCCGAACGAGGTCTACGAAGACACTGTCCGGAATGCCGTAAGTTGCGCGGAAGTCTGCGAGACTCTCCGGATCCTCGAAGAAGCGGGAGTAACGGTTCTTCATCGGGTGAGTGGCCGAAGTCTTCGGCATCACTTCTGGGGTCCCTGCCGAGCCGCTGGTCCCGGCTTGTTCGGCGCTATTGGATGACATCCCCGCTGAGTCTACTTCTGGTCTGGACATCCTATAAAGAGTGCACGGGTGTTAAAAAATAAAAGGTGACTCAGCTGGGGCCTAAACTAATGGGGCCGGGGCTTCGAAGCCCCTCAGGATATCCTCGGCAAAAACACCGTCGCTCGGCCAGAACGCTTGTCGCTCGGCCAAGTTTTGGATTTTTGCCCAGGCGACACGATTCCTAAGGTCGTCCTAAACCTATCAGAAAAGGGAAATTATTGCAGAAAAAAGAAATCAGCGGAAACTTACCCAAGCGAACGCGGTGATTTGTTGATGGAGTTTGGAACTCTTCGAACTCTGGATGATTGCGCAAGAACTGGAAGAAAATTCTAGAGAGAGAGGGGGTCGCAAGAATCTGGGAGTAGGAAAAGCTCCAAGATCTCCCAGGGCCTCTATTTATAAGAAGGTACCAAGGCGGGAAAACGGCCGGCGTGAGTAACGAGGCGCCCCTGCACGAGGATTTGAATCGTTCCGCCTCCCACCGTCAAATGGGTGCCACGTGTCATCACTTCAGGTTCTGACGTTTCGCGTGCGCCGCCCTTCAGCGCCCCTTCGGCTCTACCGTTTGATGAAACCACGTGTCGCGATCTCAGATCCTGACACTTCGCATCCGCCGTTCTGCAGTGTCCTTTCGGCTCTGCCATTAAAGGAAGCCACATGCCATCATCTCATCGCTTGACACTTCGCATCCGCCGTTCTGCAGTGTCCTTTCGGCTCTGCCGTTGGATCGAACGCCACGTGTTGCAATTTCCGCTACTGACGATTCACGTCTGTTCGGTTCCGAGCAGAATGCCCCAGGGCATCAATAACAGACACAATTTCTTCACGGCCTTCAAGAAAAATCTGCCTTCATGCCGGGGCTCGGCCACATGGTCAATTCCCCCGTACCAAGCTGCGTACGACTGAATTGAGGGGCTATTGTAGTAGGCCGGAATAGTCATTGATGGGCCCCCGGCCCATGACCAGCTGCACCATACTCAGGGGCTCCACGAAGCCCAAACTCACCTGGGTTGGGCCGAACACTCTACCGGCCGGAGCCTTTGCTCGGCTGTTCCGAACGGGTTTGGATCTCGGCCCTGCCGAACAGTGGGATCGCAATCCGCACAGATCTTCGGCCCCCTTGGGGCGGCTTCTTGACCAGGTCGTCTCAGAAACGCCCGGTAATTCAATTTCCAAAGCACGAACACACGTTCTCCGCTTTCTAAGGGACGTGCAGGCGCACCTTTCCAACTCACTCGAACGTGGGACGCGTGGTAGAAGACGTGCAAAGCACATCCTTCCGATCCGCTTCGGCGTGGGACACGTGCCAACGTTCCCACACTCTTCGGACCACGTCCTACACGCTGGGCCGGACGTTCCGGAGACGGTTGGATTCCTATTCTATAAATATCCCGACGGCACTCCAAATCGAAGGTACAGGCACACTCGCGCTTAGAGCTTACTTTCAAGTTACTTTCGTTCTCTCTAGAAGGCTAACTTGATCGTCGGAGTGCCCACCGGAGATCCAACCCCCGGTGTGCACTAATTTAGTGTTGAGTGTTTTGCAGATCAGTCAAAGAGATCCGATTCGTCAACCCGAGAAGTCAAGAGTGGATTCCAGACTCCACAATATGTTACTAATTCATTTTGATATTCAATGAACATGATTTTTTACATAATTAATGTTATTGCCAAATTTATAAAAATAAATGGTCAAGCTCATCAAGATGGACCCTTCTCGGACTAAAAAACAAGTTAAACTGAATCCTTTAATTAATTTAAAAATTAGAGAGGATCGGCTTCTTTTTTAAATTCACATTGGTCTTTTAAAATTAGTTTTAAAAAATCAAGTTCATTAATTTGTTGTTAATAAAATGACCTCAACAAAACTTAAAGTCTTGATGTGCTGTAGTTTTATTGACAGAAGTCGACCTACCATCTCTTTCTTTATATATTTCTGGCCAATTGGATGCCTTAGGTCAAAACTCTCCTGCCATTTTTTCTTTTATTTATTAAGTAATTTAGCCTCCGTGATTTGTTTAAAGAAAATATATTTTGTTTTAAACGATTCGTAGAATAAAACTTTTTGATTGTTAAGAAATGAAGAAAGTGCGCTACAGCCTAAAAGAAGATTTCAAAAAGACCTACTTTAGAAGAAACAAAAACAATGGGACCAAACAATGCCTTATTAATGTCTTAATTTGGATCCACAGAATATCTGGGTATTTTCGATTACCCTCGAGATGACCATAAAGAGAGGGAAAAGTCTACTGATACATCTAATTTATCATATTAGTTAATTAAATTTATCATTTTAATGATCAGAACTACTTGTTCTTTAGACAATGTCAAGAATGATGATACGCTAAAATTCATATCCATTGAATATAATAGATAAACACATGATTGAACACATTTTATCTTGTACAGGTGTTAACCTTTTACAAGCTAAATGTGTCATTATCATTTCTTTATCTATATATATGATGAATATGAATTTTGATAATCCTGATAATTAAAGTAGTAAATTTTATTATTTCGTATAATAAATTAGGGGAAAGCTTATATGGACCAATACTTTTTTAGACTAATATTAGACCAACATC
Source organism: Arctostaphylos glauca (assembly GCA_019985065.2). Classification (NCBI taxonomy): domain Eukaryota; kingdom Viridiplantae; phylum Streptophyta; class Magnoliopsida; order Ericales; family Ericaceae; genus Arctostaphylos; species Arctostaphylos glauca. Next base: position 19,641,562 of record JAHSPW020000007.1, on the reverse strand, counting down.
CAAACTCTTCATGCCTGATTAAATTGTAATGATCCGAACCGTTTAATGTGTTTAAAATATGTTTTTAAGGCTACCCGCGAGAAATCAGCTCAAAATATTACCGAAAAACGCTTGATCCAAGCAGTGGTTCATAAAGCAGTTCCTGTCAGCATTTTGGACCACTGCTTGGATCAAACCCTTTACGATAATATTTTGAGTTGATTTCTTGTGAGTACCCTTAAAATCATGTTTTAAACACATTGAACAGTTCGGATAATTAAAATTTAATCAAGAATAAAGAGTTTAGATGTTGGTTTAATATTGTTTAAAAAAATATTGCTCCCTTAGCCTCTCCCAATAAATTAAATGTAAATTTAGATATAAAATTAGATCGTGTAAATAGATTTGTTCCAAAGAGAGACAACTAGTAGCCCTTGTTTGGTTGACATGAAGTAGGTGACGGCAATCAGTTGGAGTGGGCATTCTGAACTTCTAATCACGTGCATGCTTACTCAATCAACACGTGATCATCAAATAGTGTCTAGTTAATTTGTTTGGCCTCCATATTCAACCAAACTTTAAATTCATGTGTCCAACTAATATTAAACAAATAATTAAATAATACAAACACTTCTACCTTTTCATATTCTACAGTCCATACATCCTTATTTATCCACATTCTACGCTTGCTAACTTGATTGTCGTAGAATTCTTGACCGAACAAATACCAAACTTATGTGTAGGAGTCAGAGCAAGAGCTTGAGAGCAGATTACCGGTTTTCGACACCACCAACAAATATTCATGAATAGACCCTTAAAAATATTATTTATATTCTAATCTAGGTTCGCGAACATAATTGAATCGAATAGTATCAAGATTTTCTAGCTCATTTTCTAAATTAGGTTTAATTTATTTATTAGACGAATCAAATTCAAACGAATCCGTAATAAAATGAACCTATTGAACCTTGAACTACAGTCTAACAAATCACTTCTCTACTACATGTTTCAGTGTTTGCTTGGGCCAAACTCTTGCCTGTATGGAGGCCCATCCGTATGTTGCAGATCTGACCTAGGTTTAATTGATGTAACATGTGGATGTGCCTCCATATGGTTTTAATTGATGGAGCGATAACAATTCGTTTGGCAGCAAATCTTTTTTTCATGCTCATACGAAACACATGTTACTACAATAAAAGGTAGAATTTTTAACTTTTGATAAACACGTAAAAGTCTTAAAAATGCTGCTAAGACTCTTTACTGGCGTTTTTGGCCCCTTTTTCGGTGTTTATGAAAAATGCTGCTAATACTGTTGTCAGAAAAACTTACTGGCGTTTATAAACGTCGCTAAAATTTGTCGGCGCATTTTGCCGACATTTGACAAACGTCATTTTCTGGTGCCGTGAGGTATTTCCCGCGTTTTAATAAACGCTAGGAATGTATTTCCGTCTTACAACAAAAATATAATTATCTACAATCTAGAGAAAAGAAAAAAAATACTATTTTGATGTGTGAATGGTACATTATCTGATACATACATTAATTTTTCAACTTTTCATAATAAATCTTCATTTATGTGTTACTGGTCCTCTCTTTGTTGCTACTCGTTTTTCATCTATTTTGTTATGGCATTTATTCAGTCTTTACTTAGGATGTCAGGACGAGCTTACGAAAACAGAAATTAATAAATTTTTGAGAGACTAATCTTATCGTCAACCAAGAGGAGTCGCGATATGTTGACTTTATAAAAATAAATAGCAACTGAAAAAATTCGTATCTAAAATCTAAAATCGTAGACCTTGACATGCAATTCAAAGGTTGCTCAACTAGTGTTATCTTAATAGTGCATGTGCTTCCCACACATTTTTTTTCCTGGAATTCACAGTACCTTCACTTGGAGTACAGTCAGAGTGAATATGATAGCAAAACGTTTTGGAATAACAAAAGAATTTAGGATTAAAACCCGTACCAGAGTTTCTCTATAACGCGTCGATGTCAGACACGTTAATAAAATAATAAAGTAAATAAAATTTCGAATCTTCCATTTTAAAACATAGAGTTTAATACAGATGATCGTTTCTTAACAAAATACATGAGCTTGGAAATAAAGTTGTTTGTCAAAAAGTACATCAAAAAGACTTCTCAAAGAAAGTCAAAGCAACAAGGCTAACTAGGTGGAACTAAGGCCGATGGTGTCGTCCTCTGGAAAGGTATCCTCCTGGATAGTATTCGGGTTCCGCTTCATCTTCATCCATACCTAGCATGAAGCGCCAGAGGCAAAAGAAATATGCACTATGAGTTTTGACACTCAATAAGAAAATCCTACCCTTTAGATTTCCTTTTTAATGTTCGGAATGTCATGATGTATAATTAAAAATGAACAGTAAATCCGAAAACGGTAAAATGTAAGTGCTGAAATAAAGTGTCAAGATGTTAAGTCTCATAAGATTAGTGATATCACAATATTCTAGGAACTATCATAGTTTTCAATTCAATCAATTCAAGTATGATCACGTCATACCATATTCCATCATTCAATCTCAATATGATGTTCTTATTGATGATGATCATGACCTCTTTGCTTACCGTGCTTTCTAACTATCATGCTCCCCAACCATTATAGCTCGTTCGTCATGTTCTCAATCAATATGTTCAGCCTAACCATTATATGCTCCCTTATCATGCCAACAACAAAAGTACGCTTAGAACACTTGATGCCACTACATTAAATAAAAGGCATGCTAAGTTTATATATGCCAAGGTATGAGCATAACTTGTCTAAATGCATGACACAATTAAATGCGCAACTTGGATTATACATAACTTGGGTACATCACACCTTTGATTTAGTCAAAGTTTCAAGTCGTATCACACTCAAAATAACCAAAGATATTTTCACGGAGAATATATTTACAATAACATCCAACATTCACAGTTTTCATTAGTTTCAGAGTTGGGCACCCATAGGACGCCCAAATATCATTTACCAACAATTAACTTCATAAGTTCGCATACGTAAATCAAACTAAATCATACTTTCATGGTGATCATGCTATTTGATTTTATAGTATAAAACATATATCATCATGGCATAACAAAACTAAATGATGTGTTTCAGAAAATCTGAATAGCATTCTAACATAATAAAATGGGATGGCATAGTGTAATTTAATCATTTCGGGTCGTGAAATTTGAATAGTAATCTAAGTATGCATTAAACGAACTAACATGACTAAGAGGCAAATGATAATAATCTTATTCCATAGGTATTCGAGATTTGTGAAGGCTTTCTAATTGTTTGAAGTATAATTTCTAAGGTTAAGAGTAAGTTCATCTTTTATTAAGTTCATCCAATTGAAGTTCATGTTTCTAAAATAGGATGACTTCCAAAGATAAAAGTCATCTGGATGGATTCTTAAGGGTCATCCGGATGGACTCTTATGTTTTCTAAATAAAAATGACTTGGATGTATGTTCCTAAGCAGTAATATAAAACAGAGGTGAGGTGTATCCAGATGGATTCTCTAGGTTATCTGATTGAATATGTTTTCTAAGGCAAAATAGGATACTGAGAGTGACTTCGCCCAGTTGGATGGGTTTTGGGTCATTCGGTTGAAATATTAGTTTCTGAGGCAAAATGATGGTTACATGCCATAAAAATTTTCTTTGGATTTACTTGTTTGCTTCAAAATTGAGCCCACAATAACTATTTTCACAACTCAATTTTAAGAATTTTAAAGAAAACAAGTAAGAAATTTATTGATGAAATTTTATTTAGAAAGAAAATAATTTATTTTTTTGGGATAAAATAAGAAATTCATTGACGAAATTCTATCTTGGAAATTTTGAGTTCACAATTAATTTTAAAATAAATTTTTAAGTCAACAGTAAATTTGTAGTATTTTTCTGAGAAAAAATCCGGATAGTACGATCGAAAGAGGATTCGAATAAGCAGTGTCGGTTACTTTTTTTACTCCAAAAATGGACAGCAATGAAGTTATTTTTTTTTCCCAGGTTCAAAATAATTAGTTTGAACAATTTTTTTTTTACTGCAAAACAAGGACTGACCTCTCGCTTGGATATAAGACTCCCGCCGTCGACAGATGTCCCATGCCACGTTTCGTGAACAGCTATGCCCGAGAATGAATGAATTGTGATATAGCGCCGAATAAGCCACTGCTCTATTCCCGACTCGAAATCCATAAAATAAAGGACTTTAAAGAGAAAGAAAAAGTGGGAAGTGAGTGTCAAGAGAGAAAAAGGGGGGCCTTTCTCCTCCATTTGTATACCATTTGTACAAATAATTTGTACTTATAGCAAAATTTCCCGCACAACAAGTCTCGGAATCTGTGTATATGTCCGTAACTATAAAAAGAGTCAATTTTAAACCATTTTTAGCATGATCATGGTCATATTATTAACCTAAACAAAATCCACCCTTGGTCCCATTCTACAATAATACTATTTTCATACTCTGCATTCTAAACGTGGCAATTTTTCTAACTTTATTGGAAAAAGTCTAGCAATAAAGCATTTTGTAAAATAAATTAAGACTATTGATCCACGAGTCTTCTAAAATTATTAGAATTCACATTTATCGAATAATTTCGAATTATATATTCGTAGATTCAATGGTTCTGTGGTTATATGTCTCCAGATGTATTTGTGTTCGTGGACTTTTTGCATTGTAAACGCTTTAAGTTGATAACCTTTTCCACGTTTTTTTTTTTGGGAGAGAGAGAGAGAGAGTCCTCCCTCCCTCATCTCTATCAAGCATCATCCTATCCATCTGATCGTCTGTACAGTCATCACCTAAATAGCAGACGTAAATTGCTACTCACCCCCCCCACCGGACAAAAGTCACACCCCTCCCCAACAAACACCCAACTTTTTTAAGTAATTACAAAGATGCCATTCATTCTTTTTTTTTCTCTCCAATTGCAAAAATGCCATTTTCCTTTCACATATAAATTACAAAAATGCCACTTTTCTCTCTTTTATTATTTCACATTAATTTTAACAAAAAATTATAATTAAAAATAAAATTTAAATAATAACAATATGTACTTTTAAAAAAATTAACTAATTAAACTCTTTATTTTTAAACGAATTCTCTATTTTTTTTTATAAAAACTCATAAAATTAGAGACCGTTGTTAGTTTTAAAATATATCAATTAGTCCACGATTAAAATTTTAAATTTTTTTAACCAATAAATTTTTTATCTTCACACTATTTTTTTTATTTTTTTGTGTAAATCCATAAAAATTAGATGCCGTATATAGCCTTTAGAATTTAGAATTTACTAATTAAGGCATAGTTGAATTTTCAAATTTATTTTAATCAATTTACAGTTTATTTTTTTTTGTGATATACAAAGTTTATTGTGTATTTTTTGGGTGTACAAAATTTATTGTGTACTTTTATTCTTAAACTAGATATTTGTTAGACTTTTATGTTCTAATTTACTTAAATATTTTGTAGGTATCAAATAGGTTCACAAAATAAAAAATTTGTGGAGATGATAATAAATAAACTTGATGTAGTTCAAGTAGTAAACTTTTTTCAAGGTTCAAGTCTTTAATATATGTATCCTTAAATTTTTATTTTTGGTAAAAAAAAAATAAAAGTGTAAAGGACCGAATAATTAATTTCTCCCAATTGCAACATTTGTAAGAAGTAGGGGATTAAAGCCTACCATATCAAAATTTTGTTTTCCAATACATCATTCATTTTTTATTTTTTAATACTTCTTTACTCCTTCTCATTACTCTATTTGTTATACGTTTTCTTTCTTTAACTATTTTCCCACATCTATAAATAAAGAGAAAGAATGAGAAATGGAAGACTTGAATTTTAATTTTTCCTAGTCTTACTATTTATTTTTCTAAATTTTTTACTTGTACTTTATGGAGAAACCAAGTATTAAGAGAAATTATATTATTATAAGTTAATATTTATGTAATGTATTTCAATAAGTTGTCTATAATTATTCCTTTTATTTTAAAGATGAGTATGTTAGTTTTTTTATTGTGTATAAATTTAAATGCTCGATCCGATAACACGAGACGCGGAAGATAGAAAAACATCGAAAATATGCTCAGACCTTTGGAATTTTACATGTAAATTTCTATATCACAAGATTCATACTAATTCGCATGATATATCTTAAATATTCAAGTTATTGGATGTGGTTGACCCCACTAGTATACCTTATATATTAAGTCGTGACACACTAATTATTTGATGCGTAAATTATTTTTTATTTGAGATTCCAAAAAAGTAATTTTTCTTATTTGTCTTTCCCAAAAAAGTAACGTTGGAGCTATGTACTCACTTAAAATGCATCAGATGACAACTCGTTATACAATACGTCTTAACTTATGGCCTGAAGTAATGAGTGAGAAAAATATTGATTAAAATTGTATTGCTATGTACTCCATTATTCACAATCTATTATAAACATTGTATTAAGAGTTGAAGTACTGATTAATTTATAAAAATGCTAAACATTGTAACATTCGTTTAACTTGTCTATTTTGTTAAATATAACTTTGAAGTACTAATTATTGGAGTGGAATATAAAAAGAATAACACACCACGTAATATATTTACGACAATTACGAATGATATTTTAAATTTTTTTGGCCCTATTTTCATATTACAGAACATTTATATTTTTTGTCTTTATTTTTAAACGAAAAAAGATGTGAAAAAAGTAAAAAAAATTTAAGTATCACGAAACACTTAAATTTTTTTTAAAAAATTTAAATATTTGCACTTAAATTTTTAAGTATCACGGAACACTTAAAAAAATAACAATAAAATTTTTTCCAATAATCAAGCTCGCGGTTGATCTTTAAATATTATTTTTAATCACACAATAATTTTTTTATATTTTTTTGAATTTAAAATTTACACAATACAAAATTTATTTTGATATCACAAACACTTAAAAGAGAACAGCTCCTTCCCCGAAATGTTCTCCGCTCACTGATGCTCTCAAAGTAAATCAAGGGATTCTTTGGTAAAATGAACCATGGGCCCCCCTATTTTGTCGGCTGGGGGGCGAGTAGCAGCTCTCATAGCAGACGTTAACGTAACGGTATCGCTATCCAAATCCCATCCCAATTCATACTCTTCCAAATCCTAGTTCGTTGTTTTTTCCCGTAAAACCAATCGGATCTAAATCCGTAGCATTACTCACATTTCGCTTCAACGTATCTCCCCTCAATCCGATCTAAATCTAACGTGTAACTGGATTTTCCCTCTCTTTCTATTTTCCTGCGAATAAAATTTCGTGGTAAAATTTCGTAGGATCTCTCTAGAGAACCCTTTTAGGGTTTAATTCACAAATTTTTTCAATTTGGTGTAATAGTGGAGGACCCATATGCATCTCTGATATATAGGGGTTGAGAATTTGAAGAATCTGGGAGGGGCTCAAAAGAACTTGGATCCTGCTTGGAATTGGAAATCCGAGCTGCGATCAAGAGGTTGGCGTTTGTTTATTTGAATTTTGATTTTGTTTTGCTTAGGCTCCTGTTTATTTGTTTGTCGAGGGATAATTATTGAGCTGACTATAGTTTCAATCGGCAGATTTTGAAGTGGAAATTCTCAGTTTCCTTGATTTCCGTTGGAATTCGTTGACAACACTATTTAGGGCAAAATTCCTTGGGATCATATTTTCTGTCGATTGATTTAGTACTCTCTTCCAGATACTTAATTTAAGGTGTTTATTGCATACCCAGGTCTTCATTTTGAGAGTTGTTAATTTTTTGTGAGATATGGATATCAGTAATGAGGCCCGGGTTGACCTATTCTCAATTGGACCTTCGACCATCGTCGGTCGGACAATTGCTTTGAGAGTCTTATTCTCCAAGTCAATTTCACATCTGAGGCATCAAATCTTGTACGTGTTGTTGTATTACTACCGTAGAGTTGAGAATTATTTGAAGAACTCTTCGATACCCATGATCTCCTGGCTTCATCCTCGAAACCCGCAAGGGATCCTAGTGATGGTGACAATTATTGCTTTCTTAATGAACCGATACGCAAACGTAAAACATAGGGCCGAGATGGCTTATCGGAGGAAATTTTGGAGGAATCTGATGAGGAACGCCTTAACCTACGAGGAGTGGCTTCATGCTGCTAAAATGCTGGATAAAGAGACCCCCAAAATGAATGAGTCTAATCTTTACGATGTAGAATTGGTGAGTAATAAACTCCAAGAGCTTTGTCACCGTCGCGAAGACGGTTCGCTGAGAGAGATTATATTTTGCATGCGAGCTGACCTTGTCAGAAATCTTGGTAACATGTGCAACCCTGAGCTACACAAGGGTAGGCTTCAAGTGCCCAAACTCATAAAAGAGTATATTGACGAGGTTTCAACTCAGTTGAGAATGGTTTGTGACCTCGATTCAGAGGAGCTTCTCTTGGAGGAGAAACTTGCTTTTATGCATGAAACAAGGCATGCCTTTGGGAGAACCGCTTTGCTTTTAAGTGGGGGTGCTTCCCTTGGCGCTTTCCATGTGGGTGTGGTGAAAACATTGGTGGAGCATAAGCTTTTGCCCCGGATCATTTCAGGGTCTAGTGTTGGATCAATTATGTGTTCTGTTGTAGCCACTAGGTCTTGGCCTGAGCTCCAAAGTTTCTTTCAGGATTCTTGGCACTCTTTGCAGTTTTTCGACCAACTGGGTGGGATTTTTGCTGTTTTTAAGAGGGTTATGACTCGAGGAGCAGTTCACGAGATCAGACAATTACAGATCATGTTAAGGCATCTAACTAATAATCTTACGTTCCAAGAGGCCTATGATATGACTGGCCGAATTCTAGGGATTACTGTTTGTTCCCCAAGGAAACATGAGCCTCCCAGATGCCTTAATTATTTAACTTCGCCTCATGTCGTTATATGGAGTGCAGTCACCGCATCTTGCGCCTTTCCTGGCCTTTTTGAAGCTCAGGAACTAATGGCAAAGGATAGGAGTGGTGATATTGTTCCATATCACCCACCCTTTCATTTGGCTCCAAACGAGGCTTCTGGTTTATCTGCACGGCGGTGGAGGGATGGTAGCCTGGAGAATGATTTACCCATGATGCAGTTGAAGGAACTTTTCAATGTCAATCATTTTATAGTCAGTCAGGCAAATCCTCATATTGCACCGTTGCTGAGGCTGAAGGAGGTGGTGAGAGCTTATGGCGGTAACTTTGCTGCCAAGGTGCGTGCTAGTAAACTGTAAAAGTTGATCTCTTGAATCAATGGTTGCTGTATTTTACTGTCTTTAAAATGCCCCTCTTTTGGTTTTCTCGTTTGTTATATATCTCTTCACTAGTATTTATGTCTCACGAATAAAGGATCAACGCTCAAAACAACAATTTGAGTATGGAGAATACTAGTACCGTATGCTTGTTCACTTTGTTGGCAAGTGGATTGCTTCGACGTCTCGCTATGATACTTAAAAAGGATTTCAGAGATCTTATATTATATGGTCAAGTTCTCATCTTAGAAATACAGCTCTGGAATTCACTCATTGCATTTCTGTTTCCCTATTCTGTCAATGGTTGTAACTATTGTTGGTTACAAATGTGAAATACACTGCAAAGTTGCTCCTGCCTCTTTTATTGTTATTGCATGTAGTCAAAGAAATAAAATAAAGATGCAGATAGAAACAAATGGATGGCATGTGAAGGATAAATTGATATGGTTACCTTAGTGTATGCCCATGTTTGACTACTAATTGTCCTCTTATATTAGTTGTCAACCTTATTTAAGTACTAATGGGTACACAAACGACTCCGAAGGAAAAAAATCCCAAAGATGTGCGTAACATTAGTATTTGATGGAGACACATTTTGAAGGAACATAAGTAGGTGAGCTAGTTGGGGACAAGATGCGGAAGGGTTTCCCTTAGTTAGGGAAAAAAAAACATGTGTGTGTCTGTGACTCTTTGGTGATTTGATCCGAATAGTAGGCCTTGCTTATGAAATGAATGTCAAAACCACACCTGGAACTGCTTGAAATCCAATCATGTTGGTATGTTGATTATCATCATTTAGACTCTTCTACCTTGTGTTTTGACATCTTATGCGTATATGGTGATAAAGTACGTAGGCCAATCACATGGATAAGAAATCTATGTATGTTGATATTTCTGGTGTTTTACTTTCAAATCTGTCAGTGCAACATTCATATAGTTGAGTTCTGATTCTTGTTCTCTTTGCATGCAGCTTGCTCATTTAGTTGAGATGGAGGTGAAACACAGATGTAACCAGGTATTGGAACTTGGTTTCCCACTAGGGGGTCTCGCCAAGCTGTTTGCTCAAGATTGGGAGGGCGATGTCACTGTTGTAATGCCCGCTACCCTAGCTCAGGTATTTACAAAGAAAGTTCATGATTTTAATAGATTTTTGGTAGATAATGCATTCATTACGAGAAATGAGAGAACAACAGGAGAATGAGCTTCGTGTAGAATCTTTGTTCCATAAAAAGAAAATCATTATTGATCAAGTTCAACGGCGTCTTGCCCTGCACTGTAGGGCCTGCCCACCTCATGTTCCTCTATCACGTCTTTGATTCTGCACTTTCCTCTTTAAGAGAGGAACATGATATGCCCCTCTAGCTGACTCTTCTGCTGCATGGATATCCTCTTTAAATTCCATGGACTGCCATATGTAGGAGCAGAACATGCGCACACGTGCATGCACACACAAAAAGAAAAGAAAAAAAAGAAGACATAGCAGATGTGAAGAATTTTTTGACCATCTGAACCAGTCATAAGTGGTGGGTTCGTAGCCAACTGTACAGTATTATTGCAATCTCTCCTTTTAACCCAAAATTGGAGTTGCTTTTTCCTTTTTTCATTTATTTTTTTGCCGGGCAAAGTTGAAGTAGTTTGTTCAGTTGCAGCCATTATTAACCCAAAAAGATGATTGATTACCCAAAGCCCTCTTTTGACAGTGTCTTTATATTCGATCAAGACTTCACAAGGGAAAATGGTAGCATAACTTTTTTCAAGCCATTTTACCTCCGGGTCTTAGGTTCTGAAGACTGTAAATAAATGACAAGTAATCAAGATTTGATGAGTTGATGAAAGAGGCTAAAAGTGAAAATGCGAACTGGGACCAAAACCACATCTTTGGAAAACGAATCATTGCTTACTTTCTAGTTCTGTGTCTAATTGGTGTTGGTTTACTTCTTTTCCTTATCTGAAGTATTGACTCTTGGATTCAGTTGTTTTAGCAATTAGTCAAAATCGGGTTTCTATTGATCATTATAGTATTTGCTTGTCAGAAGCTATGTTAGTGTGCCTCTTTCGATAACTCATGTAACTATATCCTTTCTAATTTGCTTGTTCTTTGGTCGATCTTGTTGTTTTTGGTTTTCAGTACTGCAAAATGATACAGAACCCATCTCATTTGGAGCTTCAAAAGGCAGCCAACCAAGGAAGGAGATGCACTTGGGAGAAGCTGTCCGCCATAAAAGCCAATTGCAGTATTGAGCTTGCCCTGGACGAGTGTGTCGCCACTCTCAACCACATGCGTAGACTGAAAAGGAGTGCTGAGAGAGCTGCTGCTTCATCTCATGCGCTAACAACCAATGCCAGATTCAGTGCTTCCAAAAGGATTCCTTCGTGGAACTGCATCGCTCGAGAAAACTCAACCGGGTCCCTAGAGGAAGAAGGACTCGTGGGGTCCGCAGGAGGTCATACTGGCTGGTATTCCCGGACCCACCGTAACTTACATGACGGAAGTGATAGTGAATCCGAGAGTGTTGATCTCAATACTTGGACGAGATCCGGCGGTCCTTTGATGAGGACAAGTTCGGCAGACCAGTTCGTTGATTTTGTCCAAAATTTGGACATTGATGGAAAATTGGCGAAAGCGATGATGGTTCAGTCCACCAATTTTGCAACTCATACTACTGGGAAGGAGCCATTGTATCAGTGTTCAAGGGCAACAACAACGCCGGATAGAAGCTCAGACTCGGAATTAGACCCAAGGGATTTCATCAACAGAGTTCATACGCAAAATTCTAGTATTGTGGTAACTGAGGGTGATTTGTTGCAGCCAGAGAGGACCTGCAATGGGATCGTGTTCAACGTCGTGAAGAAGGAAGACTTGACACCAACAAATAGGAGCCATGTTTCGGAAAACGATAGCCAATTGGAGATTTCAGTTGACGAGTTTACGCAGATTGATTGCATGGAAAACGAAATTGATGCAAGTTCGGCCTCTGAATGTAGTGATAACGATATTGCCGGAGAAGTCCATGAAATGGGTATTAGTTGTCTACCCGAGGTGAATTCTGGTTTGGAGGTTGGTGATAATGAGAACTGTACAGTGGGTGGTTGAGATTTGAGGATGTTTCAATGCATGATTCAAATGGATGGGGCTGATTCAGGGCTAGTGTTGGACCCAGGGACTTCTAAATAAGCAGAGCCCTGCAATGCCAAGGAAAGCAGTGATGGACCCAGGGGACGGCTTGGGGCAACCGCCACCCCCAAACTATAGAAGAACTGTCTTGTTATATTAGCAATTGCGTATATATTCAGATTATATATATGTTAGTCTCCTAAGATTAAATTTGGAGACTGGTGTACAGACGTTATAATCTAATATAAATTTAATTAAGTTCAAAACAATTTTAAATTTGAGCAAAATTAGTTGTTCGAAACTCAACAGCCGTTGGACATCTCTGTGGCGTTGCCAGTGGGATACTATCATATAATCTCGTCGCGACCCGTTTACTATGCATTAGTGTTAGGGTTAACACAAAACTTTGGAGATTACTTATTTATTTACCTGACAAAAACAAATATCGTTGCATTCTCGATAACCCAAGGAGAAATGGTTATTTAGTGAAGGTTTGTCCAATTATTGCATTCTCTGGTTTCCATGAACCCCCAGGGGTGGTTATGGTAATCACTCCTTAGAAATGGCAAACACAAACTGATGGGTTGGGGAACATGAATGGTGTCATGAATCAAGCACTAACCATCTCCTCCACCCACCACACACACACACAAATGGACAATCCAATACAAGTGGGAATCCATTGTGAGTGACAAGAATTAGGTAGACGTAGGGGGAAAAAAACCAAACCATGTTCTGTAGTGGACCTTCTAATCCTAACACGTTGTTGGGTGGGGACACACGAAATTTTGTACACAAAAACAAAAGCACCCAAATACAAAAGCAGTGGATACCAATCAGTCAAACATCTTCTCTCTCCATATTTCTACATCCCCCCACCATTCCAGGCTTGGGATGTCTGTGTATTGAGGGGAACTAATTAAATAAAATGTCTATTTCTGCCCACCTCTTGAAGTTTCCGTACATTTCCCCCCATTTTATTAATCTGTAGGACAACCAAAAAATCGGACTAGTAAATTGACTATGTAAAAAGTTATGATGATTCGATACCCAAAACTTTCAGCCACGACGAGTGAATAATCGACCGTCTTTTATAGAAATCATTCTGTAAACAAATGGTTAGGGCCCTCTTTTTTGTTTGTTTTTTGAGAGAAGTTCTGTAATCGTATTTACTCAAACTAAAATCGTTCAACCAATTCATTTTTTTAAAAGATACGTGTGATTTGATTGTATGACTATGGTTGTTCGGTGATCATGATTGTTTGCATAGATGATCGATATACTCTTTGAGTGTTGCACGACGAACAATTTAAATCATGAGTAAGTCTACATACCCTCTTGTATGACTAGGGTGTGTATGTAGATTTATTCTTAAATCATCCAGGGGCCTTGTAGTGGTTTCACTGAAGCCCAACAACACCGCCGGCATGGCATAACTAATTCCTCATAACATCTTATCACTGTACATATGCGATAAATGTTACAAAGGTACCCATATTTCAGAATCACATAACCTTTTTATTACAGCGATTACATAACGTGAAGTAGACACAGTGTATGTTGTTCTAGTCAAATTTTGAATTTCTAGTTTGCCCAAATCATCTCGTTTTATAATGATGATGGTGTAAATTGTGCCATAGAATTAATCCAAAAGTCAATCTTGATAAGGCCGGATTAACTCAACGCTCAGTCACTCAGCATACGGTTGCTTGAGTTTACGCACTCGATAGTTTACCAAATTGCTAGCTAGCACTTACTTGTCCGGATTACATGTCGCTCGGTAAAAAAAAAAATATTCACAAGATCTGCTCGGCATGATCACGCAAATAAAGCTTGAGGATGCTTTGAATCTTGAAGACAAAGCCATCAATAAATGAGTAGGTCCTCTCCGAAAGAAAATGAGGGGCAGAATTGGCGAGAGCTTTAGAGGTCGCTTTTTAGTTTTTGACACCATCACTTTAATTATTGTTGCAGAAAAAGTTCAATCATTTTCCACAGGTGGTGGCAAACTAGATAGAGATCTCCAAAGCTCCAGCACACAAGTCCAAAGATCGGGAGTATTTTTCGGCCAACGGCCATCTGATGATTGAGTTTGATCACGAGTGCATGAAAATATGTGTAAGTGTGTTGCTAATATCTTGATAACGTACATTTGCCTTAATCGAATGACTCATTTTATAGGATGAATGGTGGAAGATATTATGAGGTTTGATAGTCGTCGTTCCCGTCCCTCATTTCATTTCTAGGAGGCACGAGTAGGGTGCCGTCTCCTGGATTCAGCGCGCTCTCAGGTTTCATTTGCGAACAGTCTTCAAATCGAGCTCAACTGATTGGATAGACTTCCAAACAATCACTGAGTTGTTATTAGCCAACCAAATAGACTTCTGAACAGTCTCTGAGTTGGGCTTAGTCGATCAGATAGACTTTTAAATAATCTCCAAGTTTTTTTAAGTTGACGTGATAAATTCCCAAACAATCTCTGACTCGAGCTCAACTGATCGGAAGAACTTCTAAATAGTCTCTGATTTGTTTTTCATCCGATCGGATAGACTACTAGATAGTTTTCGAGTCGAACTTAGTCGATCGGATAGACTATCAAATAGTCTCCCTGTCAAGCTTAGCCAATCGGAGATACTTCAAAATAGTTTATGAGTCATTTTCCATAGGTCAAAAAAAAAAAAAAACAGTTTAGCAAGCCCTAAGTTATTTTTAACCGATCAAGCAGATTGCTAAGCGGCCATTAAATGATAGGTGAAGACAGTCAGAGAGGCTAAACACCCATTTACCAAAATTATTCCAAACAGAAATGTGAAGACTTGGAAGCAAGCCCTCAAGCCCAGTCCCCTCAGGTTAAGATACAAAGGCCAATCAATGGCCAAAGGAAAGAAAAAAAATACAACACTTAGAAAGAAAATCTACAAGAAAACCAAAATTTTGCCCAAGAAGATCAAATGCAAAAGAAAGCCAGAAAATTGATTTACACAATAATAAAAAACAAAATAAAGTTCAATTACAAATTTAGAAAAAGAAGTGTACAAGACTAGACAGAAAACAAAAATGCTCTAGCTTTGGGCGTCATTGTCACGCCCTCAATTTTAAACATAATAAAATTTTACATTTACCATAGATAAAGTTTCACAATCTCACGAAGGTTTCCAAAATAAAAAGTCCATTGAAAAGAGTAGAGTAAAACAAATTTGAAATGGATTACAAAAGATCAGGTCGCTTCGACCAATGATCGGTACCTCCAAAACTAAAAAAAAGATAGTGAAGAGTTAAGTAGTTTAAATCACTTGAATAAAAAATAAATAAAGTACGAGTTACAATACATTTTTTCAAAAATAAAAGATAAAATATGTTAAATAACTCCTCCAATGCAGCTTTCAAAAGTATGCATATCAATCCATATATGCCAAGCACCCCATACTATTACTCCAAGATTGTACCTGAAAACAGAGAAGGGTTGAACTTGACAGCGCAATAGAAAAATCTACACATGTATTACATCCATATGACATAATATGATAAGCCATACGAACATTCAAATCAACACAAAAAGCGATAGAGTAAGTGGAAGCAGTATTAAGTTGAAAGAGAGCATAAATAACTCTACTGTGTACCATAATTCCGTAATCCATTCGATTCAATTCCACGAATCACGTGTGTCATCATTTTATTCTCGTTATGTGTCAAAGTGTCATTCTTGGCATTTTTTCGAATGGGACTAGTACATATTAGCCTGAGATTCTTGAAGAATTTCAGTTCATAATCATTCTTAACACTCCCGAAGGCATTTCAGTTCATTCCTGGTACTCCCGAAGGTATTTCAGTTCATGACCCTGCCTAACATTTCCGGAGGAGTCTAGTTCAATGTTCATGTGCGTCACAGGTTTTATATCCATTATCTCGTATCATTCAATAATTAAATAGAGTCATACAATTCGTGGCAATTATCTAACAAGATCAAATGTCAAGGTAAATTATATATTTCACTAGTACCGTCTAGCATGCTCAATCACCAATATAGAATCCATATTCGACGTTAACCATTCTTGTTTCAAGATATACCACAATGTTCCAATCAATTCCTATTCATGTATGTCACAATGGCTCAATGAACCGTAACATCATCATCATAAACCAACATTTAATAACTCGGGGACATTTAACATTCTACTGTGTCCGAATATCATCCTACATCATAGACTCCATAACATTCGTCACGCATAATAAAACACTAAGGTAAATTATGAAATTCATATCATTCGTTCTCATTTAACGACGGATCACAAAGTCTTAATTTATCCCAGAAGTGTCATAGGGCGTCAACTCTTAGAATCTAAAGAGATGTGACAAATTGATCACAAAGGACACCGATCGAAGGTTGAAGTTATACCGATTCATTCATCAAAGAAATATAAGATTTCAGAAATTATGGTCAAAAGACAAGAGTTCAATGCAAAAGGAAAACACCGGTTAAGACACCGACATTTCAATTCAATCATCCTACATCCATAAGGTAGTACCAAGTCCCAAATGACTCAAACCAAATACGAGATAATAAGGCTACAGACCAATAACCAAGGAGTCCAAGACTTACCAAAAGTATAAGTACATGTGCTTGAACGAGGCAAGACAAAGAAAGATTTCAAGGTCTAAGGTATCAA
The DNA here is from genome assembly GCA_019985065.2 of Arctostaphylos glauca. Lineage (NCBI taxonomy): Eukaryota > Viridiplantae > Streptophyta > Magnoliopsida > Ericales > Ericaceae > Arctostaphylos > Arctostaphylos glauca. The sequence goes on along the minus strand of JAHSPW020000007.1, from coordinate 19,624,549 downwards.
AGCAATGCAAGGGAGACATCGGTGTAAGAACCGGACAACACCCATATCCATTGACCAAGAGTACCGATTAAATGAACGAAAGTCATTAGCTCAAGTCATTTCAAAGAAGAAAGTTCGGAAGACTTGTGTTCTCAACAATGACATGATACAATACTTAACATGATCTGAAATCATAAACGGAAGTCAGCATTTTGTGTCCAAGAACGAGTAAGTTTTAGAGTTCATGGAGGTCCTATTCTAGTAGGGGAATGTGCCAAAACAAGTGCCAAAACTAGACAAAACTAATGAAAAATTTCAAAGTTCAAGGCACCGGCGTGCCCAAAAAATAAGGCATCGGTGCTTAGGTTGCACTAATATAATTTTAAAATTTTGTAAGGTAGAGGCACCGGTGTAACCAAATCAAGGTACCGGTGTAAGTATACAAAGTTCAAAATCTGAGATACTGAGAAGGGAGGCACCGGTGTAACAAAAACATTGACACTGGTGTAAGTACTAAAAATCAAGATACTGCAAGCAATTGACACTGGTGCATCAAGAATTAAGGCACCGGTGCATCGTGCAAGAACAAGAGCATTTTCAACAGGTTTCAATCTTCGAATCAAGGGTTTCCAAAACAAGTTCAAGGTAACAAATAGCAACCAAATCAAGTTCTATATGCGTAATAGAAGTGAGAAATTCCTACCTCAAGGTTTAGATACAAAGAGCAAGCTTCCAACTCCAAGTCCTAACTCCAAATGTTGTAGAATGTTAAAAACACCTCCTCCAAGCAAATGGTTGCAAACCACCACCGAATATCAACCAAGAGTGAGGAAAATGCGTAGGATCTTGAAAGAATCAAGGTTTGGAGCAAGTTTCGGATGGAGAGTTTTTTAGAGAGAGCAACCGTGAGGGAGAAAGAGAGAGATCGCTTTGTTTTGACCAAAATGAATTTGTTTGATATATTATAATTTCATAAGCCAAAATTACACTCACACCCCTAGGTTTCACAATATACTTCCACAAGCCCCCAAGGTTATCATGTTATATCACATTAACCCCAAATCATGTTATTACACCAATTTTCACACACTCCACATTAATTATGCTTATTAACCTAAATATTAATATAAAAATTCAAAATTTTTTGGGTCTTTACAGTCATCCTTCACCTCCCCTACTGCCCTTGGTGAGCAAACTTAACTAAGGACTCAGGCCAAGATTAGGATAAGCAGTTGACAACCTCATTTTCAGACTGCTAAAACCAACATCGAAGTATGTGGCTAGAATGTCAAAGTATCCCTTTGAGCTCTTGAAATCTTAGATGGCCTCCACGGCGACAAAATTAACCTTGGCCCGAAGTAGCTAAATCTAATCTTTGTATCTTTGAGCCTTGCACTCAGCAGTTACTTGACCTTCTCACCTAACTTCGATCTTCTGGCTAGCCGTAAAAAGCTCGTCCTTAGCCCTTCAAGCGAGGTTTACATATGATTGCCTCTCCACCTCTGCTGCCTCTATTTTATCCTTCTCGATTTAACAGGCTTTCAGAGTTCTGCTTTCTTCTGCTAAAGTTCTTCCAAGACTTTGGAGGCAACACCTTTAGATTGTGCACACTCCTTAACAGCCTGAAAAGCCACTTATTTCAGGTCATCCCTTGCTTTCCTGATGGCTTCCAACTTAGCTTGCGAACCAGTCAATTCTTTTAGCTTTTTTTGGGCCAAAAGCCAGTTCTCCCGAATGGACATCCTCACTGACATGTTCATTCCTTCCACGCAAGACTAACAAGATGATTGAGAAGTTAACAAGAACATACAAAAGAAACCAAAATTCAAAAGACATGCATAATATGCAATACCCAGCTCACTGAAATCACAAATTTTGAGCTATGTCCCTTGCAGAGAGCTCATAAATAGGAGTCAATTTCCATTCGTTCCAAAGAGAACTTTATATTAAGGAGAAAAAAGTCATCGGCCAGAGCGTATTGCAATGTCCTTAGATTGAATAAACTAGATATCGGAGCTCTGATTCATTAAGTCTCAACAACAGAGAATATAGGCTGAGGTGCAAAAGCCTCAAGAGAAGTAAGAGGAAAGACATGGGCTCTAGTATCAGTCAGCTTAGTGCTTGGTTGACCAGAAGGATGGGATCTAAATAACTCCATGAGAAACTAATCAATGAGCAGAGATGGCTTAGAGTGAGAAGAAGGAGACACATAGGTCTTTGCCTCTATAGGGGGTTTGGTGCTCCCTCATAAGGCCCTCTTCGCTAACCTATGAGGGGATGAGGAGCCTTGTCTTCATCCACCACCCCAACATGGACCTCTGGTCGACGACTAGGTGCTTTTTAGGCCTCTTTGGAAAGGGGTTAGTGTCCAAGGTTGTTGGACCAGCTGGGCAGGTAGAGCGACAAGGGAGCGAAGCATCAACTTCCTTTGCATTAGAAGATTCATGGATACAGAGCAAAAATCAACAAGCTAATCAACATTCAACATTTGTACAAATAAGAAAAAGAAATAATAACATAAGCAAAAAGATTCACTTTGGGGCTGGGTTGGGATCCAATAAACAGAAAAAGGTTCTCGGTGGTCACCAACATAGCATTTAAGTGTTTGGGCTTGTCAAGCTTGAGCGTATTAATGAACTCTTCTTCTTCTACTGGGCGAGGAGGAGCAACAAGAAGGCAAACTGAACTGAATCCCCCTTAGCCTACATACTCCGATGGGAGAAGAAGGCAAAACTTCTTTACGGTTGAACTCTAGCCGTCACCTCATGCGAAAAGAAACATTCCTTTCAACCCTTGATCCAAGTTGCATTTATCTTTTGAATCATCTGACAATTTTTATTTGTATTCATACGTAGTTAAAAAGTTTGATGAAAAAAATCATGTGATATTGACATGTATTTTTCTTGTATTCTATAGGCTTTCATTTTTTAGGAAGAACTTAGCAGAAATAACATTACTGAGAAAATATAAAAAAGAATCAATATTAGATGTAATGTATTTCTTAAAACTCTTGATTTGTAAATTTTTTATTCATTTTATTTTGATTTTACCATTGGTAATTTAGGTCATCCACGCATAAAGGAGAGAGAGAGGGGGAGAGAGAAGTGAAATCATGTGACTCCACAATTTTAGAGAGAAGAAAAACAAATTCTACATTAAAAATTAAAAAATAATTATTAGATCAAAATAATTTCAATCATTGAAGTAATATATTTTATTGTAGGGCATATATTATCCTCCCTTGTAATATAGATAAGTAATGACACGCTTAACAAATTTTTTTTTAAAAAAAAATCATTTAAAACCAACAAAAAGTTTATCCAAAATATATTCCCAACAACCAAATGTCCAACATCCATTTCTCCAAAATTCCCAAAAGTCAAATTTGAAAACTCTGTTAACAATGATTGGAAATATGAATATACACACATGAAAACATTAAAAAAAAAAAAAAGATTCTGAAGAGATAAAATATGAACCGACAAAACCTCAACAAACACATGATGATTCGGTAAATCTAATTTGCAATTTAAGCTGACAAAGAATTCACTTAAATGTTGAAGTGAGAATTTTAGTAATTAAAATCATTGAGAGCACTAAACTGTCCACTAAATTGCATAATTGAATCAAATCCAATATGTATAGTAAAGTAGCTCAAAACATGGACCAGGAATTTAACTAAAATCAAAACTAACAGCTAAACAATAACTAAAATCATAATATATATGTAATTGCAGTTATGTACCCTACGATTATTTGGATGCCCATCATCACCCAAAAACATATTAACAGGAGAGAAACTATCAGGGCTCAATTCATCGTGATTCCGATCGGCCATCGTCAAGTAAGAAAAATAGCATAAAAAATAAAGTCTTCAACTAAATGGAGAGAGAGAGAGAGAGAGAGAGAGAGAGAGAGAGATGTGACTCAACAATTAGATCAAATCAATCTTAACCGTTGTTGTGAAAATATGTTCGAATGGCTTAATTTATATCGTCCTCTCTTGTAACATAGATTCCATCTTGTGAGAATATATATATAATTAGCCACTAACTAAGATTATCTAAATTCATGAAGATCTTGTAATATGAACTAATTGAAGTCAATGCACTTCATTTCATATGCTTGTAAATAAGAAAAGATTAATCGTGAATTCGTACGTATTCTCTAAGAGCATAACTTCACGTAAGAACCCAACTTCTAGAAAAGTTGGGCATCCGTACATCACCGTGTAGTTTAGAGTAATTATTAGGTGACTTTAAGGCATTGTCGCCTAGTATTTTAGTACTTTCCATCATCACACATTCATGTGAAATTTACATATTTAATACTAGATTCCAAATAATGCATGGTGATAAAAAATATAAGACGTTACATAATGATTTTGATCTAGACGTGTATGCACCACATGGATGATTTGAGCAGTCTTTTGGAGTACTCAATGTGTAGTTTGTACAAACAAAAACCATCTTGATGGGTTATCCTCACAAGTACAGAATTCAGTCTACCTTCTATATGTGGAAGTACAAATTTTCATCGACCATTAATGTTTAAATTTGATCGAAATGATTTTTAGTGTAGGCAAACTACACATTAAATCTTATAAAATGAACAACTAAAATTACGGAAAGTAAAACCAATTAGTGGAGCATCCAAACTGCACGTTGCAATCCGGATGCCCAAAACTGCTGACAATAAAGTTTTTTTTGATAGGAAAAGAAAATATTTTATTAAATGAAAAGGGGCAAAACATACAGAGGAGTAATGTTGGCCGGTTGGTAAGCCACCAACCGCCATTACAACAACAGATCTCCCAAACCTATTCGACCACCATGAGAACTACCATGGACTTGAGTTCTACAGCTACCGAAGAATCCATCACCAGAATCGCCTTGCCTTCTCGAACCACCATTATACCTTCTCTATCCATTGTCATAGAGACAAACACTCTGAGAGCATCGAATGATGTCTTGGATGGAGGATCGACTTCCAACCGTGGTGTTTTTCGCCCAAGTGGCTGCCCTGACCTGTATTAGAGAGAAGATCGTGTCCACATCCACCTCTTCATTGCGGAAAATTCGGCTGTTACGAGCAATCCAGATCGACCATAAAGTAGCAGAGATGGAAGAATCCCATAAACATTTCCCGAATCGATTGAGGCGCATTCCAGAGTGGCCTATCAAGAGTAAATTCAAGGATGGGGGAATCACCCAAGAAACTGACCACCAATTGAAGATACGACACCAAAGTTTCCAGGCAAGCTTGCAGTGAAGAAGGAGATGAGCCGTGGTTTCGTCCGCCTCATTGCAGATCTTACAGGTAAGTACGCCTTCATTTGCTTGGATTATGCCTTTGCGCATTAGTGTTGAGTTGACTCCTATAGCATTTTGCATAGAACGCCATATAAATAAATTGACTTTAGGAGGGGAGGGTCTTTGCCAAACCTTCGAAAGACTAGGTTGAGGAGAAAAAACCAGTGCTTCCCACTCTGAACTGGAGGTTCCACTGACCATTGGCTATCATACTATGGATTGTGGCTAATTGCTGAGTTGAGATAGAGTATAGCCGTTGGTATTTATCCTGTAGAGTTGAGTCTCCCAACCAGAGATGCTCCCAAAATAATGTGCGATTCCCAGACTTGACTTGGATTTTGAAACCTGACTTTATAATAGCTGTGAACTCATCTGATGAATCTCCATCGCCCAAAGAGCATATATTTCGCCAGGCTTGAGATACTTGATTGGCCCTGGGTAACTGGGGAATGGAGGGTAGCCAAGAGTTGGGGCTAATTCCATATTTTTTCTTAATAAGCCTTGCCCATAAGGCATTGGGTTCATTGCTAAATCGCCACCACCATTTGGATAACATGGCGAGATTGTGAATTTTGAGTCTTCTAATACCCAGCCCTCCATATATCTTGCTGCGAGAAATGGCCTCCCATTTTAGGTAATGTAATTTCCTCTTCTCCTCACTGTCTCCCCAGAAAAAACCTCTAAAAAGCTTCTCCAATTGATTAATCACTATATTAGGAATTCTGTAAATTGACATCAGATATAATGGCAATTGGGAGAGAGTGGATTTGATTAAGGTTAGCCTACCTGCCTGGGAGAGTACCTTCTTCTTCCAAAGCGCCAATTTTGCTCTGCATTTCAGAATGATTTTGGACCAGGTGGTTTTCCTCTTGAGATTAGCCCCTAAAGGCATACCTAAGTATTCAATAGGAAGCTTTGTCCACTTACAACCCAGTGTGTTCGCTCTGGAAATCCCTTCTGACTCTGTCATAGCTGTAGCCGAAAGATTGGATTTATGGAAGTTAACCCTTAATCCGGAAACCATGTTAAAGCACCGTAGAATTCTTTTGATATTTCTTAAATCAGACTCGTCATCATTTGCAAAAATAAGAGTATCATCAGCGAATTGTAAGTGGGTGAGATTTTCTCCATTTCTACCCACCGTGACTCCTCTGATGAGGCCCAGTTGCTTAGCTCTTAGGAATAGGATGTTGAGTGCTTCAACTACCTGCCTAAGTCCTCTGGTTGGTCTAAAGAATTTAGAGGGAGACCCATTGATGAGGATAGAAATAGATGTAGAAGAAATACAGCCCTCCATCCAAGATACCCATTTAGGTTCATAACCTAGATTTCTCATCATATTCAACAGAAAGTTCCAGTTTACGCAATCAAAAGCCTTCTCGAAGTCTAGTTTTAGAATGATTCCCTTGGTATTTGATGATTTCCACCAGTGTAGCACTTCATTTGCAATGAGAATGGCGTCTGTTATCTGCCTACCTGCCATGAAAGCCGATTGGGCTTCACCAATGATGATGGGGAGAGAGGCTTTGAGTCTGTTCGCTAGAACTTTAGATAGAAGTTTGTACACACAACCTATCAAACTGATAGGCCTAAAATTCTGAAACTCGCATGCTCCTGGAATTTTAGGGATTAAGGCTATGAACGTGGAATTAAGGCTAGGCAAAACTTTCCCATTGCTGTGAAACTCATTGAAGAACTCCCATATCTCCTCTTTAATAAAGTCCCAAGCAGCTTTTAAGAACTTGAAATTAAAGCCATCTGGCCCAGGGGCCTTCACACTGTTACATTCCGCGAGGGCTGAGGCAATCTCCTCCTGGCTGAATTCCTTTATCATATTTGAAGCCACCACAGGAGGGAGGCAATTGGGAAAGGGACCAAGTAGCTGTGGTCTGGTGGGGAGTGGATCCTGAAATTTAGCTGAGAAGAAGAGGACTGCTGCCTCTTTGATGGGATTTGGTTCTACTAGACTTTCCCCTTCAAACTGAATCTGTACCAAAGAATTCTTTCTGTACCTGTGATTAGCTGATAAGTGGAAGAACTTTGTGTTCTTATCTCCCTCCTTTAACCAAGTGATTCTGGATTTTTGTCTCCAAAAAGATTCGGCCAAACCAGAGAGATGGAATAAGTCCGTTCTTGCATTGCGAGCTTCCTGAGTTTCCAACTCGTTGAGGGGTCTGGATTCTCCCAGTAGGTCTAGTTTGTGAACTTTCTCTTCCGCCAATTGAATCTTCTTTAAAATATTGCCAATCTCCGAGTTGCTCCATTCCTTGATACTGGATTTCATAGCCTTGAGTTTCATTGCTATTCTATATCCAGCCCAGCCTGTTACAACACAACCCTTCCAAGCTTCAGCTGCAATCTCCATATATTTAGGATTAGAGAGCCAGAAATCAAAAGATTTGAATGGCTTTGGACCCCAGTTTAAGACTTCATCAAATATTAAGACCGGACAGTGGTCAGAAATAAGCCGTGGTAAACCCCATTGAGTCAAATGGAAAACCTCCAGAAAGGATTGGGAAATAATGAACCTATCCAGCCTTGATAAAGAAGGATCAGATTGAAAATTAGTCCAAGTATACTGCCTACCGTGCATAGGCAGATCCAGGCATTCCATACAATTGAGGAAATTATTGAAAGCAGGCAAACCTCTAAGGTTTCTCAGATTTCCTTTCCTTTCCTCTGGTTTTAGCACCTCATTAAAGTCCCCTCCTAGACACCAAGGAAGGGGGTATGTATGTTTCAGAGAAATTAGTTCTTCCCAAAGTTGAGCTCGGAGAGAAAGATCATTTGGAGCATATACGTTTACTAAACAGCATTCCACCCTACCAAGGAGGCAGCCTATGGAAAGGATGAAGTTCTGATGGAGAATGTGGGAATGTAGTTGGAAAGCCTCTGGATTCCATAAAGAGATTAAGCCCCCAGCTGCTCCCACTGATGGCATAAGGAGATGGTCCATCCCAGTAGAGGTAAAACCCGATTGATCTAAGGAGGTTAGTTTGGATTCCTGAATAAATAGGATGTCTGGACGATTGGATTTGAGAAGTTTGAGCAAAGCTTTCTTTTTCCTTCTACTGCCTAAGCCTCGAATATTCCAAGAAATAATCTTCATTGGGAAATATAGATTTTTATCACCTATATCAGGACTCAGTTAGGAGCCTTCCCCTTCTCCCCTGTTGTTCAGATCCCTTTCGTGGTTTTCCTCCTCTATTAATTGTTTCCATATCCCTTGCTCTGTGTCCTTATATGTTAAACCCAGCATCTTAGCCGTGCGAATAGTATTAGTCACCTCATTCTCAGAGGCTGAAATGGAGTCAAGTGAATTAATGTCAGCCAGCCTATCCAAGTCATGCTCCTCGCCACCAATTCCAGAGAGTGGTGAATTTCCAGCCTCATTTCTATGAAGATCGGAGCTGGAATTTTGGCTAAGTTTATACAAAATCTCTCTTCTTCTTCTTCTGAGAAAAGCTTTGTTGAGGTCTACCAAAATGTCAATGCCTTGCAAGGGCAGGGGGTCTAGGCCTGGATCGTGGTTTATGGGCCCAGAGGAATCACCTATTGGGCCTAACTGGATTAGTTCATCTACGACTTTCCCTGGACTAGCTAGTTGTCCCCCAGACTTGTCCCCATCATGGTTGACTTGTTTGCTTGATCTTTCATACTCTGAGGCCTGTCCCATCTGTCCTTTATCTAGCTGCTCCATATCTTGTTTAGATCTGGTGTCTTGAGAAGTGGGAATAACCACTAGATTTGGGGAGTTCAAATTTGCCCTGTCATCTTTATGATTTGCACAGTCAGCCCAACTAACCTTGGCAATATCTCCACTTGCTTCCACTTGAGTTTCCATGTCATCCTTGAGTTGATCCTGGTTGTGTTCTGAGTTTGTTGAGTTTGCCACGTATGATGCTAGACAATCTCCACCTCCATCTTCATCCATTCCTTGAGCATGATTTGAAAATTTCTGGAAAGCAGGTTCCACCAGATCACCTTCTGAAAATGGGGCCTCATCAATCTTAATAGAATATTCCTTGCCACTAATGAGTCCTGTGATGCTATCCTTAATGGGCTCTTTGTGAGTAGTGGCAATCAAGATTCTTCCAACCTCATAGGATTGTTCATGAAGGGTATCTTTATGCAAGAGTAAAGACTCACCCCATAAATTTCCAATATTAAAGAAGTTCTTTCCACTCCAAGCACGAAATGGCATTCCTCTACACTCGAGCCAACAGATCCTTTCCAAACTGGCTGTTTGACCCTCCCAATTCTGGATGCTTGTGAACCATTGCTGGTTACCTTCGTTGCTGTTAAAGGAGTCTCTATCTGCTGCTGAAGGGAATACAAGAACCAGTTGACGTGCACCTGCTGGTCTAACATGGACATTTTCCAAACCCATGGCTGCAAAGTCTTTTAGAATTTTGGATACTGAAATCCTGATATTTCTATATGCAACAGAGCTTCTATTTAGCCATTCCTCCCCTGTAGTCTCCAGATGAAGCACTCTCAACTTTTGTCCCAGACTCTCTGGTTCCTCCATATTTTGCATTACAACTTGGGCATAGCTTTTGCCCGGATAGGCTAGTTCATTGTGAGCTAGGTATCCTTCCTTCACTGTCCTTCGTACGCCTGAGGGCTGCTCCTTCACCACTTCTTTATGCTTTGCTCCAGCTCCTGTCATTTTATCCACATTCCTAAATTTATCCTCCATAACTTGGTGTTGATGATTTAACTTGTACTTGTCAAAGTCAGCTAGCTTAACAATCAATCGCTTATCATCAATCCATAAACCGTTTACTCTGTCAATAGCAATCTCAGCAGCCACGAGATTAACAAAACGGATAAAACCAAATCTACTCCCACTCTGTTTACTCCTTTTGAAAGGAATGTAAGAACTTGTGATTCTGCCGAACCTCATAAACATACTGATCAACCATGTTTTATCTGCATTTTCAGGGATGTTATCAACAAATAAGGTAATGGGGGGGGCTCTGATTTTCCTGAAATCGGCGGGGATTATCTTTATGGGAGGATTTGCGTAGCACTGGTATCCATCCACCTTCACTGTGTTCTTCCAACTCTTTCCTGGGCTCTGATCTAGTGGGTGAGCTTCTTCTGTTGGGGACATTGTGATTTTGAGTATACCGGAAGGGGGGTGAGGTTGGTGGAGGCAGGATTCCGGCAGGAACATGGGGGGCTCTTCTCTCCATAAGTTTTTGAAAGAACTAATGGTGTTTGCAGAGAAAAAGAAAAAAACAACTGCTGACAATAAAGTTAGTAAGATATTAGATGTTCGGTGCACATCCAGAAACAGATTCATGTAGATTACAGATTACGAAAAATTCTAAATATGTATTCAACGGTTCCGAACACATATATTTATATATCTACACAAAATATTTGTCTTTTTAGACTATGTATAACCTGCTGTCCCAAATCGAATGCCCGGCTTCCAAAATATTCGACCCAATCTTTGTATTTTTCTCTCTCTCTCTCTCTCCCCCTCCTTGATTCATCAGCAACACGGTCAGAATTTCTGATAGAGAATTTCACAGGGTGGACCACCTAAGCATGGAGTTGGTGGATTCCACAAGCTTCCTCTTGTTGCTCACCTGATCTTCTCTCAACGTGTGCTCCTAATGCATTTTTTTTATAATTCAGTATGTATGCATATATTGATTGATATTTGAGATTTAATGCTACTAATATTTTAAGAAACTCAATTATAATTAGGATAAAATTCTTTACGAATTGATTCAATAAAAATTGATAGCACTTAAAATTTTTGAAACTAAAACCTTAAAAAAATTGAACCCCTAAATTTTAAACCTTAAGCACTAAGCCAACTCCTTAAAATTAATGTACCTAATATTTATCAGATGCATTAGTACCTAACATATGGAACAAAGAATTGGACTTGCTCTATCAAACCCCTAAGTTTTATTACCAACTCCATTCTCCAGTGGTAAAAGCCAAATTGCTTAGGAAAATTATTATTCTCAGAAAAGCAAAAGTAAGTTTTGTCAAACCTAATTGTGTCATATTTGATAGTACAAGATTTTTCCAACTCAAATTTGTCTACTCACCAAAATTGCATCACAGAAAAAGTGACCTTCTGAAGAGGGAAAATTTAATGGTTGTAAATGGATATGGGAGTTCGTTTTTCCAAAATAGCAGCAGCATATTGTCATTCTTTATATTTTGATAGTACTTTTCTAATTTCACAAATAACTGTAGCTTTGTTGAATATATAGTTTGAACCAATGGGCATGCATTTTCTTGTATGTCTCAATTAACATGCTTATCATCACGAAATGATACGTCGATATCACAACACAATTATAATATTTAAATCTTCAGTTATATAGAAAAGGCGCCACTTAATGAGAAATGCCCTGAATAAATTCAACGAGTGATTACTAATCCTATTTTATAGACAAAAGTAGCTATCATGCCCTTCTTTGGCAAATCATATAGCTTTACGATTTTATCGTCTAATAAGGTTATTAAATGAATTGTAATTACAATTGAAAATATTGAAAAAGAAATATGAGTTAATGTATGTTCTAAAGTTAAAACTATCATAAAAAAAATAAGAATCCCTTAATTACGTGTCGTAAAGACCCTTATGGACACGTCCCAAAAGTCACCCCGAGGGATGTGCGCATCTAAAAGATCTTTCATATTGTGTCCAATCCCGAAATTTGTTCTATACATATGACCAACAACAAGAAATATAAATGCAATAGCTAAATGATGATGAGCCACATAAGTCGGCCATAAACTTTGTGTTTGTGGATAGAATCCCCTGAAAAGGGTTAAAATAGCAATTCCTACTCCTTGGGAAGTACCAAATAAATGATTAGTTGAATTGGTGCTTTGAGCATAAAGATTCTACTAACCTATAAACAGTGGACCTAACACTTGAGATGCAGTAATACATCTAAGAAATTATTTTATCGGACGTATTCTCCTCTGGATACAGACGCCTAGAGGAATTTCTTTTTTTAGCTTTAAGCTAGCACCTGTTTGTTGCTCAAGCCGTAGCAGGAAATGCTATTCGTACAGTAGTGAAAGCATGGTACATAATAGGCGAAAGTCGTGATAACGATAAAAGGTCATGGTCTTGGAAGAGATGCACAAAATCCATGTTCGAAAAAAATCAAAATAGATTATTCTCGAGCAAGGATTTTTTCAATAAAAAAATCCCAATTAATTAAAGTGGAGCTTTCTGGAACATATCAATAAGCGAGACCTATGTTGCGAGTTGTTTCATACCACAAATAAACTCGAACACTCAATAAATCTATTGGACAAGTAGATTCACATCTCTTACAATAAGCAAGAGTTGGAAAAAAAGAAGGACGAACCCCCACATAATACTTACATTTTTATATATGTCTTTTCTTTCATGTACTTATTGTAGTCAAAGCAATAGTAGTAGCATTAGGAACGATAGTAGTTATATCTATAGTTGGACTTAGCTTAGTCGCAATTTGTAACAATGGGAGTAGTTCAGTTTACATGTTTCGAAGTAGCCATGATCCTTTGTAATCCTCGAATGTAAGTTTATTCTAAAATTTATCATTCAAAGTTAGTTCGTTTTACATGCCTTGTGATTGTTGATCTTTTGTTTCTTAGTTTTTGAATCTCCATGTGTCAATACTTAAGAAAAATTCTCTTAATTGAGGTAAGAGAACAGATAACACAAACGTCCAGTAGTTATTGGCTTCAACTGTCACATTAAATTTTTTTTTTTTAAAAGAATAATTACAAACTTGTCCTGACAAGCTAGCGCACGAATTTATCCCTGAGGAATCAGAGCCAACATATTTGCACGCTCGTCGTATGTAACATGATCTCGTTGTATCCTCTCACATTATTCCCTTCACAGTGTATTCAGTGTTGATGAGGCCAGAGATAAAGACAGTAACGCTTTTGCAAGTTCTATAGTCAAGGCAGTTTCCCGAAGTTTTAGGTTTTTGACAACCTGCATCTGTTTCTCGTACGCAGCACAGGCTTGTAAAATATATTCTTTAGTCATTTTAACTTTGGCTTTCTCTCGTTCCACGCGCTTCATGTCTTCTTCAATTAATCAAAAGAGAATTAGCTCGGCATGAAGTCAAAAGCTCAGATGCTCGAACAGTGGTGCAACTTCGATCGTCTAGAGATTTGACCTTAGAAGAACCCTACAGGAAGTCTCGAACTTTGATAAGAGATCATAGGCTCTGAAGGGTTAACAAGGAACTTTGATGAAAGAAAAGAGAAACTCGTGTGCTAGTTTCACGTCTTCAGCCTCGACTGGAGGGTTTAGAATCAAGGGTTGTGCGAGCAAGACTTTAGCCTTTTCAACTAGGCTGTCAAGAGTAAGTGGAACAGTTGTGGATTCGCAGTATATCAGAGACTGAAAAATCTGAACAAATTTTTTTAGCTCTTTCACTCTTTTCTTCTGCAAAGACATTTTAAGCACGCATTTAAAGGTGTCCCGCCATCCGTCTGAAGTAATCTCAGATGCTTTCTTGGCAGAAGAACAGGGTGGGATATTTGGTGTTTGCCTTTGCAGAGCATGCTCTGTCTCTTTGACGTTAATTAGCATCTTCGCACAGAGCGGTAGTCACAGGAACCAAGGCAACAAGTGCTTGGCCATGGGCAGTACAAATAGGAGTTAAAGCCACAGTCGAGGAGAGCTCGCCTTTGTCTGGATCAATGACAATGGGACTTTCCTGTACTATTTCTTGTCCCTGATCTTATTGTGATGTAGGTAAAGGAATATCCTGGAGCAAATCACTCATAATATAAAAAAAGGGTAACAACAAAAGGACATTCACCTTGATGGTAGAAGAAGTAGAGCTCCCTTCTCGAACTCCCGGGAGAAGAATAATCGAATTGCCTTAGCATTATCAGTGGTACTTCCTAATCGAGACTCTATCGTAATAACATTTTGCTCATAATGTCCCTCCACAGTTTCTTGATTAGGAACCTCACCGGACGGTCTCTGGTTAGTTTTTCCTTCCAGATTCCCTTCATATGGAGGTTCCAAGATAGGTTCCTCACCGAATTCGATTTTCAATCTTCCTTACTTGACTTGGTCACAAGAAAGTCTGGAAACACCTGAGTTGAGCGGAGGAGTAACCGAAATGATTTCTATATCCTCATACTCTCTGTTGGAGGTTTCTGGCTCATCGAATCAGTACTCTCCGTAAGTTGTGATGTGGAAATAAATATTTTCTTAAGTCTCATTTTCTTCGGCACCCATTGGGCAAACGACCAAGGATTTAAGAGAGAATTGAGATGTTCGATAGGCCAATGAGGGAGGGGTGATAACCTTTGGCATTAGTCACACTTCTGGACCAATTTGTCTACACCCTTCTACATGGTTTGTGACACCCCAGTTAGGCTGTGGTGCTAGCTGTGAGGCCGACATTCGGGAGATGGAGTTTCAGTGGGACGTCCGGATGGGTGGTTAACGGTCTCATATCATTTGGTGGATGTAAGTTTGGTAGTATTTATAAGATTATGTACCTTCCTTGTATAAGGTCTTTTAAAGCTGTGATGGCGCCAACACCAAATGGAACTTCACAATTAAGCGTGCTCGTCCTGGAGCAATCCAGGGATGGGTGACCTACTGAGAAGTCCATGGGGTTTGGGCGGCAAAAGCGGACAATATTGTACAAGGTGGGAGCGGGTCGTTACAAATGGTATCAGAGCCTGCACCAACCGAAAATGTGAGAAATCTTGGCCTTACACGAGGACGTGTGTTCCTAAGTGGGAGAGATTGTGACACCCCAGCCAGACTGTGATGCCAGCTGTGAGACTGGCATCCGGGAGATGGAATCCCTCAGTGGGACATTCAGTTGGGTGGTCAAGAGTCTCATATCGTTTGGTGGATGTAAGTTCGGAGGTATTTATAAGATTATGCACCTTCCTTGTATAAGGTCTTTTAAAGCTGTGATGACGCCAACACCAAATGGAACTTAACAGTTAAGCGTGCTCGCTCTAGATTAATCTAGGGATGGGTGACCTACTGGGAAGTCCATGGGATTTGGGCGGCAAAAGCGGACAATATTGTATAAGGTGGGAGCGGGTCGTTACATGGTTGGTCACTAGTACCTCTGTGTTAGGGTATGGTATACCAGTGATCGACGTCATGAATGATAACCACAGCTACTGAGATGGAGTTCCTGGAGGATTGCTTCTGTTTGTTCTGGAAGTACGCAGAGCAAGTATGATCCCGAGAATGACCTCTGGTACAGTTTCAGACCTAGGCCCAGCCAGTACTACGCTGCTTTGTGACATATCTTGTGTGCTTCCCTTTGGTCCTTCGGTAGAATGTCGTCTTTGAGGTAGGCTACAATCAGATCCATCTAGCTAGCTAAGACAGAGTGTAACACAGTGAACTTGATCTGGCAATTTCCTCATATTTGGTGCTCGATTTGGAGAGAATGTCCACAAAAAGTCCTTTGCTCCGGGGTCGAGTGCCGATGCCAACCCCATAAGAGCCTTGGAATGCGCATTGTGCTCCCTTCCAATTTGTTCGAGGTTGAATTTCCTAAATCGAGTGGTCAAACTTTTCACCTCCTCCACATATCGGGACATCTTGTCGTCCCGGACTTTATAATCTCTGGAGAGTAAGTTCACCAACAACTGGGAGTTGCAATTTTCTCATCTTCGGCCCATTATCTTGCATGTCCGACCTGCCACATATATTTATTTAACTGGATTGCACTAACTTATTTGATGGGATTTAAAAATCTCTAGTTCGTGAAAGCTTGTGATCAGATAATTATGGCATAGCCATATTACCAACTTTTTATAGTTTATAATCGTATAGTGATGAATTTTCATGCAATAAAATTAATGAGAAACATTTACTTCTAGTCTTTTATTTTTGAAAAATAACAAGATTAATTGGAATAATTGAAGGTGATGACGATATCTAAAAAATAAAAGTCGACATGAATTTCAGAGAAAGTTTCTTTAATTTTGGAATTTGATTAGCAATCCATGTTTACGAAATTAAAAAAACAGAGAATTAGTGAAAAGTATAAAAATAGAGAGAATTGACTCAGTAAGTTTTAACTAATTTGTTTTTGAGTTAGGGTCCATTGCTTTTAAAGTGTTAATAGGTTATGTCATTTATTAGAAAAGATTATCTTTATTTGTTATTTTTTTTATCCTCCCACTCTTAGCTCTCTGTGCGTTACTTGAACCATAACCGCACCCACTTAACTTTGCTTCTTTTGTCTTCTATTTTTGTATTCAAGTTTTTGTTACATTTGTTATTTTTACATCAATCTTTTTTGATATATTAGTTCATTCGATAAAAGAAATCTAAAAATGTATAAAATTATGTTCAAAAGTTAAAACAAATTCAGAAAAGATGAAAAATAAGTCAAAACATGATTTTTTTTCTTTACTTATTTTTTGTCCTTAGTGAATTTTTCTAACTTTTTGACATGATTTTATGCTTTTTAGGTTCCTTTCGTCGAGACAAATCAACAAACCAAAAAAAAAGATGAAAAATAACAAATACCAAAAAAAATTAAAGAAAGACAAAAAAATAGTTTAAATTATTTACGTTAAATAGATTAAACATTTTCTAATCAAACAGAGAGAAAATAAAGTGTAAAAATATCACGGGCAAAAAAGAGTTGCAACAAATTATTTTCTAATTAAACATGGATAGATTTTCGGTATTTGTCTCTTTGTCGGTCTCTTTATTTCTTTATGTTATTTTGTCAACGTTATAATATAATTTTATCTGCTCATGTTAACATTATCTGATAACATTATAGTAATATTTGCAGATAATATAATCAGATAATACTATCTGATAACATTATCAGATAACCATCGCAGATAACACTATAATGTTATCAGATAACATTATCATAAAATATTACTATAATGTTGTTTGATAAATGTTATCAAATCTAATAATTTATGATTACTATAATGTTGTTTGATAAATGTTATCAAATCTAATAAGGTTATTAGATAATGTTATCTGCAAATTATAGATAACATTATCTGATAATGTTATTTGAATAAAAATAAAATCATAAATCAAACACTTAACATTTACTAAGCAATTATGGAGAACAAAATTACACAAAAAAAAAAAGGGCATACAGTTAAGGACAGAAAAACCCGAAATCAAACATGTACTGAAAATGTCATGCAACGACAGAAAAGTCCAAAAAAAATCCTCGTCTAGTGATGGAACTTGCTGAGACAAAGTTAATTATGTGATTAATCCAATACAATTTTTCGTGAAAAATTAAAACGCGAGCAGTTGGGTACTAAAATCTTCCCTTTTCAATTTCATATATGAAAGCAGATTGCTTGGTTGGATGTTTTATTGTTTAATATGCATATATATAAATCCAAAAGCATGATATGAAATACTACTCCGTACACCCGTAGCCGTTTGGATTAAAGCTTAAAAAAGAGCATTTTTAAAATTGGCGTGTCAAAAAATTTTCTAATTGAACTTTATTATTCGGTAAACTAATTACATTAATACAAGACATTTATTTTGGACGGTTGCCCAAAAAATGCAATAAAAAAACAGGAAGGAAAGTTTTTTGGGTTTGTATGCAGTCATCTCAATCAGCCAGCTATGTCTCAAATCTGATGGGATAAATTTAAGAGTAATACTACTAACATGTTATGTTGTACATCAAAGTTATACATTATGATTACGTGATATTCATTGATTTGAACACATATCAAAATTTATGAGATCCGTTTGTATACTTTATACCTAAAATAATATGCCACGTAGACAAGGGCAGAACCAAAAATTTAATTTACCCCGGACTAATGTATTGAATCTCAAATAATAGATTGGGCTAAAAATCCTTGCACTAAAATTTTACATATAAAAAACAAAATAAAAAATTTCACCAACTTATAGCCCAGGACAGCCCTTGAGTACTTCTGCCATTGCACCTAGACGTGATATATCATGTGATATACAATTTAGGGTCCATTTGGACTGTGGTATTTATTAAAATTTTTTTTTCGTTCTTATATGAAACTTTTTTGTAATTTGTTGTTTTTTATCAATTTTTTGTGATTTATTGGTTCATTTTGACAAGACATTTTAGAAAAGTTATTAATCATGGGCTAAATTTGAAAAAAGTTCAGAAAAGACAAAAATAAATAAAAAACAGAGTTTTTTTAACTTATTTGTCGTCTTTGGTGATATTTTTTTAACTTTTGAACATAATTTTATACTTTTTAGATTCCTTTCATCAAGACGAACCAATAAATCACAAAATATTGAGGTCAAAACAACAATTACAAAAAAAAAAAAAAATAGAGACAAAAAATAAATTTGAAAAAAATAAATTTGGCCAAATCCACCCTTAGGCTCCATTTGGCCTGGCTGAATTATTGGATTATTCACTGTTTAGTTTTTTGTCCTTATTTGAAATTTTTTTTTAAATTTTTTGTTTTTCATCAATTTTTTGATGGTTGTTGGTTCGTCTCGACAAGAGATTTTGGAAAAGTATAAAATTATGTTAAAAAATTAAAAAAGTTCAGAAAAGACAAAAAATAAACCAAAAACAGCGTCTGTATTAGCTTATTTTCGTCTTTAGTGACTTTTTTTAAACTTTTGGACATAATTTTATACTTTTTAGATATCTTTCATCGATACGAACCAATAAGCTACGAAAAAATGATATAAAAATAACAAATATAAAAAAAATTGAATAAAGACAAAAATAAGCCAGAAAATCCAGTCAGGCCAAATGTTAATGTGCTATTAGATTTATTCTAAATTTAAGGTTGGCAAAAGTGATGGAGCTCCTGCAATTTCGGAGAAAGTTCGCGTGTCTGATTTTGTCCACTTGTTCATTGTCACATTTGAGACCTTTTCGAGCCGGATTCCAAGAAAGTTAGCGGCCTAAAACAACTTATATAATTAAATATTAAAACATTACAATATCCTAACCCAGCAACAACCATCCACCAAACATTATTGTGACATCAATTCTCCAACATTAAAACCGACTGTGTTATTTATGAAATTATTATTTTATTATTTTTAGAAAATCATAATTACAATTTATTATTAATTTTTAAATTTTTTTCGTCGAGACGAATTAATAAATCTTAAAAATTAATAAAAACATAGTAAATGCAAATTTTTTTGAATAAAGAAAAAATATAATTAAGTTAAATAAGTTAGGTTAGACCATGAACTTTTTTAAATGTTTAAAAGATAAAAACAAGGATGACTTTTACAATCGTAATATCATTTCAAATTTTTTTGTAATAGTCTGATTGAAGAATACACAAAAAGAATTTTTTTTTATTAAATATCTCTCTCTCTCTCTCTCTCTCTCTCTCTCTCATATGGATTTTTTTTAATTATTAATTTGATCAAATCAATTGTTGAAAAAATAATTTATTTTCAGATTTAGAGCAGACTGAAAATTGTATAATACGTGATGGCCAAGTTAAAATATTGGAGTCATATTGTGATGAGTCATTGACACATACAATTAATTAATTACTTAAAATGTACCGACATATAGAGTACAAACACTATTAAGAGAGGGTGACATATACTCGTACATTATTTTTGATAAATACACTTTATAATTCGTCTTTATACTGTTTTTTTAAATTATGAATAGCAAAATTAAAAAAGTACTCTCCAAAAACATATTCCCGGAGTGGAATTTTTGACAAAGTGAAGCGTGAAGAATAAAAAATTTCATATTATCATTCTTATAAAAGAGAATGTAAAAGTAAAAATAATTTAGGGGGCACAGGGGGCTTCTTGTGCATTGTGCAAAGTAAAGCGTGTTGCAGGCCAAAATATTTTGTGCATAGCAAGGTCATCAGTCAGTGTTTAGCGCGTCAAAACGACGTTGTTTTGGGAAGTAGCACGCCCTGTTTTGTGCAATGCATGTAGGGTCCTCAATTCCTTAATTCGGATACTGATATGTTCAAAACCAACCGACTGTCCATGACGTGGCAATCTTATGAGAACATATATCAATTTGAAATTTACGTGACTTTTGTCTCTAGTACTATTACGACGGAAAATTATGAAATTTAGTCAAGTTATACAGAAATGTATATCTAGAACTTCCAACTTTAAAACAAGAACAAAGTCTATGCATACATATTTGTGTACAAAACAAATATATTTGGAATCGTCCAGAGCCGGTAAATTTTCTAAAATTATTAAAGTTCCGTGAGTATCGAACGATTTCAGACACATGTATATTTAAATATGTGCTCACATGTATGTGTGTGTAGACTTTGTGTACGTAGACCTCTTGTTAGAACAAAGTAAACTCACCCAATTTGGCCATCTTCCAAATAGGTTATTGAACTCCCACTCCTTGCCAGCACAAATAGCAGCACTGCCAGCTGACATTATCACATTTTTGTCCACTTATACAGTGATTTTTCACAGTGAAAGCAACCAAACAAATAGAAAAAAAAGGACACAAGTACCCGTGTATAATGTGTTGTGTATTAAAACGAAACTACTTTGACTATGGATGTCAAAACGGTATCATTTCGACAGACAACCCACTCTACTTTTGTGCACACCAGAATTTCTGGGTCCGGAAAAAAAGTAGAAAAAGGGGGTAAAAAAGTGAAAGCAACCGAACAAATAGAGAAAGGACACGAGGAAACCGGCATACATCCGAATGTGTTGCATATCAAAACCGTAATATGAAATTCTTTAAAATAATGTGACATTTTGCATTTACATCTAAATTAATGCACAAAGAATGTTCAATAAACTTATTCTTTAGTTAAGTAATGATCACCATAATGTATTTTGTGTGCACGTTAACAAAATTTATTTTAAAATTTTAAGTTTGCGGTTAATTTTAAAATATTCTTTTAAGTCAACGGTATTTTTTTAAATTTTCCTGAAAATAAAATTTAGAGAACACGATCAAAAGAGATTTAAATAAGTGGTGTCGGTCACTTTTTTTAATGTGACGGTGACAAAATAAGCTTATTTTTGTTGTTGTCTTTTTACTTTTTGCACTTGCCGCACTAAAAAAAATAATAGACACCGATCATTTGAATTCTTTTCGGTCGTGATTTTTAAATTTCAGTTTTGAAATATTTTTAAAAAATTTGCTGTTGACTTAAAAGAATATTTAAAAATTAAACGCGAACTAAAAATTTTAAAATAAAATTTGTTAGTGAATTATATGTACAAAACACACAAAAAACTTTTTTTTACCAAAAACTCGCGCTTAGGATCTTCTCTATCTCTGCCGCCTGGGCTCTGACCCTTGCCCCTACATCTGGAACCGGATAACCCATTTCTGGCTATGGATCAATTGGATATCAAACTGGAGGATCTGATGCATTTGCCTAAAGGGTTGGGTCTTTCACGGACTATGCCTTTCATGAAGTTTCCCTATTACAGGCAGGATTATTTCATTTGCTTTGAGGGTGAGCGCCTCCTTGATGGCTTTAGGCTTCTTGACGAAAGAACCCGCCCGATGAAGAGAGAGAGAAGGAACCTAAGTTACCTTCTTCCTCTAGTTGAGTAGGACATCACTCTTTTCTTTCCGTTTAATGACCACAGCAGAGGGGTTGTGCTCAAAAGCACATCACCCACCCTTAACCCCACCACACCTTACAAAAATCTTGTTAGGAATGACAATAGAACGGTTCGGGATCAGATTTACTCATCCTCATCTCTAATTTTCAAATCTAAACTCTACCTCAATTTCGCCCTGTTCCTGTTCGGGAAATGAACCCCACTGTCCATCAGGGATTTTCGCTCCGATCGGGGATCGGGGATTCCCGCCCTGCTCCGGTCTATTTTTTTAAATTAAAAAATTTAATTTATTTAGACAAATTAAAAATTTTAAGGCTATATATCCTACACTAATCATTTTAAAACAAATTAAATTTTAACTATATGAGATCATATATACATCTATACATACATATAGCCTCAATTTTATATCCGTATATATATCTATACATGAATTGATATACATCTATATATGGACAATGAACTAATATACACGTGTATACATCTATATATGGACAATTACCAAGTCATGTCTCTGATCCATTTTTTATTTTTTGTTTTTTTACTTTCACTTCCAAATTTGATCTGTTCCTTAAAAATATGTCTGAAACTCGAAGCTGAACGAATTAGACAACGGATCAAATCGGAAAAGAACTGACATAAGCATCCCTAATTCTTGTCCTAGAATTTGAATCGTTTTGAGTGTTTCTAAAATAATTTTTAGAAACAAAACTCTGAGACGTTGTTTGGTATAAGTGTCTCAGAAACTTGTCTAGGAAAAAACTGTTTTAGAGACATTTTTTATAGAAAGATAAAGTTGTCTGGGAAAAAAGTAAAAATATTTAAAAAAACTTGTTCCAGAAACTTATTTAGAAAAAAATCTCCTAAACAAGTCAAAACGAACATAGCCTCAAGATTATTCAGTGCTAGAGGGCCAATTTTTCCTCCCCTCTCTCCTCTCTTTCGCTAAAGTGCATGGGATTCTGACATATTTGGAAATGGACCCCACGTACTTCTTTGTAGATGTGGCAATTCAACCCAACTGAACAAATTTTCCTCGAAATTACATTCACATCCTCGAAAAAAAACAAAAGTATTAAGAAAAAGAAAAAAACAAGTTGTCCGCGAAAAGTTCTACTTAGGAACCTTCCCGGAAGCTGCCATGGCCCTCCCTTCTCTCCCACCATTTAACCTCCCCATCTTCCTCCCTCTTTCGCCTCAACCACCTAACAACATTCCCATCTCTCCCTTTCTCTCTCTCTCCTCTTTCTCTCTCTACCTCTTCCGGGCTTCCCATCTCAGCCATGAAGCTCGTGATCAATATCAACCCAAAAAAGCTATTCCGGTCCAAGAAGAGCCGGTCGATCTCGAGATCCGACCCACTATCATTCGGATCCGGTTCTTCTTATTCGGACTCCTCCGTGTCTTCCTCAATCCATCAAGACAAACACAAGTCGGAGAGCGGAAAGAGAACCCCCACGAGCGTGTTGAGGTCGAAGTCGCCGGAGAATATAGAGATCTCCGGCGGATGGCCGGAGATGTCGACGGATATCTACTTTGAGTTGGTGCAGGCATTTAAGATGACTGATAAAGAAGGTAACGTAAGAATTTCAATATGTATATACATATACACGCGTATATATAACCTCCCAAAGATTGATATTGCGTTACAGGATAGGTAGCTTCAAAAAAACTAGGTTAGTTTAGGTGGCCAAAAGAGAAAGCAAATTCATATTTTTAGAGAGAGAGTATTGGGGGCTTGAATAAAGGCACAGATATGCAGACCAGTCTTAATATCTTTCAACAAGTATTGTCGTAACCACCATATAATTGCAATGAACGATATATATAGATACTTGAATCTAAGCATTAATAGAAAAACTTCAATTTCTTACTCATTGAACCAATAACTAAAGTCATATATATGGAGTAATTAGAGATTGGTTAGTTGAGATGAAACTCTAAGCATTTAGAAGAAAAATAGAGGAGGACAAACCTCAATATATCTTGGTCTATTCATATGTTATTTAAGTATTGATCTAGCCATAAATTACTTTCATAATACTCTTTGGCCTCGTTTGATTCGGAGATTAAATTAAAATCGACAAGATGTATCCTAAACTATAGTCTTGGGAAATTTGTTCTTGTATTGTTTTAAAACTAGTCAAATTTACTATCCTGTTCGATTTGAACTGAATTATTTTCAAAATATCCCATCGAATATTTGAACAGTTCACTTTTAGGGAACCAAATATGCAATTGCATGAAATTTAACACAAATAGTTTAATTCCGTGCACCTAATCCACGAATCCATTGATTCATAAATTTTGATACTTGGTTTCTATTTTAATTCCCCACTAACATGTATAATCACAAACCTGTTTGGGTTAGTTTAGTGGCATAAGGCTATATATGGGTTCGAATTTCACTAAAATCACTCATTATGGCTCATTGGGATTATGTCAGATTGGTACCTACAGTGTCTCGAAAACTATTCGGCAATATATTATGCATGTCCAAAGCCGACAGGATACTTCCATTATAAAAAAAATCTATAATCACACTAGAATATAGCTCTTTCCTAATAGAAACAGTATATTGTGGTCCTGTAGCATGTGGCTTAAGGTTAAGTTTGGCCTAACTTAATTATTTAATTATTGTTTCGTTTTTATTTGAATTTTTTTTGTATTTTTGTGTTTTTCGTCAACTTTTTTGTGGATTATTAGTTTGTCTCGACGAAAGCTTTCAGAAAAGTTATAAATCATGGACTAATTTGAAAAAAGTTCAAAAAAGACAAAAAAATTCAAAGACAGTGTTTTTTTATACTTAATTCGTCGTCTTTAGTAATTTTTCTTTTTAGTTTTTGGACATAATTTTATATACTTTTTAGATTCGTGTCATCGAGACGGATCAATAATTCACAAAAAATTGAGGCCAAAACAACAATGCGAAATTTTTTGAATAGAAACAAAACTTGATTATGAATAATTAAGTTAGGCCAAATTAGACCTAATCATGTTAGACTTTTTGATAGCTACAAACATCCGAATTAATTTATACATACTTCAACTAATTTATTTGTTATGTAATATGTGAACCATATTTCATGGTTCCGTAATCACGTTACCTTCATAGACTTAGTTATGGGCCTTTCGTGGTTGTGTGGTTATTAAAAGGATTAACATAACCAAGTCTTGGCCCGCAGGTAATCGCCGCGCTTAGATATTGTTTTCACAATTACGAGTTCAATTTTGTCACCTGAGGGTATCTCGAGATTTCATTTTGATTGTAAAAGTCGTTTATTTTATTTTAATTTAGTTGGTAAAATAGTTACATATATCTAATTGAACTGAATATTTTTGTGACTAACGAAATTAATCAAAACAAAATAAATAATTTTGATTATTGAAATAAAATCTTGAAGTCATCCAAATTGCTGAATTCGTGACTCTCCGATAGTAATTAAATGCTCGATTTATTACTGCTATTATAAAGTGCAATGAAAAATATTATTCGTATATATTTTTGACGTTATGTGCATATTATTCATTGATTAGTGGTAGGTAGTAAAAGCCTTAATTTATCACCAACATTCTTAAAAATTTTAGCGAGGACAAATGATTACAAAAAATGTGTTTCTAGTTTAATCCCGCGAGTCACACCAAACCTCTGTTTGTATCAGGTAACGGAAAGATAACGAGAAAGCAGCTGGAGGAAGTGCTCAGCCGGGTCGGAGCCGAGCCGCCGAGTGAGGAGGAGCTAACAATGATGCTGAGCGAGGTCGATAGAGACGGCGACGGTTGTATCAGCTTCGAGGAATTCGGCGCTATCAGCCGAGCTTTTGGGCCGCCGGCTTGCAACACGGAGCTCCGCGACGCTTTTGAGTTTTTCGATACGAATCGTGATGGGCGGATCACGGCGGAGGAGCTCCACGCCGTTTTTGCTGTCATTGGCGATGACCGATGCACGTTAGAGGACTGCCGGCGTATGATAAGCGGGGTAGACAAGAACGGGGACGGGTTCGTATGCATCGAGGACTTCTCGCGTATGATGGAGCAGCAGAGGTGATCGGTGTTGTTTTGGTTCAGTGGTCGTCATTATTGTGATCTTCCTGATATTCAGAAGAAACTGAATGCCTCTCTCGTGTTTCTTTTTTCATTTTTTTGGGGGGGTTTATTTTGGTCCAACTTGGGTTGTGTGCGTTATTGAAAGGGGTTAGCTAAAAAATAAAGGTTATGAAAAGGGATTCATTGGACGGCTAAGATTGATGGATATTTATGAAAGATTTAACAGATTTTGTTTACCCAAAAGCACATTTCATTGGAAGATCATACCAAGAATACAATGGCGCATTGGTATTCTCCATCGACCCGTTTAAATTGGGACATAAATTTGTGTGTTTTAATTAAGCGGTGTATATGGTAGAACGATGGTGGAACGAGACTTATAAATCATCATTAACTAAGAAAGTCGTTGATCGATTTATTTTTAATAAAGAATGAGAGTTTATGGTAGATTTGGTTTGGTTGGTAAAGTTGTGTAGATAGGTAAGAATATTGGATTGGTAAACAAATATTAGGTTAATTGGCGTTATTGTTCTTGTATTGTATACTTTGTATTAAATTTAATTTATTATTATAAATAATATATAAAATGATATCCTACAATTTATGATAAAATTTAACAAATACTATACCTTATTATTTACTTTGTAGTAATTTTGTCATAATTTAATTTTTTAATAAGATAAATCTTTTGTAATTTACAATTACCAAATTCTTGGATTTTATCCATCTATTTATATTATGTTTAATATTGTAATTATTATGTGTAACTTATATCTAACATTTTGCTACGTCATTATTTTTTTAATGATTGTTAACATAATAAAATAATTTGAATGGAAGAAATATTTTTAATTTTGTAATTTTGTGCTAAGATTTTGTTTATTTTTTTTACTAAAGGATAAATATGGAATCGTGCAATAGTAACGTATTGAAGTATGTATTTTGATCGCAACAATTTTTTGAATAACGCAAAATAAAATTACAGATGTAAGCATGAGATGAAAATGAAAGCTGGATTTGAAATCTATTTCAATTAAATTAAATTTAATTAAATGCAACATTATAAGATAAGTACAAAAACAAAGCATCGTAGTGTTTTTTACAAGAAATAAATCACCGTCACCGTCCCCAGCATGCAACAGCCTCCATAGACACTTGTAGTTGACGAAAAGGATCAGCAATCGCTACACTTGCAAAACATGAAAAAAATGTGTTCGGCTTGTAAAAAAACAGAACGGGTAGTTAAAAAGAAAGCAACACTGGCATGGATATCTGAGGATCGATGCAATGCGTCTATTTGTTTTTTTTTTTTTTTTTGCATGAAATAGTAGTAATTAACATATATCATAGCTAGTGAAAGTAGAAATAATAGAATATCCTGCTCGAGCTCAGAAAATAAAATAACTGGGATAGAAATCTCTTATATCTCACTTAACAAAATAAACGTCATTGCCCATCCAAAATCTAAAAGCACCTAAAAAAATCCTCCCAAACGCCACCTTAGTATATTATAAAATGTAGACATTTGCTTGTTGCATGGCTTTTCTTTTTTGAAAATTAGAACCATGTCCCTTAAGATAATATTATTCTGTAATTTAGCTCTCGCGCTGGGAATTAATCGATTTGAGAAAGATAAAAAGTAACGATAAAAGAAAAGAAAGTTTTATTTTGTAATTCTAGAAGTCAAAAAAAGCAGGGACAAAATTGGTAAGTAATTAAATCTCATTCTCTTTAAACATGTCGTTAGATTCAAAAGTTATAAATTGGAAGATTTGTTTCTTTATTTTTCTCCATTTACTTCATTTTTATTTTTTTTTCCTGTTCACGCTTTAATACTAGAAATTGAAAAAAAATATATAAATCACAATTTTCAAAATTATGCGTACCTAAATTAGTGTTGCAATAATGATAGGATAGGTAAAATCTCAGCCATTGAAGTTTTTATTTGAAGCTTTTGTTATTTAGGTAACACTAATTTAGGTACAAATTGAGTTTGAAGGGCCAAGACGTACAATTTTTTGGCTTTCCATATACATTTTAATCCAATTTGTGCTAATTAAATTTGAAGGTCGAAGATTTACTTCTATCAAAATTACATGAATTTGGCTTCTTATTTAACTCAAATTTGTCTAACTCATTAAAAGGCTGAGTTTGAAGACGTAGATTTTTGAAAGGAGCCTTACATCTGTAGTGCCGTTAAAGACTGGAGGGATTATTCCCTTAAGCCAAATTCAGGTGGTTTGGGCTCACAATGCATAAGTTAAATGATTTTGGGTGTAGAATTGCCAAATCCCAAAAACTGATCCATGGCGGAGTTACTTGGTGTCAAGTGCAATGACCTATCTTAGCATTATTGCAATACTAATTTAGGTACGTATAATATTTTGAAAATTGTGATTTATATTTTTTTTCCAATCCTAGCATTAATTCGTATCCTACCATTATTGTACTTTTGAAATCAATGGCTGAGATATTATGTCTAAATTTGTGTTTTTTTTTTTTTTTTGTGTCCCTAGATATATATATATCGAGTATAACTTATATAGTTTTTTCATGTTAATGAAAAAAATATAACATTCAACCGTAATAGGAAGGTATGAGCAATATAAGCACTCTAAATAGTAATAAATGAAACAATTGAATGGTGATACATTTTGTTGAATGGTATAATAATAACAATATTACGAGATTTATTTTTTTATTTATCAAAATTGTTTTATAAAACAACTCGAATTACTAATTTAATATTAAAAATGCATTCTATAAAAATTTATCTCTCATAAGTTAACCCTACATCAAACTGGATTCTTGGTTTCGAACCTATAATTTCTTTCATCCGACTTGTACTGAGACTAACAAAAAATATATATAAATTATACCATTGATGTGAAAAAAATAACTATATTAAAAATGAAGAAGTGGTTTGGACTTACACTCACAAGTAAACAAATACTCACAATGTGTGTAAGCTATTACACATTGCTTGTACAAGGAATAAAAAGATCTTGGATTTCTAAATGTGATTGAGCTCCAAACAACAACGATATACACTATTCCGAGTCGACCAGTGCGCTTGCTATCTTCGTAGAAATCCATTATGAGAGAGAGAGAGAGAGAGAGAGAGAGAGAGAGAGAGAGAGGAATTTGTGTCTGTGAAGAGTGTGTGAAAGAATGAATGATTTATAAGTCTTGGATAATATTTAGTGACTAATTTGTGTGTGTGATTCCCATCTAACAGTGGTACCAAAGCAAGGTAAGAGATTTAATTCCAGAGAAATCGAGTGAGAGGGAGATCCACTGCCCAAAAATTGAATTCGTCAATTTTTTTTTTTTTGAGACCATGGTTGCACAATTCTCAAAAAGATAATTCTAATGCCGTCAAAATCATGTTGACACGACGTCGGAACCGCTTTCATGTGTGCCACGTGGCACTACAAAAAAATCAGGAGTGGGATCTACTCGTGGTCATGTGCCCACGCTCCATCAACCTCAAACACGCGAGATTTTCAAAGGAGATTTCGTGATGTCTAACAAAAATGGAGCGAGTATCAACTAAGAAGTAGTCAACAGAAAGCTGTGGAGCAAGACAAACAATTGAGCTAAGACGGACCATATCAAGCAAGATAAGGCATTTTCGCATAGGATTTTCATGAGACGTGGGAGATCAGACAGTATAGAAGCGAGATATTGACTTTTTATGCGATATTTTGACTGATCACATGATCGATATACTCCTTCTTCAGACAAGATATTAACATTTTATTGATTTTCATAAGGTAAATTGATTTTTAGACAATATTTTGCATTGGTTAATGATATGTTGACTATTTTGAGCAATACTGTTATTTTTTTAGAGGATACTTGGATGCTAACTATGTTTTTCAGGCTTTTAGCTATGAGATTATAATTTTGAAGAAGAGAAATTGATATTTTGAAAGAGAAAACATTACAATTCAAGCACATTGAATACAATTCATTCAAAAAAATTATAATAACACAAATTTCCCACCGGGGAAAACGTAGGCCCTACAATCTCTCCTTCCCTCCTCCTCCTCTCTTATATTTGTACATGATTTGTACAAATCATTTGTACCCATAGTATTTTTCGGGGGGTAAAACTCCTTTGCGTTGTTTCTATCTCTCTTGCTCTCGTTGTCGCTCTCTCTCTCTTTCCCACACATTACACTACGCACATGCATATAAATTTAGGGCCTGTTTGTTAGGAGTGGATAGAGGTGGATATAATATGCCCCGGATAATTTTATCCAGTGAAAAAGAAATCCGGGAGTTGTTGGGTCATTTTGTACCCTTGGTAAGTTGTCCAGGGATAAATTTATCCCCCTAGTGGTGTCTTATATATGGACAAGGTATGAGCAATCCATATTTTGTCCGGGCCAATAATATCACCTTCAACTTTTGAAAAGAATAAAAAACCTTCTTACTCCTACATATACTCTTTTCTAAGAAAGTAAACAAACCAAGTAAATATTAATCCTCCCTTCTAAATTAATCTCCCCTTCAATCATATCCACCCCTTATCCCCCCACCTTATTATATCCCCTATATCCCTTCTAAAATTTTAGCCACTAACAAACGGGCCGTTAGAGTAATACACTAAAATACAAATCATAACCACACAAGGAACACTCTCAATTACCCATTTTCCTAAAAGCTAATTAATCCACAACCACCTCTTAATTTCTATCTTCTTGCATGTCTGTTAAATATTTCAACTCAAAATCCCACTCTCTTCAATTACTCAATCAAACTTAATTTTCTAACATTCTTCCCTAAGCTTGATTATCTCTCTAAGCGTACTCATCCTTCGCTTGCCTTCTCGTTTGCGCTGAACAATCGTCTCGCAAAACTATCACTTTATGTTCTCGATATTTGTCTCAGTGAATAACCTTTCGTTGTTCTCCGCCCTCTCAGCCGGGAGCTTTTCCATCTCACTATGAACTTTGGTAGACGTACAAGGCTTCCACATACATCTTTTTGGGCAAGAATGAATTCGGAACACTTCGGCAAACACTTCTTCTCGTCAATATATATATAGTCGGATACGAAGCTGGTAGAAACTAAACTTGAACAATTAAATGCTTAAGACAATTGAACTGGACAACATAATAACTTGGGGTTGTTTAGTGTAATTTCACCTTCCTTTTTGGTTTTAGCAAAGCAGTGTCTTCAAACTAGTGATTTTAAAGAAAGAGTTGAAATTCTTCAGAGAACTCAATAGTAATTTAATCCACAACCGCCTCTTATCTCATAAAACCCCATTCTCTTCCACTAATACTACTTAAAAGATTTGTCTAAACAGTCAAATTGATTTTGACTGTTACTGCGCATAATAATATGACGTGCCACATCATTTTAACGCACAAAAAATTGTCCAAATAGTCGGACAACATTTCAACAGTGTTTGAGCAATTTTTTGTGCGTTGTTCTGTTGCACCGCACACCGGATGCCGATTTTCAAATTTAGGCATCACCACAACCTAGTGGCTATGCGGGGGCATTAATTAAAAAATTGAGACAAAAGTAGTACAGAGGTGTAACGCCCCGGATTCCGGAGACGTTAATTTAAAATAATTTATTAAAAGTCAACCATACTTCCATTGCTTAGTCAAAATAAAGTTTGATTACAACATTCGAATTTAAAGAAATTACATTAAGATTTAAAATTAAGAGCTCAAACTAAAACTAGGTGAACCACGGGGCTACGACATCCTCCTCGAAAGTACCGCCGTTGGTATCTGGATAAGCGGGCTCAGCAACGTCATCTTCGACACCTGGCATGAAAGGCCAGGGGCAGAGAAGTTGCACCAGATGAGC